>JAPPVO010000036.1:125237518-125636379 GCA_030407325.1 Camellia japonica | reverse complement strand
CCGGAGGAAGGGATATTTTTGAAAAGCAGCTGGACAGCTAAAGGGTTCAAAAGCCAGAAAGCTGGCCGGCCATGCACTTCTTTTGAAGAGTGGCCGGCCGGCCACCCCCACTGGTCGGCCACAGCACCCACTCCCCATGGCCGGCCGGCCATGGCCAAAAATGAAACCAACAATTAATGGCCGGCCACCAACTTTTTAGGGTCCTCCATGTGCCCTCATCACAGATATGTGGCTTTGGTTGGAAGAAAATGGCCCTAGGGTGTTCAACATTAGCCCGGAAGTGAGCAAAACGGGCGCCGGAAGAGCATAACTGGTTATCTGAGATAATTGCTGGCCTCCCACCCTCCAGTGATCTTCCTGGTGCTAAAACAGAGGTACCTGCCAAATTTGAACAAAAACCAATGCAAAATGAATGCTCGGGGGCCAAACCGCGAGGTTCGGGGCCCGAAAACCGGCCGTTAAGCACCGAAAGTGGTGTTTGGCCACGAAGTGGGCATCTGAGATCCCAGTGTTCCTCGGTATGATAAAACGGAGGCACTTGCCAAAATTGAACAGAAACCGGTGCAAAATGAATGCTCGGGGCCCAAATCACGCAGTTCGGGGTCCCGAAAATAGGCTGGAAGCACCGGAAGTGGTGTTCGGCCACGAAGTGGGTATCTGAGACCCCAGTGTTCCTAGAAAGGGAGTAAATGAGATGCATTCCAAAAAACCGGAGGAATCGGAGATGGTTGGGTGGTCCCGAACCGAGGCACACGGCCTAACGGCTTCGAAAACCGGGAACCGGACTCCGAAATGGGCAAAATGGCCTACGGCCACGAAAAGTAGCCCACGGCCATCGAGAGATAGTCTATAGGACTACTCCCTCCCTTTAGAAAAGAAAACGGAGAAAACCGAGTCTGGTTCGCAAACCGAGACAAGGCATAGAAGAGGGTTCGGAAGTCCGGAGGCAGGGCGCACGGCCGCGACTCTGAGACTTCTGAACGAGCACAACATGCAACATCACCGAGCGCTCAATCGGTGACGCCTGAGTCTTAAGGTCGGTCAAAATTGGGTGTCTACAAAAAGCATCTAAGCCCATCAATGCCTTAGCCAATGTCATGGCAATGCAGCTCTTTCCCTCCTTCAAACCTTGGGCAACCTCGATCAACCGGACACTGAATCCATCGGAGCCCGGGGCAAGCAAGAAATGAGATAACAAGCATAAGCAAAGCGCGTGTCGCCGATAGCCCTGCCAATGATGGTCGCCGCGGTCACCAGCATCAGAAAACCAGCGAACCAAGCTTGGGATGTCCAGCTCCCCGTCGTGAATCAATGATCGAGCGTCATGCAAAGTGAGGCCGCACATTCGTCCTAGGGCTTGGACGTGGCCAAATCGGAGTTGAGGCAAGATTTCCTCATTGCGTTCGGATTCCATCAAAGCTTGGAAATCTTCGAAAGTAGGACACATTTCTTGCCCGCTAAAGCTAAAAACGTGTGTTACCGGATTCCAAAACCTTGCCGCGGCATGGAGAAAAGGAAGATGCAGCGGAGTACGGCCCAGCATGAATAGTGCATTCAAGTCGAAGCCCTGAAAGTTCAACTTTTCCGAGCCATCCAGAGAAGCAATCCAAGCTGTGAGATTTTGGATGAGGAGCGCCTCCATTTTGATACAAAACTGAGATGAAATGAATGAACCACGAGGCTGGAACTTTTAAAGAGGATAAGGCACTGTTCGGGGGACACGTGTCGAAAAACTGGTGGTTGCCAAACCAGGTGGTCGGCCGACCACCATTTCTGGTAGGCCGACCACCCCTTGGTCTCCAATGGAAAAAGCTGGTCAGCCAGCTTCCTTAGGTGGTTGGCCATGGAGAGAAGTGTGGCTTTGGTCTTATCCTAGTCTCTAGAAGAAAGTTCCTAGCATTTCCATGCATTGGGAGTGTTGAAGGTGCGACTTTTCCTCTGTTTCGGATGCGTTCCGTCACTCCGATCGTCCGAAATACGTCTGTTTATCGAGTTGTTGTTGAGTTTTCTTTATTAAGTTGTTGAGTTTTGATTATCGAGTTGTTGTTGAGTTTTGTTTATCGAGTTGTTGTTGAGTTTTGCTTATCAAGTCGAGTTGTTAAATTTTATCGAGTTGTCGAGTTTTGTCCGTTGAAATTGTTGTTCTTTGTTTATCAACATTTCCGGGATTTGCTTATCGAGTTGTAAGCTTGCTAAGGTCTCGTTGTTTCTTAGTAAGATAAGTTGTTTTGTTTTGTAATAACCCGACCTACCCCGACCCTCGTACATGATTCTGGTATTTTTTTTTTCAGTCCTCTATTCTGTGTCTTAGAATGCTTATTGTGAAATTCTATGTGAATGTATGGTAAATTGCATGGAACTTAGAAATATGGATTTCTATCTGTTGAATTAGAACATTATCTGTTATACTTGACTTATTTAAATCTGAAATTGGACACCTTAGAGACTTAATGTTCAGAAATTGATTTGATATTTGGAATCTACATGATTTTTAAGCACTAATGGGATTTTCTGTGAAATTTTCATTTCGGCATGGTAAAGCGATTGAATTTCGTCTTATATGCATCCTTGTGTTTATATTTATCCCTAAGACTTATTGAGCCTATGATCAAAAACGTGGGACTCCAAGGGAGAAGGAAAAGAGAGAGTGAAGAAGAGGAATTGGGGGAAAATGTGATCCACCAAGAAATCTTGGCAAAAGTGTTAGATTGTGTGATTAAATTCAAGGTAACTCAAGTTCTCTGATTGTGATAACTTAGGAGTTGAAATTATGTTGTGTATGGTTCATGGGCTATATATATATTTGATCTATGAGGGTTTCTCAATAATTGTTTACTTTGACACTTTAATTGGGTGATGTACGAATTTATACTTCAATTCTTGATTTTATATCATCTTTTCATGGAAATATGTTGGTATCATGTGCCATGTTTGAAGAACTTGAGGGTAGTGTAGAATTTAAGAAAGTGATGGCTTGTTGAAGCCTCCAAATTGGTTTGAATTGTCATAAGTGAAGCAGAATCCATGTTATGGTGTTGTTAGGCTGAAGTATTGCATGAGTTTAACCTTTGATTGCATGAAGGGTGAAGCTTGGTTGCTAAATTTTGAGTTGAAATCGTGCTGCCCTGAATCTGGGTCGTATGTCCGCTCGAGCGGAGGTCATGGCCGCTCGAGCGGGAAATGCACCCTCTCAGCAGTTTTTCTGAAAATTACTCTGTCCGCTCGAGCGGAGTAATTTCCGCTCGAGCGCAAAAATCGACCTCGCAGCATTTTTGATCACATTGTACTGTCAGCTCGAGCGGAGCAGTTGGCGCTCGAGCGGAGGACTGTTTTGCAGAAAAATGTGTTCGTTCAGTTTTGCGTGCCTGACTCACCGGTGTTTTAGAATATTTTTCTGATGAGCTTAAAATGGTCATAAATTCATAAGAAATGTGATGATACATGGAATGACTTCTTCAGGATTTAAAAAGGAAGAATACTAATTTATCAGTTTGTGTACAGGGCACACTCCGGAAGGAACTAGTACGCCACCACAACACTGTGAGTAATAATACACCATTTGTATATTTTACTTACTGTTAATGACTGTGGAACTAACGCTCTATCCTTCGTAAGTGAACACACTAGCCTTATGCCAGTTGGCAATCAGTGTGAATGTTGAAAGAGCTGCATATATCGGTATGACTATGGAATCATTCTGTTCTGTCTGTGGTGCATATTAATCTTCTGTTACTTATAGTGGAATGGTGTGTATACCTCTGTTAATAATATGTTCACTCTTGACCCTCGTTAACGTTCATGTTCTGTTATTTACAAGACCACTATCCAGATAGTTAAAATGCACTTTATGTTATCCGCAAGCTATTAGCACTTTGTGAAACGTACCCGAATTAGGCTAACTCATCGGAATGATAAAAAGAAACCAGGTGCCTCTGTATGACTGTAAGACTAGCTTGTTTAATGACATTTGTGGTTATTTCATTGTAGTATTCGCTTTGTATATTGTGACATGATGAGACTGATTAATTTCTGGTACGGAGCAAAGTGCTGTACGGAACTAAGTGCTACACTTTAGTGGGAGCCACCTCTAGAATCCGTACGAGCCACCTCTTGAATCCATACATACATTCTGAGCTGATAAGCCGTTTTGTCTGTTCTGGGCCGTAAGGCTGTTCTGTGCCGTAAGGCTATCTGTGTGCCGAAAGGCTACATGTGCCGAAAGGCTATCTGTGTGCTGAAAGGCTATCTGTGTGCCGAAAGGCTACCTGTGCCGAAAGGCTATCTGTGTGCCGAAAGGCTACCTGTGCCGAAAGGCTATCTGTGTGCCGAAAGGCTATCTGTATGCCGAAAGGCTACCTGTGTGCCGTAAGGCTATCTGGGCTGAAAGGCCAATCTGATAAAGTTGGGCCAATGGGTCAATCTGTTAAAAATTAGGTAATAGGCCAAGAGCCGTCCGAAGGTAAAACCGTATTACTTTTGTACTTGAGTTGATGCATGTACAGCTACGCATTATGATTTAATTGTTTAAGTACTAATATTCACTGAGCTTGTCTCATTCTGTAATTTTGTCTGATTTCTGTAGGAAGCCAGCTTGGAGATCCGTTCTACCAATTGCATTTTGTCAGCATAAGGATAACCAGGCACCTAAAGGAACCCTTGCATGATTGTCTATGTATTTTTGTACCCATATGTGGTTGGTCAAGGTTATTGTACCTAATGTTTTGTATACCTAAAGTCTGAGCTGGGTTTATAGACGTATCTGTAACCTAATTTCATGTACATATTTACTGTAAGTTAAATTTCAAGATGGTCCTGGCATTTTGGTAGTTGCTCAATGGATGTATCCGAATGTTGTTCTAATTTTACTGCTTCCGCACAAGCCCCAAAAATCAATTATTATAGGTCATTTTGTCTGTTTCTGAGTGGGTCATGCCCAAAACTTTTAGGGCGAGTTTGGGGCGTGACATGTTTGTTGTGTCGTTTCACTACCTGACTTGGCAAATTTTCGATGCTCAATTTTCATTCAATCTCATTTTTGGGCAAAATGACGCGATGCGATGCTAAGAACATAAAATATAACACTTTTTAAACAAAAGCTATTTCATTCCATCATGCTTCCTTTGTTACAACATTTTACAACAAGGGTACAAGTTTTACAGAAAATAAAACTGCCTAAGAATGTACAATGTGCTACAACTACTAGTAAAAAAGGCAAATAAAGCAGGAACATCTGCATCAGTGCTCTCAAGTGCAAGAATAAGAGGCCCTCTTCATCCTCTTCGGCTGAGAAGTCCCTGCACCATCTCCACCAACACCACCATCCGAATCGGAGCTGCTGTCCTCGGAACCCTCCTCGGCATCACCTCCGCCCTCAGAACCGGACTCAGAGCCATCCTCTCTGCCTGCAAATGTCTCTGACTGAGGATGCGCAGACTCCTCCTCCTCGCTGGACTCCTCCTCTATGACAGGTGCTCTGCGTCTGCCTCGTCTGCAAGACGACTCCCCTCTTCCAGCTCCTCGAGAAGGCCTAGATGGCCCGGCCTATGGCCCAGTATGTAGCGGAGGCATCTGAAAAGGAAGAGGACAATTTGAGTACATTAGCCAGTATGTATATAAGATGCAGATGCAAGAAAACTACATAGAAAGGGTGTATGCAGATACAGATACATGAATGTGGTGTGTGTTAGATGTGCTCTACACATACAGTCAATCAATGCAGTGAAATGTTCAAGTTCAGCATGTCATCAGAAGTATGATAAATGCAAGAAAACTAAAGAGTACCGAGACACCGACGATGGACAACTGCGTCTCTCTCCGCAGGACCATGCCCTCGAGTGAGGCCACCAACCCGAGCAACCCCTCAGTATACTCGATGGGAGGCTGCAGATGCAAGTGCAAGTTATCAGTGAATGAATAAATGTCCAAATATCTGAGTGATAAATCAAAACTGTAAAGCATACCGGTGGCGAGTCAGGGTCTCTGACGTATGGGTGACCAGGCATAGGAGGCTCTATCGGAATCGGGTAGGAAGTCCCGTATCGCCATCCTGTCAACTCAGTCGGAATATCTGGCCATCCGGCGTGATGATAAGTCGGGGGAATCGAGAGGACCAGTCCAGCCCCACCTCTCGATGTGCCGGCCTTGCTGGTCGAAGGAACACCTGTAGCCCGAGCCCGACTCGATGATGGCATGTCAGCAGACCTCCTCCTGGGAGTGTGGATACTTGTCAATGGAGGCATCAAGTATGTATGATGGTAAGTCGCGTACTCCCCCTCCTCCAAATGTAGAAATACGTTGGTACCCAACATGGCGCTATCGACCTCCTGGGGAGTGAGCCTCTCAGTGGATCGCATATCGTCCGGAGGTGCTGTGGGGACACTCTGCTCGGGAAAGCCCATAGTCTGGCGCATGAAGCGGTCCCCCAGAAACCAGGCCCTACCAGCTGGCCCCTTAAATAGGATCCTATACCGAGAAGCGGCCCATCCCCCAGCAAACTGAAATCGGGTGTCTCCACCCAAGGGCGCCTTGGGTTGCCATGTGATCTGAGGATAACCAATGCATAAACTGATTAGAAATCGTAAATGTGCAAGATGAATCAAAGATGAAAATATGGAGAATTGAGAGTTCTGAATTACCTCGGTCGTCTGCACTGTGTCAAAAAACTACCGCAGGTAGGGCAGAGTCTCCTGAGCTCTCGGCCGATACTGGTCCTCAAATACGAGCGAATAAGGAATCATAAGAGGCACCTTCATCTCAAGCTCCGGGGCTAGTGTCGGAAAGTACGCAAAAACCAATAGCTGTGGAAAACAGGGCAATAGCCATTAGAATACAGAATGCTGAGTGCAGAATGTACAGAGAATGTAGAATGCCGAGAGCAGAATGCAAAGTACAGAATGTAAAGTGTGCCGTGTGTGCAATGTACAGATAATGAAAAGCAGAAATGTAAATCAAGAGGGCAGAAAGTACCTCCCAGGCTCTCCAATAGCCGCCAACTATGTTCCCCCGTCCGCAGGAGGTCGCACTCATGTAGCAATAGAGGGTAGCTAAGCCGGCGCCACCCCAATCATACTGGCTGACCCGTGAGAGGTCTACCAGAGCACTCAGCAGATAAAGTCCAACGGTGTTCCCCCTATCGAAGAACAGAGTGGTCCCAAGGAGGAACATCAAAAAACCTCGAGTATACTGCTCTATCTCCTCGGGAGTCTCGGGCAACCTTTCTCTGAAATGTGTGGAAAACCAAGTGTACCGGACTTGGCCCGAAGATCTGTCAACCGGTGGGCGAGCTCCCAACAGATAAATCCAGGCAGCCTCCCACTCGCCCATGTCCTCATTGTAGGGGATCGGCCAGCCTCCCATGTCAAGGCCCGTCAGCACGGCAAAATCGAATGGGGTCATAGTCATGTCCCCGGTAGTTGAGAAATGGAAGGAGTTGGTGGTGTCCCACCATCTCTCTACGAGGACACCTATCAAGGTCCTGCTCGCTGGATAACGTGATATCCCCGTGCAGAAGGGTCCGAACCCTGCTTGGTCAACCAGATCGCGAACGGCCTCTAGGAGCACCGCGTACCACTCCCTGGCAATGATCGATCCATATCCTCGTGTAATACGAGAAGATACCTGCGTTCAGAATGAAGACATGTATTCAATTTCAAAATAAAGTATATGAGCTGTGTGCAAATTAAATCAGATACAATGCCATGAGCTGCGTATTGAACATGAAGTATATGGGCCGCGTGTTCAGAATTGAAGTGTGTGAGCTGCGTGTTCAACATAAAGTATATGGGCTGTGTGTCCATCTCAAAGTTTGAGCTATGCGTTCACCTCAAAATTTGGGCTGCGTGTTCAGAAATTCAACAGTTTGGGCTGCGTGTTCAACTCTCAACCAGTGTGTGTTGTGCTCACCTCAAAATTTGGGCTGCGTATTCAGAAATTCAACAGTTTGGGCTGCGTGTTCAACTCTCAACCAGTGTGTGCTGTGTGTTCACCTCAAAATTTGGGCTGCGTGTTCAAAAAGTCAAGTGTTTGGGCTGTGTGTTCAGGCTTCAAAAATAGTGGGCTGTGTGTTCATCATCAAAGTGTGAGCCGTGTGTTCAACATCAAAGTTTAGGCTGCGTGTTCAAATTTCAAAACAGTGGGTTGTGTGTTCATCTCAAAGTTCGAGCTGTGTGTTCAACATCAAGTGTTTGAGTTGTGTGTTCAGACTTCAAAAAACAATGGGCTGCGTGTGTAATAACCCCCGTTACTGATCACTAATTAATGCCGATTACTGCTAAGTTAATACCGATTATGGAAAGTAAATGAACTGACTGACTTACTGAACTGACCGATTGAAATCTAAAATCTGAAACTGAATCGATTAACTGTCTCTATTTAATTGCTTGTATCTGTTTAAATTGTAACTCTACCTGTTTGACTGTAAGATTATATGTTCAATTTCTATGTTTAAACTGTTAATTGAAGGTCTTATCGGCGGCCGAATCCAAAATTGATTGATGTTCCATGATTAGTAGAATTTATGTGATTTTATGGTGTATTTAATTAAAATGTAATTTGGTACGATTAAATCGGATTAAAATAAGTTAAATTGCATAGTTGGCATATTTACCAAATTGCCATGGTGAGTGGGGCCATTGTTATTATTATTGTAGAGCCTTATTGCACTCAATACAAAACATTTCCTCAGCCTACTTCATTGTTCTTGCCGACTAGGAAGAGAGAGTGAGAGGAAAGTGTGAGTTCATCTTGTCCATCTAGAGAATTGCTTAGAAATTGAAGGATTTGAAGCATAGATTGCATAGTTGAGCTTGTTCATCTTGCATTCAAGACTTAGGTATGATTTTCAACCCCTCATTGTTGTCCTTAAGATTGCCTTGCATGATTCTTGAGCCTCTAGTGATCTAAGTCATGATTTAGTCTATAAATGTTGTATTGTAGCTCATTTCATGCATGCATGTGTGTATTAATGAATTTTGAGTTGATTTCATGGCAAATTGTCACATGCATGTTCATAATTAAGCTTAAGTCCATGTTTTCAACTTGTTTTTGAAGAGAATGAGCTCATTAGAGCATGTTTTGAAGTTTTGAAATGGTTTGAAATCCATGCATGTTTGCATGTTCTTCATGTTCATGAAAATTGGTTTGAAAATGAGTTTAATTGAAACACCCTTGGGCCTTGATTTCTCAAATTGACCTTTGTATCATGTTATCCTATGAGTCTACTCATGTTTTCCAGAAAATTGGCCCAAGAGGATCGAAATTTTAGCATTTGAACTTGATTTTGAGCTTGGGACTCGAATCTAGATTTCCAGATTTTAGTCGTCCGCTCGAGCGGGAAAAACAAGCTCCCAGCATCTTGCACTGTACATCAGTCCGCTCGAGCAGAGTAAGTTGCGCTCGAGCGGAGGACTGGGTGACACGCTCGAGCGGGCGTCGAGCGGAGATTTCACCTATCCAGTACTTTTTGGTCCGCTCGAGCGGTGAAGTGGACGCTCGAGCGGGGATCTTTGTTTGCTTGTCCGCTCAAGCGGGAAAACCTGCGCTCGAGCGAGACTCTGTTTCACTGAAAATTCTGAAAATGTTTTCTGAATACATCTTCGCATCCTCATCCCATCCTAGGCATTCTTAGGCCTAGTTTAAGACATCTTAATGGGGATATAGATGTAGAACACACCAAGGCAAATTAGGGATTAAGTTATGATCTTTCCCAACTGCATAGCTTAGTGTGTGTTCAATCTGTGAACTGTGTAGGGTTGGCGACTGGAGACGCTCTAGCTCACTGTAGCCCAGAACTCTGTGAGTAACAATTGTGTAAAGATATGTTCAAATGATTATCTTTTGAATACTGAACTGAACTGCTTACTGAACTGATATTGATTACTGAATGAATGTATGTCCTTTATTTCTGAACTGTACTGTGGCATCCTTAGCACCTACTGTTTACTGTTACTGTTACAGAGATCTCTGTCGGTTCCCTCGTTGGAACCACTACTGTTTACTGATTGATGGCCGTCATTACTGTTCGGTCTTTTAAGATCTACTGTTACTGATATGCTAATGGATGTACCACATATGGCTGTTTACTGTACTGAACAACTGTTATACTGATTGAAATGAACTGTTTTCATTACTATAAGGACATTCATTCTAAACCTCTTTATGCTTTATGTTATTCATTGGGCTTTAGCTCACTGCTCATATATATATGTAGGTATACAGGTACCGGACCAATGCTAGAGGCGTCGGGATAGATTCCCAGTTTTGTCAAGCCAACCAATGTGCCTCACTGCGAGGTTCCGAGCCTGCCAAGCTTAGGCTATGGGGTGTTTTAGTTTTCTCCCCCCCTCCTGTACTGTTTTGTTTACTGTATAGACTGCACTGTACTGGTTAAGAGGGACTTGATCCCTGTCCTGAATGTTCGTAAATGTTTTGCATACTGTTCTGTACCGTATATATATGTGAATGTATGGAAAATCTTTTTGGCATACAGACTGTTACAGCTCATTGGACATTGTTTATTTACTGTATTGGCTTCCGCCATGCCCCTGTACTCTGTTATACTGTCTTACTGTTAAGCAGGCCTTCGGTAATCTAGGATTACTGGCCGATTACGGTGCTAAACCCATAGGGGCGGTTTGGGTCGTGACAGCGTGTTCATAATCAACAAGTTTGGGCTGTGTGTTCAGATTTCAGAAAATAGTGGACTGTGTGTTCGCCGTCAAATAGTGGGCTGTGTGTTCATCATCAAAGTGTGAGCTGTGTGTTCAGAAATTCGAGTGCTTGGGTTACGTGTCAACTTAACAAAATACTGTGCTGTGAGCTGTGCGCTAGAATAAGCAGAAGTATGGTATGTGAACGCGTTCAGAATGAGCAGATAAAAAATACATAGCAAAAGCATGAAATGCACGAAAAATGCAGAATACATTGCAGAAAATGTAAAAGTGAAGTACATACCTCTCGTGCCTAATAAGAGAGGTGGGACTCTAGCTCCCGCAGTAATAGATCTACAGGTGCTCGCTCATCAAAGTCGGTGAAGTGGTAGAAAACGGCCCAAGGAAGGATGTGCACCGGAGGGTCATACCTCTCGGGAATAAATGGCCGAATCCTCGGAGGCAAAGACATAATGTCTGGCTCACCCCCGGCACCTGGAGGACCTCCGCCCTGAGGAAAATGACCTGCCATTTCAAGAAATCTGCAAAAAGGAGCAAAAATGAGCAAAATGAGCCAAAATTGGAAAAAGTCAACAAAAGTCAACTCTCGGGAAATGAAAAAGTCAACAAAAGTCAACTCCCGAGAAAATGTTCCAAATATTGAGACAAACTTACCTCAAGTGGTGAAAATGGGGAAAGAAGCTCCGAAATCAAATTTTAATCGGTCCAAAGTGAAGAAAACTGAAAGATTTCGCGAAACAACTTTGCGTGGGGCGTTGGAAAACGCGTATAGAGCGCAGATCTGAGAGGGAAAATGGTCTAGGAAGGAGGAGGAGCTAATTTCGGACCTGAAGTTGTGAGGAAAAGTGTTTTGGCCAAGTGCATTTAAAGATCCGAATGTAAAAGTACCAAACTGCCCCTGTTTTTGGCTAGGTGGTCGGCCGACCACCTTTTCTGGTAGGCCGACCACCCCCTCTCACCAAACCTGGTCGGTGGCCCTCTAAGGTGGTCGGTGGCCCTCCTGAGTGGTCTCCCATGCCTCTTTGAGCTCCCTGCAAATTTTGGTGGTGATCGGAGTCCCCGGCTCTCGAGAAAGTACAAGGAAAGTGCACTTTCCGGCGCGAAATCCCTCCGCGGGAACTTCAACTCCAACTTTCGATGCGTGTTTCGTCGTCATTCGTCAAAAGCAAGGTGTATCCTTTTTGAGTACGTTGTGACCCCTCCGGGAGGTAAACCGGAGGTCGCGATTGAGTTGTCCTCGTCAAAGCTTGCATTTCTTTACTCAGTGTTTTATTTTAAACATGCTTGTAAAGTCGCACTTATCTTGCATTGATTATGCATGCCACTCGCATTGTTGTGCACGTTTCATTGGTATTGTCATGCCTCCATGCTTAACTTGCGTTGTCACACGCGTTTCTCTTGCATTGCGATGCACTTTTCCATCGGCACCATGTTTGTCTGCGTTCGATATAGCATTGAACATATGTTGCTAACTATGTCGTGCTTGTTAAGTTTCTCTCTTTTCAGGCACGATATTGTATGTACGGTTCATTTGAAGCTGGTGCGACCAGACGAATCGCGCAGGTATTATCTTCTCCGTGTGAGACGTAGCGAGAATTGTGATTCTCTTACATTTACTGCATGAAATGTAGTTGTTTGCATCTACTGTGATATTGCTTCATTACAGCTTGCTGCTTTGCATGATCATGAGTTACGTCCGGCTTGGTGCATATTTTTGCATTTTGCCCGCTGCGGCATGCCTGCGGGCACATCTCTTTTATCTCACCTATTTGTCTAAGTCTTCGGCCTTGTCAAAATGGGTCGTCTCTGGGCTTTGACATTCACTCCCGTCACTTATGACTTCCGAGTTCTGTCAAAGAGGGGTAACTGTAGACACCCCATTTTTGACGACCTTAAGACTCAGACGTCACCGATTGAGCGCTCGGTGATGATGCATATTGTGCTCGTTCTGAGGTTGCGGAGTCTCGGCTGAGAGCCTTGCCTCCGGACTTCGGGACTCTTTTGTGCTTTGTCTCGGTTTGCGAACCAGGTCCTGTTTTCTCTGTTTTCTCTTCCCGAAGGGAGGGAGAGGTCTCGAAGACCATCTCTCAGTGGCCGTAGGCTACGTTTCGTGGTCATAGGCCACTATTCCCGTTTGGAGACCAGTTTATGGTTTTCGGAGCCGTCGGCCGTACACCTTAGTTCGGGACCGCTTAACTTTCTCCATTTGCTCCGATTTTTGGTACACACCTTGTTCCCTCTCCTTAGAGGGACACTGTGGCCCGGGAGACCACCTTTGTGGTCGCACGCCACCTCCGGTGCCTAACAGCCTGTTTTCGGGGCACCCGGCTGCGCGTTTTGGCCCCCGAACCTTCGTTTTGCATCGGTGTGGGTTCATTTTTGGCATGGACCCTAGTTTCTTTGTTAGGAAGGTGGTACTATGGTGGGAGACCACCTTTTCTTCTTGGAGACCACCTTTCTCTTCGCCGCCCGGTTTTCTTGTTAGAGAGCTGGTCTCCCTCACTTTTGGGCCACAATTTCTGGTCTCCCATACCACCACTGAGTTGCATTCACCTGGGAGACCACCAATCTTGGTAGGCCGACCACCTTTTTTTCTTGACCCTTTTGACCCCTTGGTCTCCCTCACTTTTGAGCCACAATTTCTGGTCTCCATACCACCACTGAGCATTCACCTGGAGACCACCAATATGGGTAGGCCGACCACCTTTTCAGCTTGAACCTTTTGACCCCTGGTCGGCCGACCAGGGGAGTGGTCGGCCGACCACCTGAACTGGTCGCCAGCCTTCTGCTTTTTTGTCTCAATGAGTTGAAGCCAGCTGTGCCAGCTGGAAGCCTCAGAATGCATCCTCCATACACGTGTATGGAGGATGTTTAAGCTAGCTTTTAAGCTTCTTTGAGAAGCTTTAGATCTTCTCCTCTATAAAGGGAAGGGCCCTCTTCCATTTCTAGGGTTGAGAATTTTGCTTAAAGGCATACATACACTTCCCTCTCTATTTCTCTCCATTTTAGCTCCAAAGGTCCCTTGTTCTTGCACCATTGCACTACACCTCTTAGCCTAACCTCTCCATCATCCATCCAAGCACCTTGGAGCTCATTTTCAGAGGTTGAAGACTTGCTATCTTGGTCCAGAAGTTGCTGGTTCCTTTGGCTACAAGGGTAACACTCCATTTCCCTCTTTTTGACATTGTTTTGCTTCATAGTTTAGCTCTATTTGCAAGCATATTTAGGCTTTGTCATAAACTGAAAAAAGTCTTGTTTTGATCTTCTAAACATGTTTGTTTAAGACCATTTTTCTGTTGGGGGTCATCTACCCCCTTGCATGCTTCATTTCCTCATGTTTTGAACTATGCTTTAGAGCATTTGTGTCGGCCTTGGTTTAGCCTTTTAGCCACTGAAATCCAGTGGATTTTCAGTGGCTAACATATGTCTTTGAGCCTCAAAATTAGAGAGGGGTGACCCTCTCACCCTTTGTTCTCTTTACTAGCTTTCTTGGCCTTCCAAAAGAGCCCCTATTTTCATGTTTCAAAGTCATGCTCCAGGCCATTTTTGATGAGTTTTGTGACCTGCATGACCTCTGTCCAGAGGTGGTTTTGCCATATTAGATGTCTATTATGCATGTGTAGAGTAATCTTCTTCAAGGCCTTTCAAAGGGGCCTTCACTTGCATGCTTCCTAGACTAATTTCAGGCCCTTTTCAGTGAGTTTTAGGGCCCTCATAACCTCTTTCCAGAGGTGGTTTTTCCATTTTGTATGTCTATCTTGCATGTGTAGAACAACCCTCTTATTGGCCTTTCAAAGGGACACATCATTCTTGCATGCATTGACTGAGTTTCAGTGGGTTTTTGGGCATTATTTGGCATGGCATACTTCTGTTTTTGGCTGGCTTGGTGAGATCTCATGTGCTTCATATAGTTGTAGTGCAAATCATGGTTCACTAGCTTATTTTGCATGCTTTGTTGACCCTTGATTTTAGCACTTTTTTTTGGCCTTGCCTTAAACTGATTTTGTGCATATTTTGGACTGCCCTAGCTCTATTTTTGGGTCTCATGGTCGAATGATGCTTGTTTTGCATGCTTGTAGTTCAATACACTTGCCTAGCTTTGAGATTTGAGGTCTATTGCATGCATATACTGAGGTGTTTTCATGCTTTGGGGTCATTTTGCATCATATTTCAGAGCCTATGTTAATGCCATATCCTCATGTTTTCTCCTCTTTAAGTGTGCTTGAGAGTTGTGCATGAATGCCTTGTTTTCGGACCATTGAATGAGCTTCATTTCCATGCACTTTGAACCATCATTTTGGGCCATTTTCCCACTGTTTCAGACTTGCCTAGGGTCTGTTTAGGGTTGGTTTTTCCATTCGTGCATTGCTTTGTGTACCTCTAGTGTAACGCACTTCACTAGTTTCGGTATTCGGGGGCCATCTAGCATACATTGGGTAACATATTTGCATGATTCGGACCATTGTACATCATGTTTCAGAGCTGGAAAATGTATGCTTGTATGCCATATTTTCATCCTTTCCCATGTTTAGTTAGAGTTGCATGTTTGTGCCTTATATCGGTCTCATTGCATTTGCATGCTTGCATGTTTTCGGTCGTCTCATTTTCATGTATGGCCACGATGTGAGTGTGGCTGAGGTCCACTCACATTGGTGTAAGTCCATCTTGCATTTGTATATGCCATTTAGTTCATGCGCGCATGATAGTCTTCGTAAGTGTTGTGTGCCATGTTATGTCACGTGCATTGTGTATGCCATTTTAGCCCATAACATTACGTATGCTAGGTTGCATGTTAGTCGTATTGTGTATGCCATCTCATTGCATTGTGTTTGGAGTAGGGTTAGTCCAAACACGGGAAACGAGGGACGTTTCGTACTCAAAGTGACGAAAACGTATCTCAATTCCCGGTCGCTGACACTCCGGATTACCCATGATGGAGTTTAGGCCTTGTTATGTTTATATGTGCATTCATTTCACATTGAGTTGTGCAATTCGAGTCCTCGGCCATCATGCATCGAGATGCGTGATTGGTGCACGAGATCGAGGTCTACACTCCCTAGAGCTTGTGATGACTGGAGAGTGGTCATGCACACATGTGTTGAAAATACTTTGCCATGTCCTTTTCTTGCTCTCTGTGTGCAGCAAATCGGAATCTAGCAACAAAAACTAGTCAGCAGCCTTCAGAAGTTTTATACAGTGTTCTAGGACCAATTGCAAAACAAAGGCAAATCGGGGCATCGCAAGGAATTTCCCGACAAAGCGACCCGAGCACGCATGCATCTTTTATCATTTGGAACAAGAGCTGAGGCAGTCCATTTTATAGCTTGCATGCTAGTTTATTCGTTTTCCTAGTTAATTTGTTAATTAATTATGGTTTTGTAATATTTAATTAGCTATAGTATTAATTATTATCGGACTGTATTATTTTTCAGACCCTCCGAGCGAGGGCAATTGTTGTAATAAGTGTGCGTGTGTGTGATTTGTCTTCCAACCTCACGTCTTTCTCCCTTTTATTTACCAGCTTACGATGGTTAGTTTAGGGCATGTTTCAAGCATACTTATGCTCGCATGTTTCCATCCATTCATGTCTTGCATGCACCGGCTCGGTGCCATCATACTAACTGCATTGGTATTTCAATTCCGAGCTGAATACTTGTTAGTTGTAGCATTTCACGCCATCTTTAGAATAGTCGAGCCTATTGTAGTTGCATTCCTACCTATGTTGCATTAGCATTTCAGCATAGTTAGGATCATGCATGGATTTCTAACATAGCTTCTGTTTTGGCTTGGGTACTCGGTAAGTGCTATGCTTTAGCATCCTTGCATGTGTGTGAGTGACTGCCATGATAGCATGCGTACAATGAGGCTATGTGTTTATATGATATAACTGCCTGAATGCCTGTGGGTGAAGGTTGGGTTATTTGGATTGGAACAATTCATCGACTGCGAGTTTTAAGCCCACTTGAGAGTGGCAAAATCATGTTTTCTAAGCCCACCTGAGGGTGGCTAATCCACATTTTAGCCTACTTACGAGTAGCAAACCGCTTTCAAAAACAAACATGAGATATTTTGTTCCAATTCAGGCGATCCGGTCTATATTTGTATGTGGCGCATCACGTAGTAAATCTAGGCTAATAACCGGAATAAGAGCACATAATGTTTTCAAAACTAAGATATCATGGTTAGTAGAGGCCGATCTTTGATCGGGCGAGCGGGGTGCTCACGAAGTGACCTTCCCCAATCGTACCCCAGTTCCTCGAGCTGAGGCAACTTTGGTGATGAAGGACACGTGGCTTAGCAACGAGTCAGGGTTTCCTAAATTCCCCAACTAAAATATTTAGGTGGCGACTCTATATCTGGCAAAGCAGTCCATGTTTGGCACTTCTTTCTAAAAATCTATTTTTCAAAACGATTTGCCGGATTTGGACTATTTGATGATTCATCGGTCTTGCATTGCACTCTGCGAGATTAGATACAGGACCGTGACAATTTGAGTCCGAACTGTAGTAAGCCCAATGAACAAAATGGGATTTCCTCCCGGGACGTTCGGGGATGTCAACATTGGGCGGTTTGTTTTCGGACCTCTTCTCACGATTTCAGCCTGGTTAGAATGTTCTTTTCCTCACACGATTTCAGCGTGTTTGGAATTCATCTTAGGTTGCGTCGTGCGCGCACCTGGGTGGTTTGTTTTCGGACCTCTTCTCACGATTTCAGCGTGGTTAGAGTGTTCTTTTCCTCACACGATTTCAGCGTGTTTGGAATTCATCTCAGGTTGCGTTGTGCGCGCACCTGGGCGGTTGTTTTCGAACCTCTTCTCACGATTTCAGCGTGGTTAGAGTGTTCCTTTCCTTACACGATTTTAGCATGTTTGGAATTTATCTCAGGTTGCGTCGTGCGCGCACCTGGGACGGTTTGTTTTCGGACCTCTTCTCACGATTTCAGCTTGGTTAGAGTGTCCCTTTCCTCACACGATTTCAGCGTGTTTGGAATTTATCTCAGGTTACGTGGAACGCGCTCCTGAGTAGTTGTTTTCAGACCTCTTCTCACGATTTCGGCGTGGTTAGAGTGTCCCTTTCCTCACACGATTTCAGCGTGTTTGGAATTTATCTCAAGTTGCGTCATGCGCACACCTGGGCGGTTGTTTTCGGGCCTCTTCTCACGATTTCAGCATGGTTAGAGTGTCTCTTTCCTCACACAATTTCAGCATGTTTGGAATTTATCTCAGGTTGCGTAGAACGCACTCCTGAGTAGTTGTTTTCGGACCTCTTCTCACGATTTCAACGTGTTTGGAATTTATCTTAGGTTGCGTCGTGCGCGTACCTGGGCGGTTTGTTTTCGGACCTTTTCTCACGATTTCAGCGTGGTTAGAGTGTTCTTTTCCTCACTCGATTTCAGCATGTTTGGAATTCATCTCAGGTTACGTTGTGCGCGCACCTGGGTGGTTGTTTTCGGGCCTCTTCTCATGATTTCAGCGTGGTTTGAGTGTTCCTTTCCTCACATCGTTTGGCGTGTTTGGGATTTGTTTTTCCTCCTTCATGATTCAGCTGAGGTGGTTGGAGTATGTCACCTTTGCATCTACTGTACTATCTGTTACATCGCATCTATTATCTATTGCATTGCATATAGAATATATTGCATGCATGTACTGCATTGTCCATTTATCGCTTGCATCCATGTTAAGCTTAGTCCGGCATGTGCCCATTTTTCGTTAAAGCATGGTTCTGTGATTATGTGTGGCGCCTATTCCACTAAGAGAATTGTGGTCTGAGGGTGTCGGCACCATTTCTGTGTTAGACGTGGTTTGTTTTGTGTCTATGCCTTTTCTAGGTAGAAATGTGGTTTGGCCGCGTGCCTTATCCATTGCATCCATTACATCGTAGTTTATTGTTATATTCAGCATGTAGGATCATGATCTTTCCTTAGCAGATCATTCCACACTTATATCATGCCACCCAATTACTTGTATTCTTGCTGCGAAACACATAGTTCTGCCTGTGCACACACCTATCCCACTTAGAGAATTGTGGTTTGAGGTTTCCGGCACCTTTTCTATGTTAAATGTAGTTTCATTTTGCATCTTCATCTCTTTATGATATTTGTGTGGTTTTGTACTGCTTGTGGTTTGATTACCTCAATTACATTACATATCATTTGCATTGTTTCGTTACATTGTATATCATTTACATTGTTTTGTTTTGTTATATTGTGTATCTTTTGCATTCTGCCCCTGAACTACGTTGGTTTAATTCCTTGCAAAGGGTAATGTAGGCAGCCTGCGGGCGCAACCATTTATTTATCTATATTTTGTTTGTTTGTCCAACTCTTCGGCCTTGTCAAAAATGGGTCGTCTCTGGGCTTTGACATTCTCTCACATCACTTCATGACTCTGAGCTCTATCAAAGAGGGGCAACTGTAGACACCCTATTTTTTACCGCCCTTAAGACTTGGGCGTTACTGATGGTTTACTTGGTGTTGAAAGTTGTGCAATGCAAAGGTTCGGTTTCTTTGGCAAGGAAAGAGTCAAATCCCAACCTTACACCCCATTTTGAATGGTTTTTAGACCTTAAAACCCTCTCTTTCAAAATATTTTGAAAAATGATTCTACGATGTTCCGACGCTCATATTTTGTTAAATGTTGCGCTTTTCGGTAAACCGAGCGAGAACAAAGTAGAAATGAATGAAAGAGAGATGAAATCTTTGAAAATCTTTTAAAACACCTTGTTTAGGGATTTGGAGTTGAAGAAAATGAGAGAGGAGAGAAGAAAACTAGTTGAGGAGAAGTTCGGCATAAATCTGGGTAGGATCGAAACTGCGCGGCTTCACCAAAACAGGCATAACTTTTTGCACAGTTGGAATTTTGATGCAAGGCTGCCACTATTGGAAATCTTACTTCTGGGGCTTCAATTTGGACACTTGCTAGCCACTTTTTGGCCTTGCCAACCACTTTCTCTTCTTGTAGACCAGAAAAAGTAGCTGGCCGACCACTTCAACTGGTCGGCAGCTTTCCTGCACATTTTGCAGATATTTTCCATGCCAACTGTTGGGCACAGAAAGCATCCTCCATACACGTGTATGGAGGGATTACTTGGAGCTCCAAACTTGTTCAACAAGCTTGATGTTTGGTTTTCTATAAAAGGGAACCTCCTCCCTCTTGTCTCAGGTTCAGAATTTTGCTTAGGGCATATACATATATCTCTATCTCTATATTGCTCTATTTGCTCCATATTTGTGCTTGAAAGTGTAGCTTCTTCACACTTTTGCACACAAACACATAGTGAAACACCATACTCTTGTTGCTGATGTACCTGAGGGTCTTGTTTGGACTCAAGAGTTGGTTTTTAGCTTAGAAAAGTTGCTGGAGTTGCTTCCTTGAAGTTGTTCTACAAGGGTGAGTCACTAGCCCTCTTTTAAGCTTTGTGTTCATTGCTTATTTGGCCTTATTTGCATGTTTATTTTGGCTTAACTTTCAACTGAAAAAAGGTTCATTTTCAAGTGTTTGAAATGTTTGGTTAAGGCTTTGTTGGTGTTGGGGGTGATCTACTCCCTTTTGTGCCTTGTTTTGCCTTGTTTTGGGCCATCACCTTAGGCCTTTGTAATCACCTTTGTTTGGCCTCTTCACCACTAAATTCCAGGGGACTTTTAGTGGTGAAAACTTAGTTTTGAGGTCTTAAATGGGAGGGGGTGGTCCCCCCTCCTCTTGTCTTGTTTGCATGCATTGATGGCCAACCAAATGAGCATGTGTTTTTACTTCTTTGTGGCTTTGTTTAGGCTCATTTTTGTGACTTTTGGGACCTACCATAACTCTGATTTTGATTGGTGGACTCACCTCTTGCATGCTTTATACACTTGTAGTGTAAACCTTGCTCACTAGCTTTGTATGCTTGCTATTTTAGCCTATAATTCTAGGATGTTTTGGCTCCACTCCAGCACATTTTTTGCCATTATTTAACATGATACAACTCTGTTTTTGGTTGGTTAGAGCATCCCTCATTTGCTTCTTACACTCGTAGTGTAACCATGCTCATTGGCCTAGCTTACTTGATGTTTTGGCTTACCATGCTAGCTTGTTTTGGCTATACTCCATGCATGTTTTAGCCTTGATTTGACATGCTTTAGGACTGTTTTAGGTGTTCTTGGCCTTTTGGGGCTTGCTTTGTATAGCTATAGTGCAAGTACATATGCTAGTTTCAAGCTTTGAGCCTCCTAGCATGCTTAATTTGTGACATGTGCATGATTTGGCATCATTTGATATATGATTTTTGAGCATACAGCATTGCCATGTTCCCACTTCTTTTACTCTTTGAGTGCTTTTAAGGGTTATGCCGTTGTGCGTCGCTTATGGGCCAATGCGTATGCATGCATGCCTAGGCTTTTGAGCTCCCATCTCAGCATGTTTTGGTCTTTGTTTTGACCTAATTGAGCTCTGTCTATGGCTGGTTCTATCATTTGTACCATGCATTGCATGCCTCTTGTGTAGTCCCCTTTAGTAGCCTTGTGCCTTAGGCCTTCTTGCATGCTATGCTTGTGTTGTTTGGATGATTTGGCATCATTTCACACATAATTTCAAAGCATATAGTGTTGTCAAACTTCCATGTTTATCACTTCTTGATCATGTTTGAGAATTGTGCTCTTATGCCTAGTTGATGGACCAATGCATGAGCATGCATTATCTTGCTTTTCATGCATCATTTCAAAGTACTTTTACCACTGTCTTGGGGCTGGTTTGGTCCATTGAGCATTGCATTACATAGCCCTTGTGTTGCATCCTTCACTAGCTTGCATGCTTAAGGACTTTGTTTTGACATGCTTATGTTGTTTGCATGATTGTTTGGAATGTTGTTGCATTGCATTGTGTTTGGATTGAATGTTAATCCAAACACAAGAAACGAGGGACGTTTCATACTTGAAGTGATGCAACGTGCCTCATTTCTCGGTCGCCGACCCTCTTGATCAAGCATGATAGAGGTTAAGCCCCTTATGTGTGATTTGTGCATTCATTGACATTGAATTGTGCAAACATGGCTTCTCGGCCATCGTGCATTGCGATGCTCGGTTGGTGGCCCGAGAGTCGAGTACCGCACTCCCTTGAGCTTAAGAAATGATAGGGAGGGTGGTTGTGCACACATACCTTGCAAATATACTGTTGTGCCCCTTCTTGTTCTCTGTTGCAGCAAATTGGAGCTTGGCAGGATTTTCTAGTCGGCAGACCAGTTAAAGTGGCTGGCCGACCACTTTTTCTGGTCTGCAGCATGTTTAGGTGGTCTACAACACCATTAAGTGGTCGACAACCCTCCTGGAGGTCTCCATGTTGGAGTAGAAGCTATCTGGAGGTTTGTGCAGTGTTCTGAGATCAAATGCAAACAGAGGTAATTCAGGGTATAGTGATGGATTTCCGAGCGAGGCGACCGAGCATGCATGCACTTCTCGCCCCAAGGCTCCTTTTAATTGCTTTGCTTAGCTATTCATTTGGTTCTGTACTTAAGTAGTTAATGCACTTAGCTATTCATTTGTGTTTGTAATTAGTTAACTTGTTAGTTAATTAGTTGTGATTTGTAATAATTAGTTTAATTAGCTTAGATTAGCTAGTTAGATTATTATTCGGACCCTCCCTCGAGAGGACGAATGCTGTAATAAGTGTGCGTGTGTGTGATGCATGTCTTCCAATCCCATTTCTTTCTCCCTTTTACTTATCAGCTTTCGATGGTTAGTTTAGGGCATATTTCAATTAGCATCCTTATGCTTTGCATGCATGCATTATTCATTCGTATTGGATGCACCGGGCTCGGCGCATCATACAAACTGCATTGTATTTCAAATACCAATCTGAATACATGTTATCAAGTGTTGCATTCATATGCCATCTTAGCCAGCCGAGCCTATTTTAGCAGCATTTTTGCATGTGTTGCATTAGGCATCTTAACATAGCTAAGATCGTGCAATGATTTCTAACTAGCTTTTGTTTTGGCTCGGAGTACTAGGTAAGCTTTTACGCTTTAGCATCCTTGCATGTGTGTAAGTGACTGCCATGATAACATGCTTGCCATGAGGCTAACTACTTAAGTGTTTAACTGCATGAATGCCTGTGGATGAAGGCTTCATTGCTTGAATTGGAACAATTCATCGAAATGTGAGTTTTAAGCCCACTTGAAGTGGCAAATCATCATGTTTTAAGCCCACTTGAGGGTGGCAAATTCACGACTTAGCCTACTTGCAAGTAGCATTTTCAAACCATTTTCAAAAAAACAAACATTGAATTGTTTTGTTCCAATTCAGGCGATTTAGTTTATACTTGTATGCTGTACACATCACATAATAAGTTAAGTTAATAAACCGGAATAAGAATGCATGTTTTTTCAAAAACAACATATCATGTTAGTAGAGGCCGATCTTTGATCGGGCGAGCGGGGGTGCTCATTTCAGAACCTTCCCCTCTCGTACCCAAGTTCCTGAGCCGAGGCAACTTTGGTAATGACGGACACGTGGCCTTAGGCACGAGTCAGGGTTTCCTAAATTTACCAAAAACAAAATATTTAGGTGGCGACTCTGAAATCTGGCAAAGCAATCCATGTTTGGCGCTTTTTTGATTAAAATTGATTTTCCAAAACGATTTGCCGGATTTGGACTCTTTGGTGATTTATCAGTCTTACATTGCACTTTGTGAGATTAGATTCAGAACCGTGATAGGAGTCCGAACTGTAGTAGCTAGAACCACAATTCGCGCCCTCGCGCGCAGAGCGGAGTTCGGGCGGTCTACAGTCATTATTAATTTGGGAGTTATGGGAATTATTCAGTTTGACTTGTATATGATTTGATTAAGGATTTATTTAAGATTAAAAATTGAAAGCCTAAATGGCTTAAGAAGGTGAAATTGATGAGTTGAATCGATTCAATTTTGAGTATTAGACAATGTGAGAGTTTAATTAAATATTTGATTCAGTTTGGTAAAATTAAGATTTGATCAATTGAGTCCAAATTGAAGTTAATTAAGTTATGAGGATTGAGAATTAAGATTATTATGAATTAAATTTATTTATGAGGTGTTCAATTTGAGTATGTAAATTATTGATGGAGATTTTGAGTTTGATCTGAAATTGAGGGCCTTAAAGATTTGGAAAATCAAAATTGATGATGGTAATAAGTTTAATTTCATATTTGGAGCCTTTTGGGAGTTCGATTATAAATCTGATTCAGATTGATAAATTTAAATATAATTAATTGGGCTATAATAGAAGTCAATTCGACTAATTAAATTATGTAGGATTTGTGATGAGTTATGATTAATTTAATTATGTGTTAATCAAGATTTATTAAAACTAAGTGTTGCTTAATTAAATTAATCCCAAACATAAATTGAATTACGGAAGAATCTAGAATTGAGGATGTATGTAGGTGTGAGTGTACTGAACAATTTTGTGGGTGTGCTGAGAATTATATGTGTATTTTTATGTTAAGAGTTAAAGAGTTGAAGTCATTGTTGTTGCTTTGGGAAACAATCGAGAGAGAGAAAGAGAGCTACTGGAACACACACACACCACACACACACACACACACACAAAAGAAAAAAAAAAAGAATTGAGCTCAAAGAAGAATCAAAGAAAGAAAGTGTAGAAAGGAAAGGGAAATTGAGGAAATCGTCGAGGAAATTGTCAAGGAACTCATCAATTGAATAACTTTAGGTAAGATTTCTCCATCTTTTTCACGTCTTGATCTTGGTTTGCATGGATTCACATACTAGAGCTTATGTTTGGGGTTTTGTAGAGAAGTTCATAGAACTTTGCAATCTATGGTTTGAGATTGATGAGTTCATGCATTTATTCATGCATTTTTCATGATTTCATGAGAGAAATCATGTATCAATCTTGTTTGTAAGATCCATTGCATGTGTATTTGAAGATTCAAGAAAGTTTCATCATATTTAAAATAGCAAATGAGAAATTTTGAAGATTTGTTTTTGTTTTGAATCTTGAATAAAACTTTCAATTGATGTTATCTAACATGTTTTTAGAACCTTATGACTCATTTTATTAAAGGAATTTGAAGTTTGTTGATGATTTTCAAAGATGAGTTTTCATGTTAAATTTACAAATTAGAAAACTTGAAGATTGTTTTGAATCTTGAATTATTCTCTCAATTGCAGTTATTTTACTTATTTTTGGTGCCTTGGGACTTTATTGAGGTTGGTTAATTTGAGTTTGAGAATATTATTTTGAGGGTGAGTTTTATGTTCAAATTTATGAAGCAAAAATCCTTAAATCAGGCTTGATTCATGGATTAAGTTTTCAATTGACCATGTTTATCATGTTTTCTAGCATATGGGACCCCTTAGGACATCTAGAACTTGCATTTTAGCACTCTAAAAGCGTATTGGCAAGGTTTTGAACTAGGCATAAGGTTAAAGATAGGTTTAAGCCGTTTGTTGCATCGTTTATGTTCTAAATCTTCAAGTACATGCTATGTGTGATATGTAGGTCTTGCGCTGAGCGTAGAGCCATCTGTTTAGAGGTTTTATCATCTTTTCTCCTTTTGAGATAGGGATTTCTAGTTCTCTTTCAATACTTTCATTTATGGATAGATTTGTGGTATTTTCCTTATACAAAATTTATCTTTTATGCATTTTGTGATGAGTCATGAAATTGGGGGTTTGGATTTGATGTTCTAGGGTTTACCTTTTTGGGTTGGGTTTTTGATTTTCCGTGAACGATGAATAGAAGAGTTGGAATAAAAAGTGTTTTTGTGAAAAGTTTCAATTTCTTCCAAAACCCTAGTTTGGCTCATAAAGATGGTTGATGATTTTGCTTAAATTTAAAATGGCATCATGAAGTTGAGGTGTTAAATTACCCATATCCATGTTTAATTGAATTTTGAAAATGTTTGAAAAAATCCATGTAACAAATTGCGATTAAACTCTTGTTATTGATATTCTAAGTTGTGCTATGAGATGAGATTGAGTTTGGGGATTTTAAATGGAGATTTAAGAAATGCATTAAGTTATGTTGAGTTGTGTTGTGTTGAGTTAAGTTGAGTTGTGTTGAGTTATGTTGGGTTGTGTTGTGTTGTAATTAGTACCAGCGTGGGGAGTCAAGGTGCCCAATTGCCCTACCTACACTTATCGCCGAACGAATGTGGGAAAATGCTTTTTGGGTGTCCACTGGTC
The DNA here is from genome assembly GCA_030407325.1 of Camellia japonica. NCBI lineage: Eukaryota > Viridiplantae > Streptophyta > Magnoliopsida > Ericales > Theaceae > Camellia > Camellia japonica. Next base: position 125,610,558 of record JAPPVO010000036.1, on the reverse strand, counting down.
CTTCAATATAATAGTCGGAAAAAGTGAAAAAAAACAAATGATTTTGGGTGTCCACATTCTACCGTATAGTAGTCGACAAATGTGGAAAGACATGGTTTTGGTTGTCCACGTCCCTGCCGTTTCTGGAGACGGTAAATGTGGAAAAAGAAATATTTTTGGGTGTCAAATTGCCCCGTCGTATCGAGCCAACAAATATGGAAAAAACATAAATATCAGGTGCCCTCTATCCCACCGTATCAAGCTAGCAAAAGGTGGAAGGTGTTGTGAGTTGGGTGCCCGCTATCCCGCTGTATCAAGCCAGCAAAAGGTGAAACGTGTTGAGAAATGTGTTGAGTCGGCGATAATGTGTATGACTCGTAATGAACTTATGAAATTATAATTTGTTGTGTGATTTTGTATAGAGAAGAAATGCATATAGAAATTACTTGCTAGAAAGAAAAAATGAAATGGTATTGGGTAAAGGGTTGATGATGATGAACTCACCGGGTTATTTTGTGACCATACGTGAAGATTATGAGTTTTATTTTGTGAATAATAGTAATATCAATTTGAGTTAAGAATTGTGCACTTATGGTAATTGTGGTATAATTAGGTTGGAAGTTTAAGTAAAAAGGAAGAATCTTGTGTGAATTTTTGAAGAATGTTTTCATGAGAGATGGATCCTCTTAATCTTATAAATGATGAGTGTTCTTAAAAATCCTAAATTTGAAATTCCAGTTTAAAATGGGTTTCAATCAGGTTGAGGATTTATTTCATAAATTGAAGACAAATATTTATTTGAAAGAGGAATTTGAAATCAATTGTAAATATTTGAGAAATTCTTGATTTAAGTTGAATTACTAATGATGATAGAAATGTTGATGTGACGTAACGGATAGATAAGTGGGAATAGAGTGTACGACGGTTGTTTTTGAATATAAGGAGAACTTGGACTTTAACGTTATAGGGTTATAGTATTTTTGAATTGTAAAATGGAAATGAAATGAGGAATGTCTTGGAATTGGATTAATAAATTTAAAAGGATGTTGTTTCTTAAGTAGACTTGTTTTCAAAGAAGAGTTATGAATTTCCTGATGATGAAAGATAATATTTATGATAGAATGTTACCTTGAATGTTCAAATGAATTTTGAGAAAATGATACTCTACTTATAACATTTTGGGCATACAAAACGTCACCTTACTATATAGTATCACCTTGCATGCACGATCATTTCTATCTATGTGTTAGTTATTGTTTTAAAACTATGAGATTCCTACTGGACATTTGTGCTCATCCCACGTTGATGAACTTCACAAGTAACTGAAGATTTAAAATGTCAGGACATGGAATTTCCTTCTTGTGTAGTCTTATGATTTCATTTTGAGGTTGTAAGATATACTTGTAGTTCAGAGATCAATATATATATATATATTTTGTTCCCTTGTATGTAATATGGATGTAAGCCTCAATATATTTCATTTATTTGTATGTAAATGACACTGTTGTCTAACGAGAGAGAACATGTATATTTATTTATTCATCAATTCATCACAATTTGCTTGTCATTTGTAAATGGACTTACTTAATGAATATTGGTAATGTTATTCGAGTAATGAAATACGGGGCGTTACAGCATATCAATAGGAATGTATTGGCAAAATGCAAGAAGTTGTTTGGCAAAAATGAATAGGAGAAGTTTATCACTTCATGGAATCTTTTAGTATTATCCTCCACTAAAGATGACTATAATCACCATCTTACTACATTGCTTAAGGAGTTTTGTACATATCCCAAAGCAATTGATTATGTGACACAAACTTAATTGAATCTATACAAAGAGAAATTTGTAGCGGTATGGATAGACACTTATATGCACTATGGGAATGTTACATCAAATTGGTAATCATTACATAATTTTATTTTATACTATTAATCATTTATTATCTTGAATACTAAAAGTTCAATATTTAATTATGTCTATTATACACAGGGATGAGAGTGCGCATGCAAAACTGAAAAAATAACTCGATTCTAGTCATTTGAATTTTGCATGCTCTTGGACCAAAATATACAATTTGCTTGAGTTGCAGCACACTGATATTAAGATATCATTTGAGAAGTGTTTAACGGTGGTTTAACACCAATTCAAGCCATCCAACTTTAGAGAGCTTCAAGGCAATATTTTTATTGCTGCATTGGAGAATGTTCTAACATAGAGCAACCGAGCCGAGCTGAGTCTATTGGCATTGATGCTTTAGCATGTGGATATGTGATTAGATGCACCCATGGATTACCTTGTGCTCATAAGATTGCTGATCAATATCACTTGATAGCATCCATCCTCATTGGAGGACACTTGAGATAGTACTTAATGTAAAGAATGACAAGCTGGAGTTGACTTTTGAACCCAAGATGGAAATGTTTGCGAAGCAATTTTATAAAGGTGATATCACCAAGCAGTTGGAACTTTTGAAGAAATTTAGAGAGATCGTAAAATCGAAAAGAACTTTTTTCATTGAACTTGATGTGAAGCTCAATACACGACGACATCTAACACATAAGAAGATTGATGTATTTACACGTTGAGACCGAAGTGCATTTGAGATAGTTGAATTTGGACATGATTGTTACTCTCCTAAGGGTACCCAATTTACCACAGTTTCTTTTGTCCAAATAAATAAAAAACGACCATCCAAGCAAAATGTACATGCGATTACTTACATTTTGTTAACTTTCAATTACTTTATAAGTGTAACAATCTTTGGTTACAAATCTCGTGTAGGTATATTGTAGTAGTGCAGTTAATTATTGTGCATATATTGATGATCTCCTCATTGGGCTTACAGAAAATGAATGGGTCCAAGTCAGATGTGATCTCCTATTTGAATTGCGCACGCGCAAAGATGACTACACTCAGTTATATGGATCATATGAGCGGTTTGAAAATCTTAAACAAGATTTATCACACTTTCTACCTAATGCATGATATGATTATTGGATGACTATGCCCGATATGAGACATCTTGTTGCTTCATTCTAAAAAGTCGTATTATACCATCTGTCTTCAAAACAATGCCTTACCTTCTTTCCATTAAGATCAGTGCCAATATCAATAGCTAATCGACGTGAGATTGTCATCGGTTTTGTTAACGGAAATCATTTTGTCCAAGGTTACAATGCATTCTAGAGTATGTAAATTTTTGGAACTATAAAATTTTCAAGATGAAAGTAGTAACCCAATCTTTTATATTATTATATGTGTATTTGAATGTCGGTCATCCAATTCCTCCAATTGTGACTAATTGGCACAAGTTTCATCATTCTTGTGCTGAAGGATAGGCAAATGCATATAGTGAGCGCATTTTCAAACAAGTAGTTCATTCAGACGTTGCTATACAAGAGACATTTGAATGTGTTGAACTTCATAATCCATGATGGATGGTAGACGTTGTTATAGGACAAACATGTTTTGGTACTTGAGTTGGAGACAACAATGATACTTGACTTTGTTATAATTTTTATAAATTTTATTATGGATTTTGATGGGTTCTGTTATGCTTTTATGGCTTTAAAGACGGTTAAAACATTAAATTAAAATTCCATGTATTTCCTACTAGGTGTGTCTAGAATATTTGCAAGTGTGTTCAAAATTTTAAAAATAAAATAATACATGCTCAATATAATAAAAGTGAACATGTACTTTAAGTTCATGTGAATGAAAATGAACAAATATAGAATGTTCAATTTATTAATTATGAACAAAGAAAATAGTGTTCTACTGAAAAAAGTAACACAATCAAAATTTGTTTGGGTATGACGGGTTTTGTTGTGATTTTCTAACTAACACACTATTTTCAAGTGTGTTCAAAATTTATAAAAAAAAAAAAATTATACATGTTCAACATAATCAAGTTTTTTCATGTGAATTAAAATAAACAAATATAAATCATTTAATTTATTAATTTTGAACGAACAAAACATTGTTCTACTAATCAAGTTATCAAACAAATATTACAATCATATAAGCAAATCAAACATTAAATATCCAAAATAAAACATCCATTCCATCGAATATTCAAAATTAAACCATCCATTACATTAAACATCCAAAATGAATAACAAAAAAATATTAACCAACAAAAAAACATAATATCAACATCAAACATCTATAACATTCTTTAGAAACCCAATCAAGTTAGCGTTCATTCTAAAGATATTCCATGCCAGTGTCTACGAACGTATGTTCTGTTTGGAACCGCACTGTTTGTTGAAATCGAACTAGGATTAACATCAACTTCTACATCAATATCTCGACCCTTAAGGATATGTGTCATCATTTGAATAGTCAAGTAAAGCCTGTATGGGTCTCAAACACTATCATCATGGCCCATTTGGATGATCGGATGTGATATTCTTAATGTATGCATTACGCTGCATTCAATCTTAAATATAACAAATGACTGGCAAATCTAAATGTAAACTAAATTATGACAAAGCAAAATTAAAACCATTATACAGTTGTACCTTAGTATCATTCATGTCATCAGCATCATTTGAGTTCCGGACAAACATGTGTGATCCTCTTGTACCATTGTACCATTGCATGTAGTCATCTGCACCATCATATGAACATCTAATTGGGTCACTCCTCCTCAGTTTAGATAATGTGTGATTATCCCAAGTCTCCCACATTTGATCAATGTATAACTCTATATAACCCAACTTTGGTTCCTCTAACAGCATGTACGGGACCAAGTGGTGGGAATGGGATAGTCTGAACCCTATCAAACTATCTGAGAACCCTTTCAAGGTGATATGGTTCAATGATATCCAAACATTTCAAGCAACCTATGCAAATGTGATTATGTGAAATGGGAGATGGCGTCGACAATTTCGATATTACCTATAAAGAAAAATATATATCAAATAATGACAAAGCTTAAATTACTTGTTTAATTTTCAGAATTATATAATATTACTATTTTGCATTATTGACTTATTGTCAATTTATCCAGCTTCTCTCATAAAGACTATAGGAGTAAGAAATACGAATTACTTTCCATGCGAGGAGTCTATCGACATGCATGTGGCTTTTCTTCAGTAAAATCCATGTTGCGAATAAGTCTAAAACGATTAAAATGCTCATAAATCCATGCCTTCAACAATGGCATATAGCCAACAATTTGTGTAACAGTGGATCACATAGCAAATCCTAATTACTGATACAAATATGCCAATCCAGTAGCTCCCCATGCATAAGTGTGCACAAAACTCAAATCCATCAACAAATTGTAAGTACACAATGGGAACTCTAACTCTAGTCTTATCAACAAACAATGTACAACCCAATAAATAAAGTAAAACAGCTCTTGATGCATAATCTATCGACTCCTCTATATTAGAATCTGTGGCATTACTGAATTTGTTTTTCAACCACTCTAGCCTTACTGATTGACCTCTTACCATGGATAGCTTCGTCTTCACTTTATCCTTATTAACTTTCAAAGCATCAATCACAAGTTTAGTTGAGTCATGATCGGTCAATCTTTCACCAATAATAGATTTACCAGTAATAGGAACTCCCAAGATGGTCTGCACATCATCTAGTCACTATAAGAAATGTTTGTTATAACGGCGTTTATATAAGGGCGTTTTCTTAAACGTTGTCTTTTTTAATATTTAACAGCGTTTTATAAACGTCGCCTTTTGTGCTAATCAAAACGATATCGTTTAGCTGATAGAAAACGCCTCCGAATGTGTTATAATCTCTCACATCCTCTCCCTCCCTCTTGAGACTCTCATTCTTTACTCTTCAGTCTCAGAAAGAAGATGCCTCAAATCTCGCGCTCACTCTCTCGCTTCAGCTCGGTGATCCCTTAAATCTCAGAGTGATTTCAGAATAGGAATCGATTGGAATCATCTCGGTGATTTAATTTGTTTACCTATTCCATTTACATAGAAATCACTGAGAGGTAAACCTATCTACATCTACATCAAGCTTCAGAATCGATTTCATTTACTGAGAGGTAAACCTATCTGCATCAAGTCGATCTGCATCAAGCTCAGTGATTTTGATTTCGATTTCATTTTTTTTCTCTCGCTCATTTTCACTCTTCTCTGTCACCAGACTCATCTCTCTCTCTCTCTCTCCTCTGCTGATCTCATCACACTCACCGCCGCTGCTGTCTTCTCATTATCGCCTCAGATCGACAGCTACAGTGGTGGAAGAGGATGGCGGTGGTGGTGCTCGTTGAAGAAAAGAACAAGAGCGAGATCTGAAGGATTTCGAACTAATTAAAGCCAGATCTGAAGGTTTCAAAGAACACCTGATCCAAATATGGGGGTTTCGAATCAGATATGTTGGTAAGCTCCTTCGATTTCTCTTTTGATTTTGAATTTCTTATTATTCCTGGAATTAGCACATAGATTCCTCCTAGAAAAAATTATGATTTCTGGGTTATTTTCGAACCTCCAATTCTGATATATTCGATATAATCGAGAACGTAATCATTGTTGTTGCTTCGGATTGTCCATAGGAGTTCAGATTGCGGAGAGATCGAATCAGTGACCTTGTTTTTCATGTAAATTGATTCGGTGTCTCGGGTGTGAATGCGTGGAGTTGAAAGTTCCTGTAGAGGATGATGACCAAGGTTTGAAAAATGAATGTGAATTTGAGACTGGTGGTGGTAAAGAGAGCAAGGTGAATAGTAGTAGAGATGATCAGTTTGAAATGAATATCAACCAAGTGAGCAATTACAGCTATGGAGAACTGAGCATTGACTGATGATATTGAAGGTAATGCAGTCATTTTGTTTAAGAGGAAGTTTACCTTACGTTTGTATTTTTTACTTTGTTTAATTCAATTCATTTTGCTTAGTAGATTTTCCCAAATATGGATGTTTGCACTGCTTTTGCAGTTGCGTTTAATGCAAACACCACTCAGAACTATGTTGGTTCTAGAAGTTTATTCAAGAAACACAAGTGAGTTTCTGAACCTCTTCCTTGCATTTTTAGCTCATCATACTGCTAACAAAGAGTAGGTCTGTATATAATTATTGAAACATCCACTTATCTGCTGCTTTCTCTTGTTTGACTCCTCCTACATCCAGTCCTGTATTCTGTAAGATTGACCAGCCAACTCGTTGCAGATACCAGAATGCAGATTGGAGACTTCGCCTCTCCCTGAGAGATGCTCAGGTACGTGTTTGTTTGTGACCAATGATCCTTACTTTCCTAATTTCTTGCCTGCCTTTTTCATCTTGTTTTCTTTTGTTTTATTGTTTTTAGTTAGGATTTTTTGTTTGTTTTTGAGATGTGAAGGTACTTTGAATAAGATATGGACAAATGTCTTGTTTGGAACTCCTAATTATTTGTGAGGAAAATAAGTTGGCTATCTTTATTTCTTAAGGGTGGACAATTGATAAAAGGTTCCATGTAATAAAAGGTTCCAAAAGTATATAAGATTATCGTACAATCCACTGACCTCGGAGAAGTTACTGCACCCTGCATTCTGCCATGCTACTTTGCCCATTGGGTTTTGATTTTTGGTATGCCATGTGTCATCCCCTTTCCAATCCACTCTAGGCTGAACATTGAATGTTGGCTTTTACTTGTTGCTCAGTAAATAACATCACTTATTGATGCATGCAGGTAAGGTTCCTCTTGCTGCAAGTGAAAAGTTTTGTATAAGGAAAATTACTGGTATGCAGTTAATTTGCATTGCTCTGGTTGGAAACCCTATTGTATGCTTCTGTAAATTGCTTATTGCAGCTTATTTTAAAGTATTGTTTTTGGGTGATGCAGGGTAATGATGGTGAAGATATAATTTCTAATTTACGCAATGGAGCTGCAGCTGAAAATGCTCTTGCCATAATACAAGAAAGGCGTTTTTTGAATCTAAGAAGATCTAGGCATCGACTGACTCCTGGAACAGTCAATTTGTAAAAGTAAGTCAAGTTCTAAATACTGTATGGTGTTTGATGTGGGTGTGTAGGGACAGGGCAAAACCCACAAAATACACAAAGGATAGTGGCTATTGTGGTGGGAGGAGTGGCTGGTTTTGGGCTTGGAATTGCCTGTTTGTTGCTTTCTAAAATCAGCTTTTAAGAAGCAAGAAAACAAGTATGGAGGAGGACGATGAGGTAAGTTTCCAACCTTCTACTACTCTGTTTTCTTCTTTTTTCTCTGTTTTTTTAATTTTCAAAATGAAAATATTCCTCTTGCTATGAAGAATTTATTATTATTTTTTTTTACAGTTTGGTATTTTTTTTTTTTGTGTGTGTGTGTGTGTGTGTGTTGTGTGTGTGCAGGGTGAAAATATTCCCACATGATTGTTTTTTAGGCTTACATTTGAATTCAATGTTTCATAATGTATTCTTGTGTCTTTGGGTTGAATTTTCACCATACATTTTCTCCATGACCAAGCTAGACAATGTTGAAGTTAAAAACCCTGATGTATGTCTACTGTTGATAATAAATATCTCAACTTGGCAGGTTTCCTATGTGCTTCATTTATTTTCTATTTATTTTATTGAAGTCTGATGTTGCAACATTGGGTTTATGATGCTTGATCTTGTTCCTTGACCTTTATTTGATGATACATCATAGATTGTGAATCCAGCTTTTTAAGGGTTGGTTTGGCATGCACTATATAATCCATCTTTTTATCTTTTATCTTTTTCCATCACATCACCTCTCTACTTTTCTGCACATCTTTTCGTAAAAAGACAAAAAGTGTACTTTTTTAGGACACCCCAAACCAACCCAGCCTGCCAAGTCATCAGCCATCTAAAGATCTCCAAAACTGGAAACTGCTTTTACTCTGAGATGCTTTATTTCAGTCATTTTTCTGTCATTTTTGTAACTATGCTCCTGTTATGTGTGATTTTATTTTACACTATCATTGCAGTAATGTTTCTTTGCACCCACTATTTTGCTAATCTACTAATACCTTCTAGCAGTCTGAACTTGAAAACTTATCGTTCATGTACTCAAATGCTCAAGATTATGCTAAAGCCAAGAGAAGAGTTGCAGAACTCTATAAGAAACATGAGAAGGAACTCATAGAGGTATATTTTTATTTGTTTTTGTGAAATTTTAATGAGAAGGAACTCATGGAGGTATAAGAAACATGAGAAGGAACTCATAGAGGTATATTTTTATTTGTTTTTATGAAAACTTATCGTTCATATACTCAAATGCTCAAGCTCTTCTCATTGTATTAGGCAAACAAAATTTTGATGAAGAAGATTGAGGATGATCAAGACCTTATGACTCTGAAAACTGAAGTTCGATCTGCTTGTAAGGAGCCTTACAGGTATCAGTTCCTAGACCTTATGACTCTGAAAACTATTTTGTTCTATCTTTTTGACATATCATTGTTAATTTGGTTGTACTAGCGACTCTCTTTTAGGAGAACATTTTATATTCTGCTGTATTGTTGTTCTTGAGTTAGGTCTCACAGATTCATTCAATAAGAATTACTGATAAATGGAAAGGAGGCATTCTAGTCAATTTCTGAATTTCTTTTTCCTGATGCTTTAATTCTATATCTTGTTTCTCTTTAATCTTTATATGGTCATTTTTTTTGATCTGTTTGGTTTTCTTCTCAGGTATGTTTTAAGATCAGAAAATCTGAAGAATGGCTCGAGTTACTATTGCACTGAGTGTGTTGGTTTTGCTAATGGCAACTCTGATCATCTCTGTTGGATCTATGAGATCTTCGTGGGACAATCACCGCTACAAGGAGGTTAGTGTATTACGATATAATATCATTTTTTCTGAAGACTCTTGACTAACATTTTTGTTCAAATTTGCATGATTGTTTAAGTGGGAAAATGGTTATAATTTTGTATTTAAATATTTATGGAAAATGAGAAATAAATGCCATGTTTGTTGTATATCTGGCTAACCAGATATTTGATGAAGTCCATAAATTAGTAGATTTCTTTAGTATTTATTGAAGTTGGTTATGTGGATTGATTGACTTGTATACGTGCTATTCTTTTCAGGCAGAAACTCTTTTTTCCATATTGATTCTTCACATGACCTTGGAGTAATTTTCCATGTGCATTGATTTAGACCTTCGATTCTGAAATTCCCACGTGCAGAAACATTTAGTGAATTGCCAAGTTCAGTGGAACAAAGTTCTCTCTATCTGAAATGATTGCCTTTGATCCTGATTTATGTGATGGTAATTTATGTTAACTTGTTTTCCTTCAAGTGATTATATTTGATAAATTCATTAACAGCGTTAATGTTACTTCATTCTAGGTCCTATAAATGTTACTGTGGAAAAGGTGATGGATGCATTTTCTGGGGCTCGTGAAATATGCATTTTTGTTCCATATTTGTTATAATTGTACTGGTTTTCCATTAATTATTTCTGACTGTGCTAATGATATGAAAGGGCATGGATGTGTCATTCCTCCTGTTATAATTTGGTAGAGAAGGACTGTCTTCTAGGCAGGAAAGATGGTCTCGGTCTTCTATCTCCCTCTTTTGTGCATACCATTCAAATGTTACCTTATTTGAATTATTTTAAGTTTTGAAATCTGCAGACAGTGTAAGAGCTTTCTGAACTATCCTTTTTGCATATCTGAGAAACTAAAATATTGTGTTCAGATTAATTGTTTTTGTTATCAATTTTACTGAGGAAGAATTTTGGGGATCTCAGGTGGGCTTCAGACAATGAACTCACTGGTAGCATACCTAAATTCATTGGGAATTGGTCAAAGCTTAAAAGCTTGTAAGCAATCTTCTATGTTGTGTTCTCTTTATTTTGACAATCACACTCAAATTATAGCCTTACTTTAAAATAGCAATGTGTAGTAACTGAGATGGAGATGTTCAGTTGCAGCACTGCGGTGGAGCAGCAAACCAGGGTGCTCTTAGACCGTTTGGTTTGTTGGTTCTTGCAGATGAGAACCTTTCTGAGCAGACTCCCATTTACTTCTATGTTGCCAAAGGAGCTGAGGGCAAGTTGAAGACTTTCTTCTGTGCTGATGAATCAAGGTTTGTTACTCTTTTCATTGTGCACTTGAAACATACTCAATATTAATTAACATTTTTTGTCCTTTATTATAGTTTTATTGGTTATGAGTATTACCAAATTATGTAAGTCCATCCTTATAATTTTTTATTTTTTTTTGCAAATTATATTACCTGCCCCTTGTTAACAATCATTTTGAAATTATATTACTTGCCCCGTTTACTGTTATGTCTTATATTTGTATTGAATATTAATAATGTGGTTTTGATAGTTCTAGATGACAATGATTTAAGTGTGCGATCAGAGTCGAGGAAGAAAAAAAAGAGCTGCAATATCCAATAAAACAGAGAATAGAAGAGAGAAAAAAATCTTTAAAATCATTTTATAATTATGTAATTTATATGTCAGGTTTTTTATAGTATGCATAATCGGGTCGGGTTACCCTCCCCAAACTCATTTTATTAGAATCGGAGAGGGTTGGGAACTGCTGGGTCGGGGATTTTTTTGCTATCCCTAATCAGAGGACTGTTTTTGGCATGAACCACAACTTGACTCGCCGATACACCTGTTTTTTGTGTAGGTCTTCAAAGGCAACAGATGTGATGAAACCAATTTACGGAAGCACAGTTCCAGTGCTCAAAGGAGAAAAGTTCAGCATGAGAATATTGGTATGTTAAAAAAATCATTTTGCTTAGTAAATAATAATTTGCTGCCTAAAATCCTAAAATTTATCGAAAATAAAATTTGGATTATTAAAATGCGGGGTCATTTTTAATTTAGGTGGATCATTCGATAGTAGAAAGCTTCGCTCAATGCGGGAGGACGTGCATAACTTCACGGATATATCCAACGAAGGCCATCTATGAGGATGCAAAAATTTTCTTCTTCAACAATGCTACTGAGCCAACATCATAGCCTCCCTCAAGATTTGGCAAATGGACTCTACATATATTCATTCCTATCCTACTAAACTCATAATGTAAAAAAAAAAAAAAAAAAAAAAAAAAAAAAAAAAAAAAAACACCACTTCTAATGCTCAATCATGTCTCTTCATTGCTCTCTGCTTCAGATGTGTACTGTCATTTTATCATCATTTTGTGCAGAAAAAAAAAAAAAAAAAATGTAGAGTAGAGCATGAATTGATCTAGTATTATGTTTACCTAAATTTAGTCAATATATTGTATATTTTTCATCTTTATAAAAGGTATTTTTTTTGGGTTAAATCTCACAGAATTAGCACATTTTTTTTTTAATTTTAAAAATGAAGTTATAACAGCGTTTTTAAACGTCACTATAGAATACCAGCGGTTACATTTTGAAAATAAAAATGACCTATCACGGCGTTTTTAAAACGTCGCTAAATGAGTAGTGACGTCATTGTACAATTATGCAGCACATTAGCGGCGTTTTAAAAAATGCTGCCTATACTGATATAGCAACGCTTTTAAAGCGTCATAAAGTTACAGCGACGGCCACATCTTCGGCGTTCGGTATTAAACGTCACAAAAACAATTAGCGGCGTTTTTGATAGCTATAGCGGCGTTTTTTAAACGCCACTAAAAGCTCAATTTCCAGCAGTGAGTGTCATGGTCATTTCACCAACGATGAGATGGAAAGTATTCGTCTTTGGATGTCATCTCTCAACAAATGCTAACACGAGTACATTATTGACATAACGGTATGTGCACTGAACCAATGAAGATAACTATGACATTTTGCTTCAAGTGACCGCTTGAGAGGTGCAAATACCGCTCGAGCGAAGATTTGGTGCTCCTAGTAGTTCATTTTTCAAGCATGGGGACCACTTGAGCGAGCAAGTGGTTGCTCAAGCAAAGATGAGGGGTTCCCAGTATCTTGATTTGCAAACAGAGATACTAAGAAGTCTCATTCACCACTCAAGCAATGAAAAGACCGCTCGAGCGGTCTGCACGATTTTAGCCTTTTGAAAACTACTTTCAAGATCATTCTTTCATTTTTTCCCTCTTCCTTTCTCTCTTTCTCTCTCTCTCTCTCTCTATGTCTAAAAACCCTACATTTCTCTCTCTACATACCTCTCATGTCACTAAGTTCTAAGCCAAAATCACTTACAAGAAGCAGAGTTTACGTAAGGACCTTGCTTTCTACCGATTGGATTTTGGTTCTACGAAGGATCCTCCTCAATAGTCTAGTTTTCTTGCTCTTCCTCGAGGTAGGATTAATTTTAACTTAGTATCTCTTTATTTTGAGGATGAGTACGTGGTATTGTAGTGACTTTAATACTTTATTTTGATGATTTTGTAAAAGTTAAGTTTTATGTTTGACACAAAGGGGACTTTAACTAACATTTATTAAAAATTTCAAATAAATTCTCATTGATTATGTGTATTGGTGTTGGAAATTATCACATATATGAAGAGGGGGTAAAAGCCCTAAATTTGATAAAACCCTAGTTTTGATTTGCGAAAATATGATGCTTAGATGGAATTGAATTTCAAAGCTTGAATGGTGTGGATACTTAGAATTTGGAATACATTGTTAATGTGTTTTGAGTTGAGATTTTGGACTTGGAACATTTATGACCCATGTATTCTATTTTCACAGCACTTCTCATGTTTCATTGAATATTTGATTACTTAGAATGTGGCAAAAATAGGGAGGTAAATAGAGTATGAGTCTGGGTAGAGAGTCGGGTTTGAGAAAAATGTATTGTATTGGTACACGCGAGAGGAGGGGAATTAAGGTGCCCAATTGCCCTGCCTTGAGCTTATCGCCGGACGAATTTGAGAAAAATGTTTTTGGGTGTCCACTGGTCCTTTTGTATAATAGTCGGCAAAAGTGAAAAAACGGATAGTTTTAGGTGCCTACCACATACCATATTGATAGTCGGCAAATGTAGGGAATAGTTTTGGTTATAAACCTACATGTATATGTAGTACGAGGCTCCTACGAGGAAATTATGTCATATTTACCTCCTATGTTGAGAAAGGTTTTCTTTTCCATGGAACAGAAATGTAATTGTTTTCTTACCCATTTTATCTGTGAATATAAACTCTAAATTATGTTTGAGTTATGATGATGCCACTTGGATGTTCAAATGATTAGATACTCTGTTAAATGTATCTCTACTGGGCATAGTGCTCATCCCTATCTAACATTTTCAGAAATTGGTGATGTGCCACAACCTCAATGAGATGAACATGTTCTTTTCTTTTGATTGAAGCACCAAGGCTCATGGACACTTGTATGTGGAAGCTCCGAGCTTATTTGCTTAGGACCTTGAGTCCAATTTTTGTGAGTAACAAGGCAATGCCTTGGATTATTGTAAGCCATTATGGTAATTTACTATGTCCTCTAGCTTATTGAACTCTGTTATAATTTGAAGTGTAATTTATATGTTGAACATGAAAACCTTAGTTAAATGAGAAAGAGGGTCTTTTGTTGTAACCATGTTTTGGATTGATGTATTTATATTATGTACTTTGTAGGCGTTACAAATTGGTATCAGAGCTAACCAAGTTTAAATACCTTGAGCTCATGGGATGTGGCTTTGCCACAATGGGTTTATTATGATAGGAAAGAACGCTAGGTTATTGTCATGCCCTAAAATTTGGAAAATTAAATATTAAATTAGTACTAAACCCCAACCAACATCATCCAAATCCTAGGAGTGAAACAAAAATCTAAATGTTTTCGTCTCCATAAGGTTTAAGTAAATTTCAATGCTAAAAAAATATATATATATAATGGATAAAAAAAAAATTAACAAACGCCAACCAAACCATCCATCATAAATTCATGACTATCCAATACTTCAATATTAAAGTAACAACAAATAGTCAAAACAACTTAAATAAGGTAAAGTTAGAAAATAACCCACAATGCCAAATTATCAAAATACTAAGGTAAAAAAAAAAAAAAAAACTAATATCAACCCTAAACTCCAAAAACAAAAGAAGTTCGAAAGATATGTCCTACAACCACAGTTATTTCTCATCACTACCATAGTCTCAACTAATCCTGCAAAGGAAGCATGGTTGCGCTCAAACAGAACGCACCCGAGTTGCCAAGAGACAAAACGGATCAGTATACAAGTATACTGGTATGAGTATAAGATTTGACACCCACGTGTCTACCAGACATAAACAAAAGTACATTTAATTCTTGTTACGAGACAAGACAAGTAGTTCCACCCACACCGAGATGAAGGGATAGTTTCCCGAGATACGATGGCATTTAGTTTCTTGCCCGTACTCAAGTAAATATAAATTGAGTATAAACAAAAGAAAATATATATATATATATATATGGTGGATTAGCCCTGCATAAAAAGTTAATAAGACCCACCATTCTCCAAAAGATAAAATTAGTATAATTTAATCATAAGTAAATTATTGAAGAAGTATAAAAATGCACCGATTCATATTTAAATTATTCGAATTGACCAAAACTCAATGAACAAAAGTTATACAAAAACAAATTTCCTAAAAGGTAAACGAATTTAGTAGAAACTGAACAGGTTGTGAGAAAAACTTGATAGAAGAACGTAGACAGAATTTGACTGAAAAATCTGAAGCCAAAAATGAAAAACAACTACCCTAAGATGATTTTTTTCGGAAAAGTTCAAAACATGAAAAGTGTTCAGAATAATGTTTTACTTCAGTTTACACAAAATAAATAAAAATGAACTTGTTTCATGGGTTAAAACATCTAAAATCTGCATTGCTAAAATGAATAAAAACTATTGTAACCAAGATCATCTGATTACAAGTTCTAATCAATCTTTTTAGTAAAAAGTTAAAATATGAAAGTTTTTTAGAATTACGTATACATGCCTCTGCCTAAATTTCGTAATTTATTGAGGTTGTTTACTATTTTTCAAGATGTACAAATAAATACAATTCAAACTATACCAATAGGTTCATATTTAATTCTTTATACCTTAACTCTACCATTTAGGCCCTTCACTTCCGACTTACACATATATCCATGTGCCTCCCATATACTTAACACTGCTTCGAAGCCAAGCTTGCACGAGGATATCGTCCTGAGTTTAACCCACACTCCCTAGATAGTTAGCATATACGTACGCGCGTAAATCAAAGCACTCGTCTATTCTTGAGAATAAGGTAACAATATATATATACATAATCCCTCATCTACTCATGAGAACAAACACAACATTGGCATTCAAATAAATCTCATAATCTTCACTCTCTTTTTTAATACACTTTTTCTCACTAGCACTCAAATAAAATAACAATCCATGGAGTTATGGTGGAGCATTCAAAATTTATCAATGGGTTCCAAGTTTATTTTAATTTCATCTATACATGAGTGTGATTACAACCATAAATAAGTACATATAAAAATCATAAACATTGCGTACACAACTAACCAAAATAGTTGAAATCAATCCATCATCTACATGCAAGTACAATATCAAACCAACATCAAATAAATAAAATAACGAAATAAACATAAGTCAAAGAAAGTGAGTTTTGCACTCACAATTGTTTTTTGTAGATCAAAGAAATAATTGGAGAATCAATGAAGCCAGCAAAACAAAACCCTAACCCTTTTTTTTCTCCTCTCCTCTTTCTTCCGCCATCTCTCTCTCTCTCTCTCTCTTCCCTCTTCTCTCTCTCTCTCTCTCGGCTGCTGCTAAGTTGAAAATTCTTCCACACATTATTATGATTAAAACCTAAGTCTAAGTATATTATAACCTAATTTCCTATTATACTTATATTTTACTATATAAATATAACATATATAAAGATACAATCAATACATATATATGTATATCACCTTTTATATATATATAAATATTTGGATTAATTATATATAATTAAATATCACATTAAATTAATTAAATAACACATTAAATTCTCAGATATCCACGCAATTAATAAAGCCAAAAATAAAATAAGGTAATAATAATGATAATAAATAATGACTTGAGAAAAAATTAGGGCCACTACAATATGCATACCTCAAAAGAATCTCGTCCCGAGATTCGATAAGAGAGAGTACTAAGCAAAAAGCTCCAGGTGCATTCGGCAAACTTTCTCTTCCAATACCCAAGTGTTATCGTTCTCATCCTTGCTCCATTGCACTTTCACCAAGTTCACTTTGCGTCGCAACTTGCTTTACATCCCGGTCTAAAATTAGTAACCGGCGCACCACAATACGTTAGATCTCACTAATCTCCAACACTTCTGGTGATACTACTTGGGAAGGGTCTTACACACACTTTCGCAATAAAGATACATGGAACATGTTGTGAATCATAGCTAAAGCAGGTGGTAGAGCTAATTTGTCAGCCACATTACCAATCCTCTCAGTGATCTCGTATGGTCCCACAAATCTACGTGCAACTTTCCTTTCTTTCTGAACTACATGATATCCTTCATCGGCGAGACCTTCAAAAACACAAAATCTCCAACATTCAACTTATGTTTTTTATTAGCGTAACTCTTCTGATGACTCTATACAGTCTTAATACGTTCCCGAATAATGTTCACCTTCTTTGTGGTCTCTTTCACCAACTCTAGCCCTAACAATGGCGCATCTTCTACCTCCATCTAGCAAGCAGGTGATCGACATGGCCTCTCATACAAAGGCTCAAAAGGTGCCATCCCGATACTTGAGTGATAGCTATTATGATAAGCAAACTCCACTAATGGCAAGTGTTCTTCCCAACTACCACCAAAATCGAGGACGTAAGCTCTCAACATATCCTCTAAGATTTGATTTACCCATTTAGTTTGCCCATTTGTTTGAGGATGATAAGTCATGCTTAGGTCTAACCTAGCACCCAAAGCATGTTGAAAACTGTCCAAAAACTCTGCCACAAACAACAGATTACGATATGAAACTATAGAAACTGGTGCGCCATGAAGTCGCACCACCTCTCGAATATACAGCCTAGCCAATTTATCCATAGTTCAGTGAACACTGATAGGAATAAAATGAGCAGACTTGGTGAGACGATCCACTATTACCTAAATAGATTTATTACTTCGCTTAGACCGCGACAATCCATCCACGAAATCCATAGAGATGTACTTTCATTTCCAAGTAGGGATCTCGAGAGGCTGCAAAAGTCCAAACGGTCGTTAGTGTTCTACCTTAACCTGTTGACACATATAGCATCGAGAAACATACTCTCCTACGTCCTTCTTCATACCTTCCCACCAAAACATCCTCTTCAGGTCATGATACATATTAGTCCCACTAGGGTGAATAGTATATCGGGACCTATGGGCATCATCCATAATCTCTTTCCGCAATTCAACAATGTTAGGTACATATAACTTGCCCTTAAATCGCAATCCCCCATCTGAGTCCACTGACCAATTAGGAGGACAATCATCAATCAAATCCACTACAAGGTCATTAAGCTTGCTGACGAGGACCCCATCTAAATACTACATCAAACGAACTTTACCCAATAACGTCGGCTGTACAGTCAAACTACCAATGTATGCCCTCTCAACACTCTCTATTGGTTGAACATCATGCATCGAAACGAACTCCAAGGACTTCCATTCCTGAATCATCAAGAAGCTATAATCTCATGTTGTTGACTAAGTGCATCTGCAACCACATTTCATTTCCTCAGGTGGTAAAGGATCTCGAAATCATAGCTGTCAATGAATTCAACCCACCATTGTTGCCTCATGTTCAACTCTTTTTGAGAAAAAAGATATTTAAGGCTCTTGTGATCTGTGTATAACTCAAAGCGCTTCCCAAACAAGTAGTGTTTTCACACTTTCAATACAAAAACAACTGCTGCCAGCTCTAAGTCATGAGTAGGGTATCGTCTCTCATGAAGTTTTAATTGTCGTGAGGCATAACATACAACATTCTAATGCTGCATCAACACACATCCAAACCAGTTTCATTCGCATTAGTAAACACTACTAACTTTTCTCCTTGTACTCGTATAGCTAACACTGGAGTTGTAGTCAAACGCTGCTTTAACTCCTAGAAAGCTCTCACAATCATCTGTTCATAAGAACTTCACATTATTGCGGGTCAACTTGGTCATGGGTGCCACAATAGTGGAAAACTTCTCTATAAATCTCCTATAATAACCGGTTAGTCCTAAAAAACTCCTCACCTCTAAAGGGTTTGTGGACTGCTTCCATTCTTTAACTGCAACAACTTTCTCATGATCTACTGTTATCCCCTGATTGGACACAACATGCCCAAAAAATCGAACTTCTTTCTCCTAAAAGTGACACTTACTAAACTTAGCGTATAACTGCTGCTCCCTTAAAGTCTGCAACATGACTTTCAAGTGTTCTCTATGCTCTTCTCATTCTTAAAACACAACAAGATATCATCTATGAAAATAATCACAAACTTGTCTAGATACGGTTGAAAAATTCTGTTCATCAAGTCCATGAAATAGGTAAGAGCATTTGTCAAACCAAAAGGCATTACAGGAAATTCGTACAACCCATATCAGGTCCAAAAAGCAATTAGCGGTATACTTTCCTCTATCACACCCATCTAATGATAACCCATTCTGAGATCAAACTGAGAGAACATGGCTGCCCCCTTCAACTGATCAAACAAGTCATCAATTCTAGGTAACGGATACTTGTTCTTGATAGTCGCCTTGTTCAGCTCTCTATAATCTATGCACATGCGGAGAGTGCCATCTTTCTTGGAGACAAAGATCGCTGGTGCTCCCCACAGAGAGTTACTTAAACGTACTAAAGCATCTATTCTAGTTGCTTCTTCATCTCTACAAGCTCTTAGGCGCCATTCTGTATGATGCTTTAGAAATCGGTGTAGTTCCCAGCACTAAGTCAATGCGAAATTCTATTACTCGTTGAAGTGGAAGTCCAGATATCTCTTGAAATACATCCTCAAACTCACGTACCACATCTACTTCACTAATATCCTGCTTAGGGATTTCTACCACGCACAGAAAACTCGTCATCACCGACTTTCCTCCATCGCTATAAGTGTGGGTAAGTTGTGACATACCGAGAATATCTATATTCACAGTCTTCACAACACAATCTAGAGTCACAAAGTGTTTTTGCAATCAATCGATATCCAAAATAATTACAAACCCCTCAAACCCTAACACAATAAGGTCCACATACAAGACTCTGCCCGCAAAGTCAATCTCAAAATCTTTACACATTTCATAAAGAGTAACGGCCTCTCCCAAAGGGGTCTTAACACGAATAGGTCTAAACAATGAGGTAGTTACAAGGTGTTTTCTTTCTACAAACTGTCTAGATATAAAAGAATAAGAGGCACTAGTATCAAAAAGTACTCTAATGAGTTCTTGAAAAAGATTAAAGTTACCTTGCACTTTGTCATTTCCTGGCATCATTGCAAATGCCCTGGCTGGAGTTGTTTGACCCTGTCGCGCCTATTGTTTCTAAAGGCAATCCTTGACTACATGCCCCAACTGCTAACACCCAAAGCACTTCCTATTGATTAGTTAAGGTGCTACTGCTCTCATAGGTGGGGGTCTCTCCAACTATGCTACAGGAGAACGATAACCCATCTGTGGCACCTACTACCGCAGTCTTTGATAACCCTATGGACGTGGACCACTCTGTCTTTGATAATAGTGCCCCTGGGGCTGGAAATTGCCTTGAGGCTTGAAATTACTCTGATGTAAGAAATTTCCCTGATTTCCCTGTTGTTATGGCCTCTGAAACTGCTAACCCCTATGCCTTTGATTGTAGGTCAGTATTTGTTCCCATCATACTGTTGGAAATGACTCCCTCTGGAAGTCTCTCTGACCCTGGATTTTCCTTCTTTAAACTGTTTCTCATTTTCCTCATATTTCAGTGCCAATTCAAGAACTCTGTCAAACTGTTCAGCATCAAAGGGAACAAAGGACTTAGACAGGTAATTATTTAATCCTTTAATAAACTTCTCATTCTTCTTCTCCTGTGTGTCAACCAAGTGAGGGGCATAACGTGACAACTCATTAAACTAGGTGACATACTCGATCACTGTTCTACCCTCTTGAGTCAGCTTCAAAAATTCATCACTCAGCTGAGACCGAATGGCAGCAGGAACAAACTTTTGGTTAAAACGGGTCTTGAAATCTACCTAAGCCAAAGTCGTCAAATCTATATCCTCTTTCCACGAGTTCCACCAAAATAGGGTTGCTCCCTCAAGCTGATGTGTAGCCAACTCCTATTTTTGGACCTCGGTGAGCTGCATACGACCAAACACCATCTCACATTTTTGGATCCAAGCGTTAACTGCAGTGGGTCCTCTATCTCCAGAGAATTTCTAACCTCCCAAAGAGCTAAACTCTTTGTTTCTCTTCGCAAAGGGATCTCTCTGCTTGCCATGATTGTTGCTTTGTACGACTTGAAGTAACTGAGCCATCATCTCCCCCACATTAACTTGCATACTATTGGTTGCCCCGATAGCAACCATTGCCACCGCCGCTGCGTTAGCAGTTGTTTCTTCCCCTGTGCTTCTAGGCTCAACATTTCTCAAATTATACCTTCCAGCCATCACCTTCAAGTTAAACACACAAAAAGAATTCGTTCATAAATACTTCAAATAAATTCAACTACCAAACTAAACTAGCTAACCCATGTTTCCACAATCTGAGGATCAACTAAACTCTCACAAGTCTAGGGTAACTTAGAGCTTTGATACCAAACTATCACGCCCCAAAATTTGGACAATTAAATATTAAATTGGGACTAAACCCCAATCAATAAAAATGAGCTCGTTTCGTGGGTTAAAACAACATCTAAAATCTACATTACTAAAATGAATAAAAACTATTGTAACCAAGATCATCCGATTACAAGTTTTAATTGATCTTTTTAGTAAAAAGTTAAAATACAAAAGTCGTTTAGAATTACGTATACATGCCTCGGCCCAAATTTCATAATTTATTGAGGTCATTTACTATTTTTCAAGATGTACAAATCAATACAATTCAAACTATACCAATAAGTTCATATTTAATTCTTTGTACCTTAACTCCACCAATTTGGCCCTTCATTTCCGGCTTACACATATATCCCATGTTCTTCCCATATACCTAACACCGCTCTGAAGCCAAACTTGCACGGGGATATCATCTTGAGTTTGACCCACACTCCCCGAACGGTTAGCATATACGTACGCGCGTAAATCAAAGCACTCGTCTACTCCTGAGAATGAGGCAACAATATATATATATATATACATAACCCCTCATCTACTCATGAGAACAAATATAACAATATCGAGCCTAAGGCATTTAAATAAATCTTATAATCCTTACTTTTTTTTAATGCACTTTTTCTCACCAGCACTCAAATAAAACAACAATCCATGGAGTCATGGTGGAGTATTCGGAATTTATCTATGGGTTCCAAGTTTATTTTAATTTCATCTATACATGAGTGTGATTACCACCATAAAATAAGTATATATAAAAACCCCAAACCTTGCATACACAACTAACCAAAATAATTGAAATCAATCCATCATCTACATGCAAGTACAATATCAAACCGACATCAAATAAATAAATAAAACAACGAAATAAACATAAGTCACGGAAAGTGGGTTTTGCACTCACAATTATTTTTTAAAAATCAAAGAAATATTTGTAGAATTAATGAAGCCACCAAAACAAAACCCAAACCCTTTGAACCAGGTATGGCACCTATTTTTATGTCACTGTATAGGTTTGCACTAGCTGAGTTAGTTGTCCTAAAGGTACAATTAAAAGAGTTATTATATAAGGGTTTCATATGCCCTAGTACTTCATTGTGGGGAGCACCAACTCTGTTTGCTAAAAAGAAAGATGGTTCATTGAGAATGTGTATAGATTATTGCAAACTGAATCGAGTTACAGTTAAGAATAAATATCCCTTGCCCAGAATAAATGACCTCTTTGACCAACTCAAGGATTCACATTGTTTTTCAAAAATAGATTTGAAGTTAGGTTATCATCAACTACGAGTAAGGGATGAGGATATTCCTAAGATGGCTTTTCGTATGAGATCGGTCATTATGAGTTCCTAGTTATGCCATTTGATTTGACCAATGCACCTGCTATTTTTATGGACTTGATGAACCGAATCTTTCGAGAATTTCTTGATAAATTTGTAGTTATCTTTGTATACGATATTCTTATCTACTCCCCTTCTAAAGAGGAACACGAGGGGTACCTCCACATTGTCCTACAACTCCTTAGGGAACATCGTTTGTATGCAAAGTTTGAAAAGTGGAAGTTTTGGCTATCAAAAGTGAAGTTTTTGGGTCATGTGGTTTCCAAGGATGAGGTTGCAGTGGATTCTTCAAAAATTGAAGCCGTACAAAATTGGGATCAACCTAAAAATGCCTTTAAAATCCATAGTTTCCTTGGTTTAGCTAGTTATTACTGTCATTTTGTAAGGAATTTCTCTTCTATAGTATCACCCTTGACTAGTCGCCAAGGAGTGAAATTTGTTTGGAGCAAAGCTTATGAGAAATTCTTTCAGGAACTAAAGCTTGGGCTGACTGCCACTCCTATTCTCATTATACCGGAATGTGGCTTGGGGTATACAATGTATTGCGATGCTTCAAAGGAAGGGTTGGGGTGTGTGTTGATGTAGAAGAGCAAGGTGTAAGGAAATGTCAAGTTACTTGGGAAGGTACATATACATAGGGATCTTAATGCAATTCCTAGTAATGTTCCATCAACCATGGTATTGAAAAACAAGGCATCTAAGAAGGGTTTCATGTTCTTCTTGAACCTTAAAAATTCTAAGAAATTCTTATACTTAAATATGCAAAAGGAGAAAATTTGTCCGCAATTGGAGGGAAAAAAAGAATTTTTTTTGGCTAGGTGTCCCTTGTTTAAATGTTGCATGACCAGAAACATAAGTTTTGTTAGCATGTACAAGAAGAGTAGAGTTGAATGGCTTGTCTATAATAGAGACCAGCCTATATATTTATATTGATGAAGAATATATACAAAATAGGAAATGAATCAAGAGGAATAAAAAAATATAGGAATATTGCCTAATATCTCGTGATTTCACAATCACGTGATATTTTATTATAATTCTAATTCCAACACTCTCCCTCATGCTGGTGCGAAGACATTCTATGGTTTGAGATGTATATGTGATATTTTTCTTATTTATACTTATGTATGAGATGAATATGTTAGATCAAATGGGAGTTGATACATAAAAGGAGTTTTTGCCCAAAATTTTGAAAACTTTTGAATAACTATTGATGATAAAAGTTGAGGATGATAAGTAATTGTTCTAAGAATGCAAATGAGGGAAAAGCCCTAATTTTATCCAAAACCCTAGTTTCGAATTTTGCTCCAACTAAAGAATTTTGCTCAATTGAGCCATGAAATGTGAAATTGAGTTGATGTTTTGTAGAAATATGTGTTGTTATGGATTTGAAGTAGTTTTGGGATTTTCTATTGTGATAGAAGGTTTGACTATATGCTGAACAATTTAAGAGATTTTCGTGTAAATAACCCTTTTAAAAACATAATTGAACTGTACATTAAAAAAATCAAACTAAATCATGCGATTTGGTCTAAATTAGACTTATTTGTGAGTTTTCCGTTTGTTTGTCACTATGTTACTGAAAACTTGGATCGTTCCGGTACATGGAACGGGAACGAGAACGTGGTACGTAGTACGCCACATGCTCTAAAATGTGATACGATAGAAGTAGACTTATATATATATATATATATTACACTTAAGAATTTAAGGTATTTCTAGAATATTTTCTTTTAACTATTAGGTATCCAATATATATATATATATTTTTCATGTAGTAAATCATTTCTATGAAAATTATGACCCATTTTTTATATTTTTGTCTTATCAAAAATTAACTCACCGTAGATTTTAATTCATATATTTGATTTTTTTCCCCTAAGGCAACATTTAAATAAATATATTGAAAAAACTTTTGGGATCGCTTCGGATTACTAAATTTATCGTTTTGAAATGAAAGTGTATCATGTTTTGAAAAAAAAAAATGTTTCGAAATGTGTGTACTAATACATAATTCGCTAGAGTATCAACATTTTCTGATAACATAGATTTGTTAGCCCAAAAATCATATCTCGGAATCAAACAAAGGCATATTTGGAACCAAATGGTGAATAATAATAATAATAATAATAAATTATAAATACACCCCCGAGGCTTGTTTAAAATATGAATTGCCTCATGTGGTTTGAAAAATTACGAATACCTACCTGTTAGAATTTTTTATTTAATAGAATTAATTGAAAAAATGAAATTTCTAACTATTTACTTATACAATAATAAAATTGTCTAAATAATTAATTGAAATAAAATTTTAACATTATTAAAAACTGTTAATTAACTTGATAATTTATTAATAAAATAACCTATTTGTTATGAAATTAAAAATCTTAAGGGGCATAATTTAATTTCTAAAATTACAGAAGATAATTTATAATTTAAGTAAGGGGTTGTTTGTGATGATCTAAATAAGTATATTTTTTGTCTTTTTATAAAAAGAGATGTAAAAAAGTAAAGAGGTGATGTGATGAAAAAAATAAAAAGATAAATTATTTTTAAGTCGCCAAACTTGTCCTAAATTTCAGGAGTCTGTTGTGATTTACCTTAATAATAATAATAATAATAGTAGAAGAAGAAAAAGGTTGCACGCAGAGTAGGGGGCGATTATATGCGCTTCTTCGCCAGCGGGCACCGCGCGCTCGTTGCGTTGTCAAAACTTAAAACCCTAGTTAGATACAACCCCCCTAGTTAGATACATCCCTTTCTATGTAACTATTGCTTAATTGCAACGCCCTCTCGTCTCCTCCACCGAGATAAACACAAACACCGAGTCAAAACTAGATCTCTCTCTCTCTCTCTCAATAACCATTTTACTCACAAAAACGTATTGAAATTACTACACTTGATTACAGTAGAAGAACAGTAGCAGCATCTGAAAATTGCACAACAAAATTCGCACTGATCATTCACAATTCACCTCCTCAATGGAGGACGCCTACGCCAGATCTGTTTCAGAGGTAATCTTCATCCCACCTCAATCACCATAAACAAAGTATGAATCTTTTCCCCTTTTTTAAGGATTTGAAGTCTTCTTCAAATTACTCCGTATTTGATTTGCAATTATACTCGAACCTTATGTAATATCGAATAAATTACGGGCATGTACAACTTTATGGTTTAAATTTATTATTTATATGATCCAAAGGGATTACTTGAACTTTGTTCCCTATTCTTTTCAATTTGAGTGCTCTAAACCTCTGTTTTTTTTTTTTCTTCAGGTTTTGGAATTCTTTGCTGTGGACCCGGCAAAAGGCCTAACTGATTTCCAGGTACTCAATTGTTTGTTTATTAAAGTATGTGTTTTCATGATAAAAATTCTACTATACATACACTTGATTGGGTGGGATTGGGTGGGAACGGGAGCTTCTATTTGCACACACCCATTACACTCTATACCCATCCTTCTCAATAAATAACTTGTTCGGAGGTAACAATCCGAAAATAAACAACTTATTCGGAAGTGAGTTCTGAAAATTATCATTTCTTTCGATAGTAGAATTTCGAATTTTTTTCATTTTTTCGACATTCAACTTTCGAAGGTGTTTATTTGAATTGTGTGTGACGTCCATAATAGTAATTTCACTTGGGAATAAAATTGTAATAAAAATAATTATCATTAAGTGTGTGCATAGAGTGGAATGAGTGTGTGCAAATAGAAGCTTCCAGTGGGAATGCTGTCACGTTTTTATATTTCCAAGAATGACCTTCTCATCTAGTCACTGTCACCCGTTTTCACCTAGTAACTGCCACCATCCAATAATCGTTACAATTGTTTCTCATTCATCTAATTGTCCAAAAGTGGTAATCAGTTTTTCTCATTCGTCAAACTATCTAAAAAATTTAACATAAAATTGTAAATGGATTGCCAGTATATATATATATATCTTAATGTGGTTAATCATGCATAATTTTCAATTGGGGGTGGAGGTTTTCAAATTTGTGTCTGCATTACAACATTTTGTTCATTTCTCTGTTTGCAGGTTGCAGAGCATGCTAGAATTTATGGTAGAAATGGTATGAAACTATGCATCCAATTTATAATTTTTGCTTAGAAATTTACATCTATAGAAATGTAAAGGTGTGATGTAGTTTGCAAGCTAGTTATTAACCTCCATGTGTGCGTTGTTATATATTTGGCTTTTTGTTTCATGTTTTAGTGGATATGCCTCTTTTGCAAATTCATTAATTTTTAGTATAATAGGTTTGGCTGTTTATTTTGCAAACTACAGTTATTTCAAAAAGTTATTAGTGCTTAGGTTGCTGATACATATGAATTTACTACTTGCTGGATTATTGGGATATCCATCAAGGCACATGTGTAGAATCGAATCTTTTGGTAGAATAAGGCAATTGCTTAAAGTTAGTGTGAAGAAATTTTATTTAGGACTTGTGTGAATGAGATCATACCTATTTGCGCTACAAGAGTTGTAGCTCAACGCTTCTTACTAGTAACTAGTTGGGAAGTTGTATTGGATTTGGTTGTGGCATTTCATGTTTGAAACACATCGCGAGAGCTAAGTCCAATTGATTAAATAATTCTGTTCGGCAAGCATGTAGGAAAAAAGAAGTAAGGGTGCATGGTAGATATGGTTTGGTGATAGAATTGACATAGCCAAATATATATATTTTCTTGTAAAAAAAAACAGACTTCTTAATATGTAAAGAATGCAAGGTTTTCCTCGGATAGAGTTTACCATGATAACCTAGGCTAACATATTAGATTTATATACTAAAGGGCTACATATAGAATCATAAAAGATAATAAAAACACACAACCCATATATTGGAATCTAAAAAGTTATGTTTAAATAAGCCTTGGTTTGGTTTTCCTCCCAGGCTATATAATCACAAAAGACAAAAAAAAAGCTACAAAATCACAAAAAGACAAAAAAGCTATAAAAGTACCAAAATGTCCCATATATAAATAAAAAGTCAAAAAGTATCAGTCTATACTAAGGGCAATTTTGTCATTCTAAAGCCAAAAAGTCAAAAAAGCCAAATAAGAATACCAAACGACTAAAAAAGTCCTAGGTTAAAAAAGTCAAAAAAGCCAAAAAGCCAACTAAAAAAGCCAAAACCAAACGATACTTAAGTAACGTGGAGTTTAGAAAATGTTATTAGTATTGCGTGGAATACAATAGTGGAATGCATTTAAAGAAAGAGTTGATGGAAAATGTCCTATATCTAAAGTTACTTGGTGGAGTGGCACGATACATGGTGTTATTAAAAAGAAAAAAAAGAGAATGCTTTAAAAAGTGGTAAAAGAATGAAAATTAGAATTTTTGTAGAGATATAAGTGAGATGACAAGGTTATAAGGATAGTTAGTGATGCTTAAAAACATACAATGGTTTTTACACTAGATTAGATAGTAAAGATGGACAATAGAACATTTACAAACTTGTGAATCGTAGGAAATGAACAGGAGATTTTAATCAAGTTAAATGCATAAAAAGTGAATAGTCAAGTGTATTAGTGAAACCTATAGTGATTAAGTAAAGATGAAAAATTTATTTTGAATGCTTAGGAGGAGAAAAATATAGTAGACTTGATGGAACTAGAGAATATAAGTTTAATTGCCGAATAAAAGAGCTTGAGGTGAAATTTGCACTAAAAAAGATGAAATTAAGAAAGACATTAGGATGAAATTATATCCCTATTGATGCTTGAAAATGATTAGGTAAGAAGGGAGTGCCTTGGTTTACAAATTATTTAATAAGATTTTAATTACTAGGAAAATGTCTAGCGAGTGGAAAAAAGTACTATTGTACCCATATATAGTTATATAGGATATTCAAAATTGTAATAACTATATAGGTATTAGGTTGATGAGTCATACAATGAAATTGTGGAAGAGAGTGAGTATCGCTTAAGGGTTGCAAAAACAATGTTAGAGAATCAATATGAATTTATGCTAGGTGGATCAACTATGGAAGCGATATATTTTGTAATATGATTTTATATAAAAATAGAGAGAAGATATGGGATGTTTATATAATTTTTATAGATTTACAAAAAATACTTAGGATACGATGCCTAGAGATAGAAGGTCGGTGTTAGAGAAAAATGGTATGACAAAAGGGTATTTATGTGGTAAATGACATTGGGCCAGTTTGGTGGAGGTTTTTTCAAGTTGAAAGTTGATAATTATAAAGCATAAGATAAAAACAACCCTTCTTGAGCTTCTATATAATCAGTGTTTTTCCCCCCATCATATTTAGGCCTCGTTTGGGAATTGGCTATTTTAGTTGGCTTTTCGGTTTTTTACAAAAGACGTGCAGAAAAGTATAGAGAGTGATGTGACTACTTATAGTAGCTTTTAGGCTAAAAATCCAACTCCCCAAATGAGGCCTTAGGCTATTTTTTTCTTTCAAGTTATAAGCAGAAACTGCACCAAAAACTTTGACACAGTTTTTTAAAATAAAAAAAAGCTATAGTAGCTAAATAAAATGCACCATTCAGGGCCAATATAATAATGAGGTACAATTAGATCACCTACTGGAGATACTAGTGAGTTTCCAATCACCGTAAGGTTGCACCAGGGGCTAATTTTGACTCTTTACTTATTTGCCTCAGTCATGGATGAGTTAAAGTAAACATATGTAGGATTTAAGAATCACGAACACGGACACGCGGACATGTAAATTTTCAAAAAATATAAGACACGACATGTTGGGGACATGTTCAAAACATATGTTTTTATATTTTTATTATATGCATATTTTTAAATATTTAATATGTATTTCATGTCAAATATTTAATTTTAATAAATTTATCAACCTTAGGTATGCTATTTTCGTAAAAAAAAATTAAATTATAATTTTTTTTGAAAAAAATAGTACTCAACGTGTCCCTAGAGTGTCCTCAGCGTGTCCTTAACGCGTTCCTAGCATGTCCCAACGTGTCTGCAGTGTGTCTAAAGTGTCCCAGCGTGTCCAACTCTTTCCACCATGTCCGACATGTGTTCGGCTCGTGTCTGTGTCCGACACTTGTACGCGACCTGCGGAGAGGTGTTCGTGCTTCATAGTGTAGGATGTTGTTTTGTTCGTAGATGAAATTCTCCTAGTGAATTTGCCGATGAAAGAAATATTGTTCGAATCAACTGTAAAGTAGGAATTTGGAGCGGGTTCTAATTTTGATCGAAAGTACAAAAATCTTTAATGAGAGTCCTGGAAAATTTCAAGCAATCCACTTGCACAAGTTTTTAAGTTTTTTTACAAAGATAGACTGAAGATGCAATTCATCAAAGTATAAGAATAATTATTTTCACATTGTAAAACTATGAGGAGTTTGATTTCAATACAAAATTCACAATTTTACCTTCGAGACAACTATTTACTCTAAAAGAAAGAAATCACAATAACACCATATCGGGTGATACTATATTTCATATACTGGTAATAAATTCTTGTGTTGCCTTAAAGTATTTCATATGTTTGTTCTTTTGTTGTTGTGGATGTTGCTGTTGTTGTTATTGAGGGTTATATGGTGATAGTGAGGATAGGTAGTCAATTTAAAATGCTTGTGCTTTATTTTCCCATCATATTCTTATATGCTACCTCTGTTTTTTTTTTTTTTTAATTATTATTTTAATTTCTTTTATTTCCTTGTAGTTGCATAATATCATAATATTTAATTTCTTTTATTTGTAAAAAATATTTAAATTCTTTTATTCATATATTCTAATGTGTTTTTCTCCTTTTGGTTGCGTGCTTCACATATGACCTCAGTGCTGCCTCAGGAGGGAAGTAAGTATATGGCCTATTCTCTCTCTCTCTGAACTTTTTGTCAAGCAATACATAGTTATGTATGAATTTCCCCCGTTTACAGTTGGTAATTGGTAGTTCTAGCCACTGCTACTATAATAGGTGTGATGAAACCATCTGTTATATGCTGCCATCTTGGTTTTATGATACCTTCTAGGATAGAAATTTTAAACTTTCACATTTAGTCTTTGACTTTAGCTTATCATGCCCGATTTTTAAAACAAAATTTAAAAATAAATATTCATTTGGTTAATCAATGTGGATAGTCTGTAAGTGTTGAAAAGGCAGTAATTCCCTTATTCTAGGAATATCATTAGAAACCTAGTATTTTGTTTAAACAAGACTACTTTTATTTGAAAACATAGTTCTTTAGTTCAAGTGGGTCAAACTTTTGAAGAAAATTTAGCAGCCAAATGGCCTAGTCAGGCCTCAATCACACAAGCATTCTCACATCCACACATGCAATATTACAAAGTAAAGGTCACATCTAATGATCTATTTCATGCCTAAAAATATTGGATCTTCGAATGGCCATCAAATACAAGTTATACAATTCCATGAGCATAAATTTATCATTCTACAAGTGAAGGGCCACCAATACATGCCCATAAATTGCTGTTGTAACCCAACAACAAAATAAATGCTCAACGACATGGATAATACTTTCGATCTTCACCAAAAGGGGTTAAAATCAAACTCCAATCAAGGAACACGGGGTGCATATGAAATTGTTAAAGGGTTAAGCTCCAACTAATTCAGTAGGAAATGTCTACAATTCCTAAGCATTTCTATGGTGACATGTCCAAGTGAGCATGGATATTCTTTATATAGTTCAAATCAATCATTTGATACAACAATAATAAAACTATCATTTCGTTCCCAATCATTTTCACAAGGTTTTAAAGGAGTAGGTTTTTTTTGTTTGTAAATTAATTCCAAAATCAAGTTTCATAATCAAAACGACCTGGCACAACACGCACACTTGGGATTTGCATGCCTTCCTCCCACCTTGTCTTAGCATAGGTCAAGTAAAATTTTGGCTTTATCGGTTACTAACCGGATGGACCCATTATCCTGCTCAGACAAGTTTTAGGTCTTTAGCTCTGCGCCTATCTTGCTTTCATTTCACAAATCCCACACATACCAAAATCAACGGCACATAAGTATAATCACGATATATATATATATATTTGCAATTTGCCCCCATGGGCCTAACATAATACATTTTCCCCCAAATGGAGTGTAGCACAATCATTATTCTAAATTACTCGAATTTGAGATTTGAATTCATCAAACCATCAATTCCATTGCTTAATTATCAAATACACAAAACTACCAATTTTCAACCAAATCCCAACATGGTCCAATATTCAATAAATCTCCTAAATCTTCATTTATATCATTTTTAAGTCATTCATAAGTTCAATTTCAATAAACAAGGACCAATTTTACAAAATACCAAATTTTGAAATCTAATATTGATGCAAATAGGGGTAGCAAAACAAGAAACTTTTACAGGAGGCAACAAGTAGGTGAATATATGCAGCAAACAAGAACATTAGTCCTTTGTTGTTGAGTGGTGGTGCAAGTATCAAATGCCTAATCACAACACAAGTGTTTCACCAAGCACATCACCATCAATTCCTTCTTCCTCAACATCATCTAATTCATTAGCTTCAAAGTGTTGATTCCCATCTTCAATGCCTGGTAAATTTTCTTCAAATCTTACTTCTTTGTCCTCAGCAAGAGTAACACGAACATTAGTCCTTTTTGGACACTCATTTGACTTATGTCCAATTTCAAAGCATCGATAACATTTGTTAGCCATTTGGCCTTGGATATACTCGGCTGTGTCTGGATTGTCTTCTCATTACTAGTGTCTGTTTGCGGATTTAGATGAGTAGGAACTATGGTTTGCCCACCTCGAGCAGTTTTGTTTGCTGAACTATTAGATGCACCACAGCTGTGATCATAACCATGCTTTTTTGATGAATTACGAGCGAGTTGAGCTTCAACTTTCAGGGCAAGCTGACAAGCATCACTCACTTTATAAGGTTGTTGCAAGCTCACTTGGTCTTTGGATGGCCAATCGAAGACCATTCACATATCGACCAACCCTTTGACTCTCAGTTTTGGCAAGATTACTTCTCAATGACAACCTATGAATTGAGTGTTAGTCTTTAACATTCTTCTCGTGCTGCCTCATGTTTTTCACCCTTTGATACAAAGTTTGCTCATAGTCTCGAGGCAAGAATTGAGCTTTTGGCTTCTCTTTCATCTTGGCCCATCTTCTAACCTTTCCTTTCCCTCTTACTTCTCGATCATTTTGATAATGCTTCCAGCATGCAGAAGCTGGTCCTCTAGTTTTGCTCCTACAAGCTTCACTTTTCTTTCTTCAGGTACTTCATTCCAGTCAAAGTAACTTCCAATACTGTACCCAATCTGAAAAAGCTTATGGTTCTATATCACCATCAAACTTGAAGATATTAACCTGCACACCATACTCTTTGGAATTTTAGAGCACTTACAATGCGATCCTCCCATCGTTGAGGTCTTTCATTGCATTGCACATGCCTCTCTTGATCTGGCTTCCTTCCATTGCTATAACTATCACTTTCTCCTCCAGATAGTTGATTTAATTTATTCTCAACCTCCTTACCACGATTGGTCGCTAGCATTCCGGCGGTTTTGGCCATTATTTTCTTGCATAACCAATTGCGTAAGGTTCTGAATTTGTTCCTGCAGTGCTTCAAACATTTCAACTGTTGCATATCTACCTCTATGACCATGATTTGCTCTTCCACCCCTTTCACCTCTTGCAGCCATGTTTATAGCAACTTTAAATATTTTAAACACACATGTCAAGAGGTTTCTTCAAGAAGCCAACTCAAAACTTGCAAATAAACCTCCCCAAAAGACAAAATATATTAACACCCTCAAAACATAACTTATCTAACAAAAACACCCCAAAGTTCCCAAAAAACCTCACACAGCTTTAACTAGGCTACTCAAGGCTTAACACCTTAAAATGACAAAAACACCCTTCACCAAAGAGAACCATAATTATTGCAATATACATATTTACATGGTTTGCATCAAATATACTCACATAATTTCTTCATAGATTCAAGACTAGGGCAAAGGAAATCACATGGTATATTTTGAGATTTTTGGAAAACAACACATGTAAACTACAGAATACTTGAAGAAGAGTAGAAATCCCCTACCAAACTCAAAGAGATGTGAACTTTTAAAATCCCAAATTGATGAAATGCAAAACCATCCAGATGAATGCGAAGTCCTTGCAACGATCTACAAGTTTCTCTTTCGGTTGAAGGTTGAATCTCACTCCAAGATACTGAAATTTGTAAAGAGAAGAGAAAGGTTGCTTGAATGTTTAGTGAGAGAAAGGAGAGGGAGAAAATCATAAGGAAAAGTGATGTCTCTGATTTGATATGAGGTATATAAAAGTGGGGTAAAAAATCACCCTTTTGAGATAAAAATCACAACCTTCGACAGTATCTCCGCTCGTGTAGAATTGGCCATCGCTTGGGCTGAGCAAACTAGAAATCCAAGCCTCGCCCTAGTTGACCTTGCTCGGGAGGGAAACTACAGAAAACTGCATGCTCCACTGCCATGCGCTTTGGCAGAGCCTACCCACCACTTAGGCAAACTTTCTAGAAACCTCACCCAACTAATTACCTTGTTGCCATTCCAGGGAAAAACTAAACTCCCCAAGGTTAAAAAATGATCTAAGGTAAATTACGTCCACACCCCTTGAGGTTCATCATTAATACAGATTTCCCCTTGAGGTTACAGAAATTACACTGACCCCCTTGTTAGAATTTGTTGACTAACATAAAAAAAACAACGCTCAATTAGTACACATTAATGTGTGTTTGGGAGGGGAAAGATTGAGTGTACACCTAACCTTTATTGACTAACATCCTTAACAGAAAAAAATAAAATGACTGTTTCACCCTTTTATGTTATCTTCTCTATATTACACCACGACCTGCTGTATTGACAACACAAATGTTGAGATTGCTTTCATGGATGTATTGACAGAGATCATCAACATTGTGATTAAGAACAATCGGCCACTACTCATCACTGTGATATTTCAAAATCTTGCAGCAATCTCACTCCCTACCACCAACCACCACAATTCCTCCCACTTTCTGCCAAGCCCTAGATAATAATAAATTCAACCAAAAAAAAAAAAAAAAAAAATCATATAATTACCTTCAGGAATTCCTTCAAACACTTGGTGGGTACTTACACCCACTACCCCCAAACAATAAATAAATAAAATATTGAGCCCTATGATCAATCAAACAATAAATAAATAAAATCAAACAACATTAAACACATAAAACAAAGAAAATCATATATATCAATTTTTGAATGATGTCATTCTTCTATATTTATTTATTGGTTATTTATTCATCTTGCATGAGCCTTATTATTATCATATATGAGCCTTATTATCAATCCATGCGAACTTGGTTTTTGACTTAACTTCTGAAATTCACATGTCTTTAAACGTAAGCTTGTTGAACCAGTGTCATGTTGTTATGTAAAATTAGAGAAGCTCAATTAATGAATTCTTTAATAAAATTCAACACAACAACAGAACATTGAGAGTTTATCTAGTCAATCCTGTATCATCAAATCGGGCTTCAACCGGAACACTTTCCAACCCCTTTCAAATACTCAAAATAAAGTCTCAAATCAAAACCCCAAATTAGAGGGAGACAATGGTGATGGTGGTGAGAGCGAAGATGGAAAGGTGGTGTCGTGGTGGTGTAGAGATTTTTAGGAGATTTGGGCTTGGAGGGATTGTAGCCATGATCAATTTACAGACAAGCTTGGCCTAGAGATGATGGCTTCCGCGGAGGATCTCGTGATAGGCGTTGGCGGTGAAGATGATCTTTGTGGCTCGGTGGTTGTTGCGGATGGTAGTTGGTGGTGGCAGATGTCAGTTTCTAGAGATAACCATGGTGTTTGTCGTAGTTGCTCTGTGAGGGTGAAGATGGATTAGAGTAAAGCATAGAGAGAAGATTATGGGAGAATACAAAAAGAGAGATAGAGAGAGGGGAAAAACTATGGAGTTGTTAGAGTAGGGTTAGAGTTTGGTAAAGATGAGGGTAATATAGTCTCTTCGAAATTTTGGGAACATGACATCAGCAATTGTTGTTTAGTTTTTAATAGTCACTTAACGGCAGGGGGCTCCTTGTAATGTGATTGAAAAACTTGGGGACGGGGTTGTAATTTCTCAAATGTGGAGGGATAATTTGTATTAAGTTTACACCTCAAGGGGTGTAAATGTAATTTACCCGATGATCAAAGTGTCAAAATGGTCAACTGTACGATGACAAACAAGTTTAAATCAAAAGAAAAAGTGTAGGAGTGACGTTGCAAATACAAATAAAATGGATTTAATAATGGGTATTTTTACATAGCTAATCTTTTCCTTTTTGTATGCATCTACAATTTGCTTAATGCAGGCACTCCCTTTTGGAAACTGGTTTTGAAGCAATTTGATGATTTACTGGTTAAGATATTGATTGCTGCTGCCATTATCTCTTTCATTTTGGCTTTAATTAATGGGGATACGGGCTTAACAGCATTTCTGGAGCCTTCGGTAAGATATGATATCTTTCTGTTTAGTTTAATGGATAGATTGTTTTCAATTAGAAAGTGGGGGGGTATATGCTGTCTGTGTTTTCTCTATTTCTTTGATAGCCCATGTTTGCATACGTATTGTGTTTTGTATACCGAGGTGAATTTGTTGAGGTTTTAACTTCGCAAGAATGATGGGTCTGTTATTGCTAATACCCATTTTACTAAATTGGATAAAGGTTATGGGATATACTCAAGGTATGGGCTGATATTGTAGAATAAACACCTTTAAAAATCAAAATGAAGTCGTATGCTTAACTGTCATTAGTTTTCTGTTAAGAGTCCTATTAGTTTGGTTAAGTGTCCTGTTAGTCTATTGATAGATGATGTCTTGTACTCTATGAAGCATGGGTGCGGGTGCGGGTGTGGGTGCGGGTGTGGGTGCGGATACGGTACGGGTATGGGTACTCCGATATGGCAAATTCTTAAAAAAGTAGGGTACGAGTATGGCTGGGGTACGTCAACTTTTTTAATTTTTTTATTTTTTGATATAAAATTTATAGCTAAACATCCAACATACAAATCAAAACTGCAATATCAAAACTAAAAAGAGAATAAGTTGTCTAAAAAGTTATATAATTCTTTATTTTTCTTTTTGATTGTCTAACTGGTGCCATACCCATGCCATACCCAAATGTATTTGCCGTGCCCGACATGTATTCGGTGTACCCAGCATGTGTACTGCTGTACCGATATGCATACCCGCACCCGGTAAATACCTGGTACTCGTACGACACTATTTTTGGAGTACCTGTGCTTCATAGCTTATCCTAAGTTTTGATTGAAGAATATAACAATTGATTGAGCTATGTGCTCTGGTTCTCTTTTTAACCCTGGGGGTTACCCTTTTGTTTGTGTCATGGACAATGAGGCTAGGCTTTTACATGTGGATGCTGATGGCATAACAAATGCTTGGCTGAGAAGTAAGGACTGTTGGAATGACGGACAACACCTCTAAAGGGTTTTTTCTTATGCTTGTTTTCCAGCATCTTTGCTTATATACGCAGTGGTTGCTGGTAAAAATGTTGGGGGTGAACTAAGGCCTCATTTGGGAACATGCTATTTTAGTAACTTTTTAGCTTTTTATGAAAAGATGTGCAGAAAAGTAGAGAGAGTGATGTGACAACTTATAATGACTTTTTCGCTTTTTGGCTAAAATGTATAGTTGACAAACGAGGCCTAATTATCTCCAGACTTTCTAGTTAAAGGTTAAGGCAAATTACTATCGAAGGAAAATTTGTTGAATAGCAAACAAACTATACCTATACCTATCTAGCATCGACTACATGACATGTAGTCATTGTGGGCATAACATGATTTTTAGTGGGTACCAGAAATCTTTTTGTAATTTGCTAACTTGTAAATCATAAATTGAGAATTATTTATGATTAGCAAGCAATTTATTCCCATCAAATGTATGCCATATAGTAATCTTGAGGTTAAAATAATGTATTATGGTGGTAGACATCTTCAAGAATGGCTAACATCTTTTGTAAGTTAAAGAATTTGTTTCGTTCGGGATGATTTCTTCACACAATGAGGGTTGTGTACAATATAGCATGTTCTCTAGCATAAAATAGGTTTCACTATGTCTACCCAATTACTCATTCTAGATAAAATAGATTTCTTCACACAAATGGAAATTGGCTAATTTAATTGGCTTTTTAGTTTTTTTCCCGCAAAGATGTGCAAAAAGTAGAAAGAGTGATGTAACAATGTATAGCATATCAAAAGTAGTGAGTGATATACTAGTTGTTTGGGTTCTTTGTTTCTTTTGGATAATGCAGATTTGGTTTTTCTTCATCCAGGCAATACCCTATTCTGACATTAAACTATGTTGGTTTACAGGTTATCCTAATGATATTGGCTGCTAATGCAGCAGTAGGAGTAATTACAGAAACAAATGCTGAAAAGGCTCTTGAAGTAAGTTGCTGAGTTCTAGTATTAAGATACCAGACAAACAGCGTACAGATTTGTTTAAGGCTACCCTCTTCATTTGATTGTTTCTTTTTCTTCACCACATGCTTCTTGTTTCTTTCTTTCTTTCTTTCTTCTTCTTTTGTTCTCCCCCCCGCCCCTTCTTTTATTTTTTGTTTTTGTTTTTTTAGCAGCAATCTAACTATCGTAGTCACTTTTTGTTGCTTATTTGTGACATGTAATCTTGTTTGCAGTGTAAGTTGCTTTTTATGTGAGTATGCTTTTGCATTTATATTATATATTCATATTTGTATATTTATCATCAAGGATGGACATAGAGATATGAAGCTGAGAGATACTTTTGTTGATTTATGGGTAGTGGGCCTATTGGCCTTGTTATTTTTTTTCCTCCCTTTTTTTCTGTTGGATGTGCATATTTTACACTGACAGTAGAAGAATTAGAGATGGTGTTGGGTGAAGATGGGAATAAGGAGTAAGAATTGAAGCCCCTTTAGCTTTGCCAAGCACTAGACAAGGGTTAACCTTCTGTTGTAACTTTTAAGTTCTAACATATGATTAATTTATGAGCATCTAGAAATGGGAGATAACTCGTGATATTTGTCTTCAGTAACATATTTTGATCAGCAAAGTAAAAATTTCATTAAAAATATGAAATTAAAGGTAGAAGGAAATGAAATGCACAGAGTGATATTTAGAGAGTGCAAAGTCCCCTATTACTGCTACTTGCATCCACACAACGGCATCTACACTGCCAACCCCTTGGCCTCACGTTTTTTTTTTTTTGAGATTAAAATAAAAAAACAAACCGAAGTGTAAAGAAAGAAAGAAAAAAATAGCTAAGTAGATCCTAACTAACAACACCAAAATACTTGAAACCCCCCAAATATGCTCTGTCCCACCACACCATTACAACCTCCCACAACAATTGCTTCACCCAACACGCTGTTGCCACACATGTCTCACTTTGCAGAGTTTCCCTTTGTTGTGTTGCAAGCGTTTCCCTACCGAACTGCACCTTCCTCACTGAGCACCCACCATTTATTGTCTCCTTCCTTGCACATCATCAACATGCTCCTTGTTCCTTCCTCCTTCCTTGCAGGCTCCAAACTTCCTCCAACAAGACAAAGAAGAGCCACCATTTACTGTTTCCTTCCTTGCACCAATCTATTATGCTACTCATCACCATATGCACTACTCCAACCCGTTGAAAACGGTAGATAATACCCCCAAAGAACTCCCATAATCTAAAGCCACCTCTCATTTCCTCCATTATTGCTACAATATCGAATGCTGATTGAACACCCATAACCGACTCACCCAACTCCGATCACCCAACTCTGCCAAATGGAGACCCAAACGGATTTGAAACCGCTGGAAATGATATCTTTGAAACCACCTATGGAACACCCAAAACCGAAATGCCCCAATGAAGACCTAACTCTGTCCAAAGGAGACTGAAGCGAATTTGAAACCATCGGAAATGATATCTTTGAAACCACCCATGGAACACCCAAAATCGAAAACATCCCTACAACACCTGAAAATCCGATCTGAAACTGCTGAAAACATTCCCATACAACACCCATACACCTAAACAACACCTATAAACCCAAGTGAAACTACCCGAAAACGGTAGGTCTGGAGCCGCCGACTGTCGAAAATGATAGATTTGAGACTATTGGAAATGATGGATCTGAAACTACCCGAGACACCCATCACCAAAACTAAAGAACAAACAACACCCTAAAATAATCTAAAGGCTAAATTTGATGAGAAGGGAGTGGGAAATACCGTGGGGCTTGAAGATTATTGAAAAAGAAAAATACACAAGCACAACACAGAGAAAGTAGACCAACTGGCTGCCATGGCCATTGGCGGCCGGCTGGCTAGAGGCTCGGCTCGGCTCGGGGGGAGGGATGGAGGGTTTAGAGAGAGAGAGAGAGAGTTGAAATATTTTCTTGAGTAACATATTGTTGCTTACCCAATAAAATTTTCATTTATTTGGTCTTCCATCTCTTTGTACCGCCAAAAGGTGACATGGACTCAAACAATTTTAGACCATATGGTTTAATGTATCTTTATTAGCTAGTAATTTTTTTAATTGCAGGTACGAAAGTAATGACAATGACAGTAGACACAAAAGTGTATGCTGGTGGCTTTTTTGCATTGAAATTTCTGTGAGGCCTGGGTTTACTACACATTTCATTGACAAAGAAGCTAAGAAGCACGAACACAGACATAGACACCGGACATGGTGATTAATTGCTCTATAGATTAATATTATATCCTCAAATAATCAAAATGAACAAAACTAACATTAATTCGACATTTTAAAAGAATCATTTTTAAATTAACACTTTTCGTTTATATCTATTGTATGGATCATCTATTAAGTATTTTAATTTAAGTAAAAGATAAACATCCAATATCCATCAAAAGCACTAAAAAAAAGGGGGGGGAAAAAAAACTAGTTGGCTTGTCCCTGGAGAGTTGTTGAAGTGTCCCCGACATGTCCCCTAACAAAAAATTAAATAAATAAAGGGAAACACCATGTAGCATGTCCCATACATGTTCCCGCCGTGTCCAACACCCCTACGACACTTTTTTTGAAGTGTTTGTGCTTCATAGCAAATAAGTTACTCCAAGTTGATTGGAAGGCCTTCAACTTGGGGGGGGGGGGGGGGGTTTCATAGGGCCATTAATTTTTTGCGGAGTGGAACATCAATGGGTATGTGAGATTGCAAGTTGGAGATGGTAACAGTACAGAGTTGGACTGAAAATATTGTTGACATGTATCACAGAGGTTCTCTAGTGTTTGACGAGTTGAGGCATTTTTGGCGTCTTGCTCTTAGTTGGTGGAGTACCTGCGTGGATATGCTTAGTGAGGAGGTTTGGCTCATGTGGGAGGCCACTGCCAGAGAAGAAAAGAGTACAGTAGTGTGTGAATAGATGCTTGGGGGTTGCATTGGGCGTGGTGGTATTGGAGCTGTTGCTTGCTTCCTTTTCATCCTGCCTTCAAAGGAAGAAGCTGGTAGGATTTTGTTGAAGAATTGGAGCTGCAATGGTCAACCAGTCTATCTAGACTGGTGCTCGTTCTGTGGCTGTTGTTACATGCCTAGGCTGGAGCCAAGAGAGGTGTGGCTTCAGTAGTTGGGGATTCCCTTGCATCTCCGCAATCTGGAGGTGCTGAAGGCATAGGGGATTTCTGTTGTGGCTTTGTTGCCGTGTATGAAGCTACGGCGTAGTGGGATCATTACTGGTTGGAGAGGGTCCTGTTGAAGGGAAACAGAAATCAGATTCCAGCCTTCATTATGATCATGGTTTTAAAAACTGGTCCATGCGTACCGAACCAGACTGTCATATTGAAAATTTAGCTCTCCAATTTGGATGCACATTGATATATTAATGAGATAAAAGTTTCCATGTGAACTGGCCATTTCACATGACGTATCAGACCAAACTAGATAAAGTTCCAGTTTTGAAACAAACTGGTCCGGTACAACTGCATATATTAAAAAGAATCAGTACTTCAATTCTTTTTTCTCCTATCAACGAGCTGCCCTCTTTTAGGGTAAACATAGCATTTCAAGGACAAGGTACCTCATCGCAATGCTGCACATTTGAGGAGAACTGGTGTTTTATAGCACAAAACATGGTTAAGTTTTCATGCTCGTTCAATGTGGGATAGTAGTTTAAATAAAGAAATGGGAAGATCTGACTTTATGACTTCATATGTGCATAGTTCCTCCATCCGTTTTCAATGCAGGATTCATGTTTAATGGAGCAATGAGTGAGTGGATCTATTTGGTGTGAATATGAAACTTAAAAAAAAGAGCGATTTTTATTTGCTAGTGTTTTGGTAAAATCTCTCTTATAATTGTAATATAAGTGTCGAAGATCATGAAATATAAATTAAAATTCTTATAGATCACTTGATAGTAAAAAATGCTTCTTATGTTGAAATATTGATTAAAATGTGACAAACTGAGCTTAAGAGAGTAAAAAATGCATATCATTGAATTTTAGAGGGGTTGCTAATGATTTTAAAAAATTTGC
The DNA here is from genome assembly GCA_030407325.1 of Camellia japonica. Taxonomy (NCBI): domain Eukaryota; kingdom Viridiplantae; phylum Streptophyta; class Magnoliopsida; order Ericales; family Theaceae; genus Camellia; species Camellia japonica. Next base: position 125,568,097 of record JAPPVO010000036.1, on the reverse strand, counting down.
AACCGCGTCCTGATTCTCGATACGCATCACTTGATACTCTTGATACCGCAGCCATTACTGCTACAACTCCTGATACTGCGATTTAGAACCATAATATCTGTAAAGTATGATATTCAAATTTAAGTTGTGGAGTATTGGGGTTCATATTGTTTTGGGGTTGTATGGTCGCTCGTGTTCTAGAGACCACCTCATGATCGGGAGATGGTGTCTATTGAGGCCCTTATTTTCCCGGATTTTGTAGGAGTTTGGAGGATGTGCTGATTTGGAAAGGTTTTAGGAATGGCATCTTTTCGGTGTCTTCTTTTTATTGGCTATTGTATGGAGGAGATGTGGAATTTCCTTGGAAGAGGATTTGGTATTTGAGAGCACCCTTCAAAGTGGCCTTCTTTGCTTGGATGGCTATACGATAATATGTTTTGACAGCTGACAATCTAAGGTGGAGGGGTAAACTTTGGTGGATTTGGTATACCTGTTCACTAGAGATGGGGAGCGTGTCATCCATCTTATGCTTCATTGTTTAGCATCTAGGGAGGTGTGTAGTATGGCAATCTCTGTCTTTGTGTGGAGTGGGTGATGCCTTATTCAGTTCGGATTTGATTACCTCTTGGAGTAGAGGTTAACTGAGAGTTGTAGGGCATGGTCATGGTTTTAAATAACGATATTGAAATATTAATTGGTATCGGTGATACGGTCATATATGGGTTGAAATAGGACAATATCGGCCAATATGTCAGTGAGTAATGACATTGAAGGCCAAAATCCCGTACGTAATGGCCGATATTTAAAACCCTGGGCATGGGAGACTACTACTCTTTCCCGTATGTATTGCTTATGGAATGAGAGGAATAGAAGGTCTTCTGATAATTGTGGGAGCTATATTTTGCATTTTGAAGGCATTGTTCTTGTATCCCTAATGTTTTTTTAGCTTGGGGAGAAGTTTCCTTTCTTTGTACTCAATTTGTTGACTTTTTGGGGGAGTTGTATAGTCCTGTAGTTACATAGTGGGTGTTTGGGAAGTGGGTTTTTATGTAGGTTTTTTTAGTTGTAGGATATTATTGGAGAAAATTTTTTTGGTGTTTGGGAAGATAGTTGGGTTTTTTGTGGTTGGATATGATGTTTGTAAGGGAAAAAGTGAAATGATTATGGGGTTGGATCTGATATTTTGTTTGGATTTGTTTTTTTTGATTTTGCAAAAATTTGTCTTTTAGTGAAAAAAATAAAAAAAACCCAACACACAAACTTCCCAAACACCACCATAGTAAGGATAAATTTTGGTTTTGGTTTTTGTTTTTGTTTTATGTATGCTTTGTATGTACAGGTCACCCCTTTAGAGCAAAGTTGTGGACAAACCCTTATATATATAATTTCATTTTAAAAATGGTGTATATTGGAAAAATAAAGAACAAATGCTACTTCAGGAAGAAAGATAGGATGTCCTCTAAAAATTTGATATGAAAAGACCTAAACCTGAAGAGAAAAACAAGAAGAGTGCAAAAATATATTTGATTATCAAAATATATATATCAAAATGAATTGATGCTGTCAATTCATTTTGTTATGGTACTTTAAACTGATCTTTTCTTGCCACAACATAAATCAACGAAACCTTTCATGAAACCAGTGTTTTACCCATATAACTATCATTAAACATTCGCTGAGTATGCTATTTTCTTAACTCTCTGTTTCTCTGTCTTATGCGATTGCGATTGCATTCTCTCTCTCTCTCTCTCTCTCTCTTTTTTTTTTTTTGGGTGAAGAGCTGTTATTATTATTTTTTTGTGTGTTATCTTTTTCTTTTTCAAAATGCAAGTGTTTGTCTTTCTAGTTGTTGTAACTCATTTGTTTTGTTCTTTTCCGTTCCCTTTTTATTGTAGGAGCTACGTGCCTACCAAGCTGATATTGCAACTGTCCTGCGAAATGGTAAAGGAAAAATTTAAAATGAAGTACTAGACGAATGTTGACTGATAATCATGCCATGATGATGTTTTAATATTTTGTGTTCCATTGTTATAAAATAGTTTCTTTTGATGTTTTTCTAGCCAGTTATTAAGGTATGAAAACAATAAGAATCTGTACACTGGAATGTTCACTCTTGTAGTATATTGTTTTTACTAATATTTTCTTTATATGAATATGATTTGAACCTCTCACCTCACCCTCCTTTGACGCCACTTTACCACTGTGCTACAACTTCTTTGGCCAGACTATTGATGCTTTTTAACCTCTTAATTTATACTTATACCAGGTTATTGTGGATTTTTGATCCTTTCATAGTAATAAAAAAAACTTAATTAGAGTTCTTAATCTCTCTAATCCTATTCTGGAGAAATAGGTAGCGTTTGGATGGGTTTCCAACATTATGTATTGACTGCTAATGCTAAGATCTTGACCTGTAGTAGATGTAATTCTACTAACAGAACAACAGAGCATGCTTTTGTATGCATGTGATAGTATTTCATTTTGGCATTTAGTGGGTGATATTTATGCATTGAACAATGCTAATCTCTCTGTTATTTTCTTTCTGTTATTTTGTAATACTACATTTAATATTTGGTTTATGCAGGTTCACTTTAGTTTTCATTTTAAAATGTCATATGCAGTAATAGATTTTCTAAAAAAATATCATTCTTGATCATTCTCATTGTATGGAAAACAAATCTTTCAGGTTGCTTCTCAATATTACCTGCAACTGACCTTGTCCCTGGGGATATTGTAGAAGTTAGTGGTAAGTGTATCTCTTCCAACGTTTACAAATCTGCAAATGCTCAAAAGTTATTTTCTCTGTGCAATGATTCCAGCAGTGAGTTAACTTTTCTATTTGATTTGTGTGAAATGAATAGTTGGATGCAAAATTCCAGCAGATATGAGAATGATTGAGATGTTAAGTTATCAATTACGTGTTGATCAAGCAATTCTCACAGGTATTTTTGTCCTTTTATGTCAATTTAATTACATGATTAATGTCATTGGTCTATGATTACTTAATGTTAGATTACATAAAGGAAGAAAATTAAAAGTGGAATTTAAGAGCAAAAACGTAACTTTCTTCACCATCAAACAACCTTGGGAACCTTCAATTACATGATGTGAAAGTTTCTTATTCAGAACGTTCTGCCTTAAAGCAAAAACTCTACCCTTCGGTAATTAATGTCCCTCCATAGAAGAGGCATCAGAATAGAAAACCAATAGACAGTCATTGTTTACCATTCTGAGCTAAACACAAATAAATCAAAAGGTAATTAACTAACTCTGACGTCTCGTTCATAGACAGCACAGTTCCTTGTTTTCAATTCATTGGCTCTCTTGATTGTATGATGAAAGAGATGTTCTACTGGAGTGCTTCATTTGCTAGGTGCTGCATTGTTGTGTATTATGTTTATTAGCAAGCATACATAGTTTAAGGGGAAATTACTGTTCAGCTTATTTGACCAAATATATTTTCAAAACCATGGGGGTGCAACTCTTTTGTGTAAAAGAGTTGCACCCCCAAAAGATTCTCATCTGTTGGTAAAATTTTCTCCCACCTCCCACTGAATAGTCATTTTGCCTAGTTTTAATGTCACTGTTGTCAAATTTCCTATTATAGCATATAATTTTGCACCTTATGTTAATAAAATATAAACTTATACCTTATGGTGTTTTCTATTTCTCTTTCTCATGCTCACAATATTCTAGCACATTCATGATTGAATTAAATAACTTTTGTTTTCTGACAATAGGTGAGAGCTGTTCCGTGGGGAAGGAGCTTGGTTCCACCCTCACAACGAATGCTGTGTACCAGGACAAGACAAACATTCTCTTCTCGGTAAATTCTTAAAAGCCACATTAAAGATCTGATTATGTTACAGTGACTTGTGGAACAATTGAAGAGTGTACAGAACCTACTGCATGGGTGTCATTGACATTACAATGTACAAGATACAACACCAGCTGCTAGGGCAATGGTATATCTGGCTATGGTACAGTGTTGAAGTTCTGGTGTGGGTGTGTGTAAAATATTAAGAAGGTTGTACAAGATGGGTAGGACATGTTGCCGTTATGAAGTTTGACATGACATGAAGCAATTGTGAAGATAAAAGTTTAGCTGTGATTGCATTAGGTGGACAGTTTTTAATCCTGAAATGGATACTGCCTGTAATTCTTTTGTTTCCTAGTGTAATTTGATAAAAGTACTTAAAAGAAATGCCGTTCTTCCACTAGTGTTGTTTACTTCTTTCTTCAGATTTATTTGTTAAATGTATTACTCATGATTCATGAGTGCTTGTGTGGTTTGTTTATTTATTTATTTTTTAAGTTCTTGAAAGTTACCAAAATTTTAATATGATCTATTTGTCAGGGAACAGTAGTGGTTGCTGGTAGGGCAAGAGCTGTTGTTGTTGGAGTTGGCTCTAACACCGCGATGGGCAACATCCGTGATTCTATGTTGAGAACAGAAGATGTAAGCATTACATATACATCTTTGAACTTTGCAGATCAATTCTGATTGACCCTTTTTTAATGCAATCTATGTTTGATGCAGGAAGCAACACCATTGAAAAAGAAGCTGGATGAGTTTGGTACCTTTCTGGCCAAGGTGATTGCAAGTGCCTGTCTTTCTTCTTCATTCTTCATTTCTAGCAGTGATATGAGTTAGGAGCTACGGGTTATGTAATTGTGGGAGGTAGATGATGATGGCAGGGAGTAACAATCATGGTGTGTCGTGCATGCTTCTTTTTCATGCTTACAAATCATGGTGTCTCAAGGACAGGTTGCTCAACCTGTTGGTTCAACAATTTGGAACTTTCTCAACTACCCACTAGCATGCTTACAAATCTGCTAAATCTTAAATATATAGACTATTATCATCTATGAATTTAATACTGCTAATATAAATTTTTTATTTTCATGCTCTTCAAAGGTTTTCTATGACTTGCAAAATCTGGAGTGGAGATGTATCTTGAAGATTCTAAAAAAATTAAATTTTCTTGAATTTTATAATTTCAGGAAGTTTTTCTTCTTCTTAATTCTTATTTTATTATTTTTTTTAAAGAAACCATTTTCCCAAACATTTTGAAGTGGTTAGAATTGATATGATGTGTGGAGGCAGTAGGAAGTACAGGGAATTATGGAAGCTGGTTTCTTCGATAAAGGTGGATGGGGATGTGAAAGGGGAAACACGAACAAGAAGGGGATGCTGGAGGCACAGTTGCTATTACCATGAGTCTAAAAATGGTTTCATGAAACATTAGAGGGTTGAATGACCTTGATAAACAGCAAGGTCTGAAGAACCTGCTCAAGGAGTGGAGGGTGGATTTCAGGGAAAACCTAGGAAATTATCTGGTTTAGGGTGGAGGCTGTGAGTTATAAAATACTTTTTTATTGCATTTTCATATTAAAGTACAAATAAGTGAAGTTTGTTTCCATGTACAAAGAGGCTGTTTCCATGGCTTGATTCTTGAACCCATGATGCCCAAGTTGCAATGAAAAAGCTTTACAATTGTGCCAAGCCCATATTTAAAGAGTAATTTGATTGGAAAGGGAGAACGAGTAATCATAAACAAATAGACTTATCAAAAGCAACCATAATCAAATATGCCTAATGTCTAGCAGCTTGAGGGCAATTTGATTCATCAATCATGGTTATAATAATTGAATCTTGTTATTTGAAATGCTTAGTTGACATGGTTCTAGATGTGTGTGGGTACTTATATGACACCCAACACATGGCAAGCCCTCTGGGTGCCCCATCATTATCATCATACTTCCATGTGACAAACCCCTGAGGCACCACGATGTCCTCACATGACTAATTAGGGTCGTATGCCTAGTCTAAGAGGGTTCATAGTCATACACACCACCAAGTATGGATACTTAGCTCTCTAGTGCCGCTGTAGCCCTAGCAGGCAAGAGGTCCAAAGAGAATGAGTTAAAGTGTGAAGAGTCCGACGTGGCTCTAGCATATACAGTAGAGCCAAGCTTATTGCTAAGCCATAGCCTGCTTGGTAGCACCATGGTTCTGGAGCACCATGACTCACCTAGAGCTTCCGGTTATCATGATCCTTCAGACCATATTCTTATAGGGAATGGTTGGGAGTGACTATCTCCACACAATCACTCCCACGCAGCTGCAACATAGATTGGCCCTTGACTTGCTTATGTCTCCCCTATGCACTCACTCCATAAGTGATGATCACTCTGCTCCTTATATAAGTTCCAAGAGTATTGGAGCCGAAGCTACCTGTAGACAAGTGGCGAGTTCTGCTTAGCTGGATGAGGTCCCAAGTGGCCCTAGTCCACACAGTCACATGTATCCTTCTCCTTATAGTCAGAACTACTGTCTTAAACAGGTCCAAGTATGATAAAAAGGAGCAGTACTCTCTTGTCATAGCTGAACTGTCCTTAACTTATGTTTTCTATCAACCTATTGCTTCTCTCGAACTAGTGAACTTTGCATTGGACTCCGACCCCTCCTTTTTCTCCATGTAGTTCCTATAGTAGCACTTGAATAAACTACCAAAGTATCACTTTTTCCTACTAAAATAATGATTTCACTCATTTAACTTGGTAGAAAACATGAAATTGTATTTATTTGGTAACTCCCTAACTGCTGTTTTCTTCTTCTAACTTTTTAAGGAAATCTTATACTTGATATTGCGTGCATTCCTGATTTTTTTCCCCTCTTCGTCCTGTTCTTCTTTGTAGGTTATTGCAGGTATTTGTGTATTGGTATGGCTTGTAAATATTGGTCATTTTCGTGATCCTGCTCATGGTGGTTTCTTACAGGGGGCAATCCACTACTTTAAGGTAATGATTTATGGATGAGTTTCCTTCTTTTCTATTGCATACATGTGCATATACATATATATTGAACAATGCTAGAAACAGCCCTTAGGGTAAAAAGTGTGTGAAAAGTGTATTGAAATGTGTATAAGTGTTTTGGGACATATGAAAAGTGTATTGGGATTATAAATATTTTGGCATTTTGTGGTGCTTTTTTGACAGCCCTTGGGCTGCCATTAGCAGGACCCATATATATCTATATGTTTTTAGTATTTTTCTATTGAGGTTGTATCCTACCCTAAAATGATGACTTGGTTGTTTTGAACAATTTAATTTAATTTAATTTTTTGAATACAATCACTGTCTTGAGGTGCGATGTGTGGAAATACTTTGATGGTGGGGGGAACAATTTAATTTAATTTAATTTAATTTTTTGAATACAATCACTGTCTTGAGGTGCGATGTATGGAAATACTTTGGTTTTGGGGGGGGGGGGGGGGGGGGGGCTTTCTTTTACTCTGAAAGATATTCTGAAGCTGAAGATATGGATGTTGATACTTCATATTTATGATGATACTGCCTCCAAGTGATTGTCCAACCTTGGTACTTTTCATTGAACCATTGAGTCCTTTTACAGTGACATCTTTCTTTCTTTTAACAGCTTTTGGGCCAAGTTGCACCTATGTGAGGAGGTAAAACCATTGAAATATGATCTCATTGTTTTCATAATTTTCACGGCTGGCTTAGAGGGAAGTATTTTGAACTTCTGTTTCCTTGGTTGATTTCATAGGAGCTAAATTTTGTTGATGGCTTTTTGTCCAAGTTGTATACTCCTAGTGTACATAGGTTGTTCCCTTTTGGCACCTTTAGTGGAAACTTTATCCATCCCCCTCCCCCTTCTGAATATGTTAGTACAGTGTTGTTATTGTTAATTGTTTCCAGATAGCCTTTGTTTCTGGAGGGATGAACACGTTGGAAGGTGAAGGGCAATGACAGCAATCGAGGCAAGGGATTAATGCCTTCTTGCCAGGCCTGAAAGGAGAACTTTTTCTGGTTGAGGGTGATTCATATGTTAGGGTGGCTGAATGAGATTATTATTCACCGGCATGGTTGTCAAATTGCAAATCGAATCGTTAATCAATTTCTCAAAAAAATTAATTTTTAATCAAATCGAATCATGAATCTTTCACATCATTATATATATGTATTTAAATATATGTATACATTTATATACATATAAAATCACAAATATAGTGATTAAAATGAAAAAAATAATAATCTAATATAAATTTATGAATCACTATAATGTTATATATAATATATAATTTACCTAAAATATATTGTATTTATAATTTAATTACGCCCTCCGTCCCATATTGATAGTCCAAAACCAAACCAAACCAACCAAACCAAAGCAAACGAAATCAAGTTTTAAGTCCCATCAAATGGGGTCGGCTACATGAATAATTTTTCTTCACTCGACTCAATCTAAGGCCATTTCATTAGTCAAATTAAGGAGATTTGTATCTCTATTTACTATACTAGTCCACGTCAATCTAGGTCTACCCTTTCCCCTAACACTCCCATCTACTGTCACTGTGTCGCATCTTTTCATTGCTGCCTTTGTTGGTCTCCGTTGTATATGATTACTTTACAAGGGGTAATTTTCGAAACTTTACAATTACTTTACATGGGGTAGTTTTCAAAACTTTCAAAATTAAAGTCTTTGACTTTTCAAAGTGGACATATATTTTGGGACAAAAAAAAGAAAAAGAAATAATGGACCAACAAAATGAGATAGAGGGAGTATAAAATATATAATTTAATTACTTGTTTTATAATTTAATTATTAAATATATATAATTTATATAAAGTATATATAGTATATAATTATATAAAATATATTGTACTATATAGATATTATTCATTAAAGTGTACGTGTGTATAACTACAGAATATAATATATATAGATATGTAGCTATATTATATTATTAAAGGATTACGGAGACCCATAAAGAGACGAGGTAGGCAACAAAAACTTGCCCACACACAACTTTTAGGTAACGAAGGAGAGAAGATGAGCATGGGAGAGTACCGAGAATCCCTAGCTTGATTTCTTTACATTCCTTTAGATTTTGGGTATGAAGAAGCAAAATTGCTGCTTGATTTTGTCAATGGCAGGTTCTTTCCTCTTCTTTTTTCGATTCCTCTCTTCACAAGCCATAGCTTGATCTTCAACATGTATTGATCTTTTCTTTTCTTTTTTTTTTTTTGGTTAAAAGATGTCAAACGATTTCGTTTCAGACATTAAAAAATGAAATCTGAATTGTTTAGAATTGGGTGCATCGGTGATTCTGACAGATTCAAACGATTTAGAGTTCGAATTTCAATTTTCCGATTCCAAGGTGCGATTTGTATCGTCCTAAGCAAAAATTGTATTGAATCGTACGAATCATATCGCGAATCGTACGATTCAGACAACCATGTTCAATGGTTCTTGTCATCAATCACCTTATAAAGGGGATTTTATGTAAATCCTTAGCTGTAGAATTGTTGGATCTGTGGTCAATTAATAAGGTGGGTTCTATGCTTTAGACTTGAAGGCACTGGATCAATAGGAGAAACATTCCATGAGACATTACAATTAGCCGTCCTCTTTAGAATCCAGACTGCTATCGACAAAGTTAGTTGTAAGGAAATGTCAAGTTACTTGGGAAGGTACATCTACATGAGGATCTTAATGCAATTCCTGGTGATGTTCCATCAACCATGGTATTGAAAAACAAGGCATCTAAGAAGGGTTTTCATATTCTTCTTGAACTTTAAAAATTCTAAGTATTATACTTAAATATGCAAAAGGAGAAAATTTGTTCCCAATTGGAGGAAAAAGAAGACTGATTTTTGGTCAGGTGTCCCTTATTTAAATGTTGCATGACCAGAAACATAAGTTTTGTTAGCATGTATAAGAAGAATAGAGTTGAATGGCTTGTCTAGAACAGAGACCAGCCTATATATTTATATTGATGGAGAATATATACAAAATAGGAAATAAATCAAGAGGAATAAAAAAATATAGGAATATTGCCTAATATCCTGTGATTTCAGCTAGCTGTTTAGAAGAGGAGATGAAGGATGGACTCACAATACCAATCCGATCCTTTTTACGAATGACTCGAATGAAATATATGTCAACCTCTATGTGTTTAGTCCCCTCATGCAGTAGTGAATCAAAGGATAACATAATGGCTGATTTGTTGTCACAAAACAAAGAAGAGGGGGCAGCCTCCTCCAACCCCAACTCTATAAGAATAGAGCGGAGTCATAGAACCTCGAATATACATTGTGCCGTTGCCCGATACTCAGCTTTAGTAGAAGATCTATACACAACTGCTTGTTTATTACTTTTCCATGATATTAGATGATCTCCATAAAAAATACAGAAGCCAGACGTGGAATGTTTATCAGTTCTAGACCTTGCATAGTCTGCATTAGTGAAACACAAGAGCCCTAATTGAATACCAGTTGTGAAAATAACCCCAAACCAGGAGAAGTTTTCGAATATCGCAAAATGTGATGAACATCAAGAAGCTCTGTACAAGGTGCATGTATAAAATGACTTGCAACACTAACCGCAAGTCAAATCAGGTCTAGTGTTAGTAAAATAAATGAGACGGCCAACAAGGTGTTGATATGTGCCTGGATCCTTCAGTAACTCACCAGACTCTTGATGTAAGCTTGAGGTTAGGATCCATAGGAGTAGAAGCATATTAGGTTTGCATCCCAGCATACGGGTGTCTTGAAGAAGATTAAGAATGTACTTCATTTGGGACAATAAAATCCGCTGACGAGAGCGAGCAGCATCAGCATCAATATCCAGAAAATATTTGAGAGGACTCAGATCCTTAATATCAAATGCCTGACTCATATCCCTCTTGACTTGTGCTATGCCAACTGAATCATTACTTGTGAGGATGATATAATCAACATACACAAGCAGAATAATACACTGAACAGTGGAATTCCGGTGAATAAATCATGTATGATCTGAGTGACACTAAAAATACCCCGCGAATAAAATGACAGAGCTAAAACGGTTGAACCAGGCTTGAAAAGACTGTTTAAGCCCATATAAAGACTTGTGCAGTCAACGAACTTTCCCCACATACTCCCCTCTGCTAAAAAATTGGGTGGAGGATCCATATAAATAGTCTCAAATACCCATTTGCAACCAACAGTCTTCTCGCCAAATGAGAGAGAGACAAGCTGCTAGGTTTGATTCTATTCCAAAGCTGTCATCTCGGTTTGCGTAGCAGCTACTTAATTGGATTCTGCAGAGCTTCTGACACAGAACGAGAAATAGTTTCTAACTTGAGCTTGCCAAGGAAGGAACGATAGGCAGGTGAAACACTATCATAAGAAAGATATTGAGAAATCAGATGATTAGTGCTGCTAAGATAACCAAAACGATTCACGAGGAGCAGGAACCATAATGGAAGAATTACCTAACTCACTTATCGGAGAGGCTGTTGGCAGTGGATGAGAACGATGAGAATATACTTGCAATAGAGGAGGAGAAGGAGGAGGAACCTCATTAGAGTCAACCTCAACCTCATCACAAATGGGAAGAGGCCGAACACCAAAATCCTCCAATGGGACAGGAGTGATAGAGGAATCCTGCATAGAAGTGTGAGTACTAAAAAAAGGGTCCTTCTCATGGTGGAACGATAGTACCTACAAGGGCTAGGATCATAACACAGATACCCTTTTGACATGGTGGAACACCCTAACAAGATACTCCTAATGGCCTTGTCATCCAACTTAGTTCAAGTAGGACTTCTGTTTTGGAAAACAAGTAAACCCAAAAACCTGAGGTAAGAGAGGAAAAAGAGTCCTGGTAGGATGTAAGACTTGAATAGGAGCAAGACCTTGCAAAACACGACTAGGAGTGCAGATGCAATGTGGCAAGGATTGCATTATGCCAATAAGACTTAGGAACGTTCATACCCTGAAGAAGACAACGAACCACATACATTATGTGACAGTTTTTGCGTTCAACAATCCCATTTTGTTCAGGAGTACTGGGGCAAGTAAGTTGTTGAAGTATACTAGACTGATTAAGATGGGAATGAAAAGCATTGGAGATGTATTCCCCACCATTATTAGATCATATATTTCGAACAACAGTGTGAAACTGAGTTTTAACCATCTGAAGAAACTGAACAAATATAGGAAAAACACCAAATTTACGTGTAATGAGATAAACCCGAGTACAACGGGTGTGGTCATTTAGGTCACATAATACTTATGGCCAGACAAGGCGGGAATAGGTGAAGGCTCCCAAACATCAAAATGAATAAGATTAAATACACAAGGGGCACAGGACTTATGAGGAATATAAATAGTATGAGAATGTTTAGCTAACTCACAAACATCACATTGAAATTTATGAGCCTTACAAGCTTTATTAAATGGTGGAAAAAGTAAACATAAATACTGAGAGTTTGCATGACCAAGTACAACGGATGTGGTCATCTATAAATGCAGCTGTTCTTTCAGTTGTTCCTATGATTTCCATGTTAACTTGGTATGTGTTTAGCATTACACCTTTCAAGATCCACATCTTCATTTGCTTAAATACCAATCTGGCTTTATTGGCATCTAATTTATTCTTCTATAGTTGCACGTTTTCACGTGCAGTCATTTGAAATTATCGTCATTGATTTTATCATTTTCTCTCATTGTACTCATGCTCCTAGTAACATTCTACAGAATTTGTCTTACGCTCTTAGCTGTGTTTGTCCGTCTCCCTGTGTAGTGTGTATCTGACTTAGAATCAGTACATTTCATCTGATTTTATGAAAGGATAGTCATTCAGATTCTAACTCGTATCTATTTTGTGCATATGGCAATTTTTATGCTATTGTTTTCTTTCTTTTGACCTTGGTATATGTTTCTCAGCTTTTGTTTCATTATATTTTCATGCCGAGTAGTGAATTCTACTTTCTCTGACCTAATTTACATTACCCATCTAGATTGCAGTTGCTCTTGCAGTTGCAGCTATTCCTGAGGGGCTTCCTGCTGTTGTTACTACGTAAGTGCTTTAACTGATGTTAATGATGAAGAACAATAAACTTGCACTCAACAAATTTTTTTTTGGGTTGCTTTCCCTCATGTATTACTGCCACCATAAAAAATATTGACTTTGACATGTATGACACCCGTGTTTCAGTACATTCGACAGAAAATTTGAAGTTGGCGTGTCTTGGACATGTACTTTCTATACAAAATGCAGATGACTGAAATTTAGAATAGGGTGTCCTTGAGCATAAACTTAATTTTATCAAAGATGTGGGTGCCTTGAAACTGTAACATGCATACGCAATTTTTGTTTTTTTTTTTTTTAAATGCGCATTTCTAGAAGTTTGAGGAGTGTATGATGCACACATCATGCCTTGAGATTCTTCTTATTATTGAAACTGAATGGAGTTCTCAGTCACTACTAAGGACATGTTTATGTGAACTATCAATAGGGTCCATCTTCGCTTCCCCAACTTTCACTTTTCACTTTTTGCTTATATACACAGCTTTCCACTTTCTGTGATTTTTTAGCAATCCAAATTAACATTGGTGTGCTTTTATCTCATATAATGCACGTTTAATGTTAACTTGGACCTCCAATACTTTAAGGAGCCTTACCAAACAAATTGTATTTTACAATCATGTCAAGTGATAACCAGTAGATATGGTTTTTGAGGATTCAAAATTGTCCATGAGTTTGTGATGCACTGTTTTCTTTGAGAGCTTGATATATATATATGGTCCCTTTTCCTGACAGCAAAAGCTTTTGGAGCAAGCATTAATGTAACCTAATATTGGAGCTTTGTTTATTGGAGGTGTCAAGTCTTGTTATATGTGATTGTTAGTGTCTATTTTATTATGTTTTGTTTGTTTTTGTGCACCCTATTCAGTTCAAATTGTGAGGGATCATCATTAACCCGTTAAACTTTTGGGCAGCTGGTGATTTAACATCTTTATAGCTTTTAATTTCTCTCAACCTATTTTGCTAATTTTGATGATTTAAAAAGGGTAACGTCCTTTGGGCCCACATTTCTGATTTATCAATGATGGTTTGGCATTTCACGGATTAGAGCCTCTATTTCGTGCTGTTCTTTGTCAAATTGTATTTCTATGTAGTTTGCACAAAAATAGGTTTATTGCTAAATTTGATGCAGTTAAAAAACACGGCAGAGCAGTTGCTGGGAACTATAATAAGCCAAATCTGCCATCTTGGTGGACCATACTCTGGTTCGTGGATTTTACTAGGAGCGAAATTGAGAAAGAATTGTTGGTTGACAATGAATTGATGTTTGTGAGAATATTTAGCTGACACATGTCTATGGATTCATCTGTTGTGCCACTCTACAGTACACCTGCTGCTATCCATTTTCCACAAAACAACATCAATGTGATGGACCCAGCTGTTTTGTACATTCTGTGGTATAGGGTTCTAGGCTCACATGTTGCATGATCTTGTGTATCTTGCAATAGCACAATACATAATGTTCAAAAGATTTTGAACCTGAAATATTTATCCAAAAAAAAAAAAAAAAAAACCATTTTCAACCTGAAATGACTTGAACCTGAGATTTAAAAAATCAACATCTTGCATTTTGCCATGCTACTCTACAAATTTTGTCATATATTTTTTGCTTTAATTTTCTTTATTATTTCTTTTTAAAATATACATAAAAAACTATTTGTTGATTCTCAAATAATGAAAAAAATTACAAAATAAAATTTATATATAAATTAATATGCATGCTCTCATTTTCAAAGATGATGCTCTCATGTCACTCTCAGTCTACAACCCATTGTTATCTAACACTTACATTTTCTAGACAGCTACCATAGTAAATGTAAGCATTACTAGGCAGAACCAAAAAAAGTGTACTTAGACTTGTTCACTATATTAACCACAATGCAAATTCCCAAAATGTGGCCTTAAAGACTGTTACTTAACTTCACAGATTACTATACTCACAAACAAGAATCAATTCCTTAAGGAACTGTTCTTGAGTTGGAACCTTTAAATTAGCAACAGTTCTTGAGTTGCTAATGTCTGGTTGGGCTGCTTTAGTCTCCCATGGTTGCGTGAAACTCGCCCTTGAGTTTGTTGTCAGCATTTCCTTTGTTGTTTGAACTTATGCTTTTGACTTGCTTAACACTTCCTTAGCATGCCCTTACATCTTCCTTCTTTTTACAATTTTATAATTTGCAAAAATTGAACTTAAATTTCATTTTCTAGTTTCATTTCTATATTTCCACTATTGTATCTTATTGATAGTCAGCATCCGTATGTAAATTCTAATGAAGAATTTAATCCACGAGTCTATCTTCATATAGTCTTCAGCAAAATTCCACAAAAATGGATCGTGCTAACTCAAAGAAAGCTTCAAATAATACTATTTGGAAGCACTTAACACGTCAAGATTCATTGTTTCAGGTAATGAAAAATCAATCAACAGATCATGTTGTCCGTTACAAAAAAAAAAAAAATTCATCAACAACAAAGTCATGTAATTATTGCTTGTGTTGTTGGCAGAATCAATAGATGTATGAACACTTATGTTGCCAACAATGAGACATCCATTGTCAGAATACTCATCAAATAATGGTGGTGATTCACCTTCTACCTCTGATTCTAGAGATAAGAATCTCTGTGCCAAAATATTTCACCTAACTTGATATGAAGAATTTCAATATTTTCCTTCATTTTTAACCCCAAGGGTTTGGCCTGGTGGATGAGGCCTGTGACTTGGGAGTTTGCTCCCTCCAAGGTCTCAAGTTCAACTCCCTTCGACAACAAAACTCTTGGGCCACGGACTGTAGGGAATAAACCTGTTTCGGAAGGCTTGTTTGGGCTATAGGGACATAGTCTGGTGCGCGCAAGCTGGCTCAGGATAACCTACATATCAAAAAATATATATATATATATATATTCCTTCATTTTTGATGCAATCATCGCTTCAACAAGTTGATCATCTTTCCATCCTTTCCTCGTTCTTTCATTCATGGACTGTTTGTGGCTTCAAATGCAAGTTAATTAATCCACAAGAAGAGAAGATCAATAGATCTGACACCAACTGCTGCAGTGGTAAAACACTGCAGGGAGGTTGCTGGGAATAAATCAACTAGCATTTGCTTTAAATTAACAACTAAGCATGAAAGGGTGCAAGGAAGAGTCCCAAAGATATATATATATATATAAGGCATTACAACCCCATTATTGTCATCTAATGCTCACATTTTATAGACAGATACCACAGCAAATGTCGCATGTTACTGGGCACAGTTCTTTTTGATAAATAAGAGATAACTTTATTAGAAATCAAGTATCAAGATGATGCAAACAAATACATCCAAACCTTCAAAAACAGATAAACCTAAACTTGTAAAGTATCTAGGCACACAGTTAAAAGTCTACCAAGTCTTGTTCACTATATTAACCACTATCTAAGTTCCCAAAATATGGCCTTAAAGACTACTACTTTATTTCACAATTAACCAATCTGTTCCTTAAGTAGCAATCTTTCTTAGCACCGATTAACTTGCCATGTCTGGCAGGGCTACATAATTTTTCTATCTCATTTTTTGCTAAATAAATTTGGCTGAAAAATATGCATTTCTGTTTTTGAGCAGTGAAAGCTATCTTTGTACTTGATTCATCTCATTTTGTATGGCATATTTGACCATGCACACAGTTTATGGAATTCTTTTGGAATTTAAAAAAATGCCTTTTGTCCGATTCGAATAACTTTTTGGGGTTGGATTATGTGGTTAAATATAAATTTAAAGGCAGGTAATATGGCAAATTGATGATTTAGGGTTTTGAAATTTGAAACTTAGACACATAAAGCGGGACTGCCACAAATGGAAAGTAAGACACATAAAATAGGACAGAGGGAGTATTATTTAACTAATATGAAAGTTTGTGATACTTTTAGCTTTATGTGCTAGATGAGGCTCTCCTTGCATAATTTTCCAAGAATCTATCGTATACTGGATTGAATTTCACTTAGTTTTCAGGTCGTTGATATTTCTGTACAGTTAGCACAAAAAATACAGGGGTAAATGTTTTCTGGTTGTTCAGGTTGCCTGCACATGATATTTGTAGAAGCTTTTTGTGGAACTTCAGCATTATGTTTCCTTTAATTTTATTAGGTGTTTGGCTCTTGGAACAAAACGAATGGCTCGGATGAATGCTATTGTAAGGTCTTTGCCATCTGTAGAGACCTTAGGCTGCACAACAGTAATTTGCAGTGACAAGACTGGTACTCTGACTACCAATATGATGTCTGTTTCGAAGGTTAGTGCATTACTTTTTACAATTAGGTACATGAACACCTCTAGCTATCTGTATGTCTTCCTTCCCTTGCTGTAAAAATGATAACATGTAATTTGTTAGGGTTGATGTTATGAAAGCTGATTCTTCGATATGGTTAGTTTATTTTATTTTGTTTAGTGCACTTCATTGTCAGGTTTTGATGTTTAAAATTGCTTTTGAATTTCAACATGTCGAGTAAATGTCGATGTATTCCCTTTTTTTTATTTTGCAATTTCTTTTAGGTAATTTGTGTGTCTGTTGGAGAAAGTTTTAGGCTGTGTTTGGTAGAGTTTTGGAATCATAGTTCTACCCCTATATTCTAGTATGATGTTTGGTTTGAGTTTTGGAAAATTAATTCCACCCCTCCTTTTGAAAACTCGTTCTAGGCGGGTTTTTAAATTTTGAAATTTGGCCTACCGGTCGGACATCCATCGTCCGGCCAGTTGACTTGAACAGTGCGATTTTATTTATTTATTTTATTTTTTGCAATTGGCACTTGTTTTTTTTTAATATTTTTAATAAAACAATATTTTTGAAAAATTTTAAAATTTTTTATGAGCTTTTAATAGATTTTTGAGTTGTGTGTTTGGTTATGAGTTGTAAGTTTTTGTATCAGATATCATATGTCACATCAAAAATTCTTCACTCAATTCAAAACTCATTCACCAAATAAATTTGCTACACTCAAATCATAATTCCAAAACTCGCAAACTCAAAATACAACTCCTATTCTCAAATCATATTTAGAAAACTCTACCAGTGTTATTAAAAGCGATAAGCGCACCAAGGCGCCAAGGTCTCTTGGGGCCTTAGGCGCAAGGCGCAAGGCGAGGCGCAGGCTTTATCGAAGTAAAGCGCACCATGACAAGTTAAATAATATACTTTAATATGAGACATATAAGCAAATAACTAACTGGGTATAACATAAACAAAATGCAATATTGAACATTTAAAAAAATAAATACCAACAATATCGCTATTTTAACATAGACAAAGAGTATAAGCATGCATTTCAAAACATAAAACGCGAATATCCATGATCTAGAAGTCAACTAATAACAATATTTCAAAAGTTTAAGCATACATTTCAAAACATCAAACAAATTAAACCAACAAACATAGTCTTTGCTTCCATTATCCAATGAGGATCTAACAATCATCATCATCCTGAATATCAACAACACGCAATTCATAATCTTCTTCATCATTGGATTTGTATCCTTCTACATCTTCCTCTTCTGTTCCTCTGAATCTGCCTTCCTCATCTATCAATTGACATGCATTTGATGATCTAGAACCCTTGCCCTTGCCTCGACGATGATGGTGTCTTTGAAGTTGTTGATCTAGTTCGCTTATTTCTTTCCCGAACACCAGAAGCTCTAGCAACATCACCCCACGTCAAACTTTCATCATCAAACACATTATCGTTGTCTTCATCCTCTTCTCCATCCATCCTTCCAACCGACCACTCATTGCTTTCATCAATATTTGTTAAAGTGATGGGATCAAGTGTGTCACGCATATCATATCGACGTCTCAATTGTCTATTGTACTTAATAAATACCAAATCATTGAGACGTTGTTGTTCCAACCTATTTCTTTTTTGTTGTGGAGCTACAAGAAAAAGAGAATGTATTAAAATTTACCATATGAGAAGGGAAAAAAAAAAAAGGAATTCACCAAACTTGAGGTAGATGCTCACATGCTCAAATACACTCCAATTTCTTTCACAACCAGATGCACTACAGGTTAAGCTAGAACTTTTATGGCAAACTTTTGCAAATTTGGGGCTGAAGAACCATATGCAGACCACCAATCAGCTGTGAATTGCAAGTAATTTTAGCACAACTAGAAACTTTTGATTTAATCTAGAGGCATGAAAAAGTTAATGGTGTAAAATGGATTACCTGGTGCCCTTGTCATTCTCTGCCTAATTGCTAGTGGCATCCCAAAGAGACCTTCAGATTTTGTATAAATACTCATTTCTTGAGTGATTTTATCTTGAATGTCAGTGCCTCGAACAACCAACCGACACACACTTATACAACCCTGTCATGATTTCAGGATCATGCTCAATACTTGGATTAGAATAGAAGAACTCCGGATTCAAAAAATGGCCAGCTGCATGAAGAGGTTGATGCAATTGGATATTCCACCTATTGTCAATGATTTCAAAGATGTTCTTGTATTTTTCTTCTTTTTCATTAAATGACTTTGCAATACTTTCTTTAGCCTATCCATAGCCTCATAAATGTATCCCATGGCAGGTTTTTTCTCAGAATCAACCAACCTAAGCACATGCACAAGTGGACCTGAGACCTTAAGAGCATAGACAGCCAAATTCCAAAATGATGGCATCAACATAATCTGTGTTGCTTGTTTACCCTTTGGCTCCTTTGCCCATTTGGAGCTTGTCCATTCCTCCGAAGTGAACATCTTTCTCAAGTTGTTTTTTTGTTGATGAATCCTAGATAGAGTGAGAAAGGCTGTTGCAAATCTTGTCTTTGCAGGCTTGACCAAATTCTTTAACTGTGTAAACATCCTCATCATATTCAACACACTGGCCGGTTATAAATATAACCGTGTACCCGAATAGCCCTGTCAAATGTCTTCTTCATATGTGGCAATTTGAAAATATCTTCCAGTATCAAATCCAAGCAGTGAGCCGCACATGGTGTCCAAAAAAGGTGTGGTCTCTTTGCCTCCAAAAACTTACCTATTAAAATTATAGAAGCAAAACACAGAAGATTATTTAATAACAACTAAACTAACTAACTAGCTAGCTAGTAAGTACATATAGAATCAAGAAGACAAAAGATTATTACCAGCCAACACATTAGCTGAGGCACTATCTGTGATAATTTGGACTACATTGACTTCTCCAACATCATCCACAAACTTATCAAGTAGTTCGAAGAGTTTTTGCCCATCCTTTGAATAGCTTGAAGCATCGATGGACTCAACAAACATAGTTCCTCTAGGACAATTGACTAAAAAATTAATCAAAGTCCTTCCATTCTGCGAAGTCCATCCATCTGACATCAAGGAACACCCATATTTCACCCATTCCCCTTTATGAATCCCCATCAACTCATTTGTATGATTCAACTCTTTCTTCAGATATGGAACCCGCACTTCATGGAAACTGGGAGGTTTCATACCAGGACCATACTGCCCAATTGCTTCAACCATTGGTCCAAAGCTATCATAACTAACTGCATTAAAAGCTATACCTGCATCATACATCCACCTTGTGATTCTTATCACTGCTCGGTCTCTTAATTCTTTCTTATAAGGATCATTATGATCAATTGTTGTCTGTTTTCCTTTTCTATTTTGCGCCACAAAATCAGGATTGGGTGTGTAGAATACATCCATGGGCCCCTTCTTCTTCAACCTTTTTGATCCAACAGAAGAACTATTTTTGCTTGACAATGCTTTACCACTTGATCCATGAGGCCGCTGAATCTCATAAGCAATGTCATCTTCATCCTCTTCAAAATCATTGTTCATCTCATCAAAATGAGGCAACAAGTTCATTTGATCTTTCTGTGTTTTCTTGTTTCCCATATACTCTTTTATCTCTTCCCTTACATCAGGTGGACATTTTTGACAAACTGTGACATTCCTTGAACCTCCAACAAGATGTTGTTTGACTCTATAAACCCCTCCATTAGATACTTTACCACAAAAATTGCACTTAAATTGATTTGGGTTCTTAGGATCTAACTGATGTGCATATTTCCATGCAGGATCTTTTCTTGTACTTTCAGATGCCATCTAAATCATAGAAGTAGAGAATTCAGAATTAAAAAAATTAATTTTAGTATATTTTAGTAGAACTTGAACCATAAACAGAGCACAACTAGAAATTAAATTAAATTCTGAACCATAAACAGAGCACAACCATAAACAGAATTAAAAAAATTAATTTTAGTATATTTTAGTTGAACCATTAATTTTAGTATATTTTAGTTGAATTGAACCATAAAAAATTAATCATAGAAGTAAAGAAATTAAATAAATTAAATCATTGAACCATAAACAGAGCACAACTAGAAATTAATTTTAGTTGTGCTAAAATTAAATCTAAACAGAAAAAGGCAGATGCTTAATCTTATTTTTCTTATTTTATTTTTCTTCAATTAAATAAATTAAGAAAAAGGCAGATGCTTAATCTTTAAAAAAAAATTAAATAAAAAAAAAAAGAAGAAGACGAACACAGACGAACACAGAAGACAGACGAACAAGATGAACACAGACGAGGAGAAGGCAAAAAACAGACGAGGAGAAGGCAAAAAAAAAAAAAAAAAAAAAAAAAAAAACAGACGAACACAGACGAACAGACGGAGAGACGACAGAAGAAGACGAACAAGGCAGACCAACAAGGCAGATGAGACGAAGCAGAAGAAGACGAAGAACAAGCACAAGCAGACGAAGAGACGAGACGAGACGAGACGACAGACGAACAAGATGAACAGACGAGACGACAGACGAGACGAGACGAACAGACGAAGAGAACAGACAGAGAGAAGGAGAAGAAGAGACGAAGAAACAAAGAGAACATACCTGGGCATTCTGAAGAGACGAAGACGACTGACTGTGCTGGAAGATGCTTCGAAGAGAAGAACTTCTTTGGAGATTTGGATTAGGGCTCGATCTTTTTTTCGTCGTGGCTGATTTGGGCTAAATCTTCAAGTATATTTGAAAAAAAAAATCTGCTGTAGCTGACCCTGAATTTTGGTGTTCCAATCTGTATGAAAAAAAAAAAAAAAAAAAGCCCTCAAGGCCTGCGCCTTGGGCTTAACTGAGCCTAGCTCGAAGCGTGCGCTTTAATCGCGCCTTAGTGACATCGCCTCGCCTTGACCCCTGCAAGGCGCAAGGGTGGGGCATGGCTGGGCTTTGCGCCTAGGCGCGCTTTTAATAACACTGAACTCTACCAAACGCTACCTTACTCAATATGGTTGTTTAGCGGACATTTGGTCTGCTTATTTTTGTTTGATTTATTTTGAAAATAATACAATTGAGATCAATACTAAATATTACAAGAGTGGCCTAGTTATAGGCTTAGAATATACTAATTATTTTTTTTTCCCCCCCACTTCTTGTTAGTCTTCATTTTGTGTTTTGGTAATATACTCTTTGAATTTATGGATGTGCGAAACTTGTCCTTGATACATTCCGTTTGTTTTCTTCCCTCCATTGTTGAACTGGTGCTGGTTTTAGTTTTTTTAAAGTCCCTTCGTTGTGTTTGTTCTTCTTTGTTTTGCGCTTCTTCCTTCTCTTCAATAATTTTGATTCTCAAGAGGAACAAGAAGGTGAAAACTATTTGTTCATATTATGAAAGAAATTCCACATTGATGGGGACATTTTTACTTAATTCAGATTGCTTTATTTGATCATCGAATCCTGTTTTACCATAAGATGGAAAAACTTAATCTACTCTTTCTATTTCCTGCCTGTCCAGATATGTGTGCTTCATTCTGCACACCATGGTCCTACTACTTCTGAATACAGTGTCAGTGGGACAACATATGCGCCAGAGGGCTTTATTTTTGACAGTGATGGGATGCAGGTATTTTTTCTCGAATAATATGCCTCCTAATACCATATATATTACGAACGACTAAATTCTTTTATCGGTAAATTTTTTCATAATTTTCTGCATTGTTGTGTATGCATTGCTTACATGTTGAAATCACATACTCCTTGATATGGTTTCCAGGCTAGCTTGTTTACATCATATTTTCATTCAAACCCCTCATATTGTATACTACTAAATTTTTTCTCTTCAAGTGCAGTTCATGTCAGAGTTAAATGTACTCATGCCTTTATGACTTATAAAATGTTGGTTAATTGGATTGGATAATATTATAAATGTTCTTTTCTACTTCCTGTGTGTGGGCTTGTTATTTTTTTTTGTCTGTTTTGTCTTGCGTTTGCATTCTGAATTTGAGTTAGTAATTGTCTTGACTTGTCAACCTGTTGGATTTGATAATATCTTCCTTTGCTTTATTTATTTATTTATTTTATTCTTATCTTGAAAGAAATGTGGGAAGTGGAATTGTTGTCTAATGTTAGACAGTGGTTACTGCTGTAGCTACTTAACCGTGAAATTTTTTTTATTCTTCCTTTATTTCTAGGGAAAATTACATGGACCTCCCTTAGTAATTGTTCAAATTACACTCAGCCCCACTAGTATGGAAAAATGACACCGGCCTCCCTTGAAAACTATTGCATTACACTTGGGCCCACGCCATTAATCAACCGTTAGTGAAGTGGATGGAATTTGCTCATGTCATCATATTTTAAATGAAAATACCAACTTTTCCCTTTTTAATTTCTATCATTTTTTAAATAAATAAAAAAATTTGAAAGAAAAATAAAATATAAAAAGAGAAAAAAACGAAAAGTGTCCATGGCCAAAAGACGACCTCCCAAAAAAAAGACGTCTACCCTACACCCCCAAAACCCTATCCTCCAAATGACTAATTTCTATCTTATAACTAGTGAAACTAAAACGAAGAACAACTATCAACCACCACCACCTCCGCTTTTGCCTTTGCCACTCTGTTGTCGCCTTTGTCTCCCATCATGTTGCTATTGCTTCCCATCCCTCACCATTAGAAGTGGATGGAGTTTGCTCATGTCATCATATTTTAAATAAAAATACCAACTTTGCCCTTTTTAATTTCTAACATTTTTTAAACAAATAAAAAAAAAAATTGAAAGAAAAATAAAATATAAAAAGAGAAAAAAAAAGGGAAAAGTTTCCATGGCCAAAAAAACCACCTCCCAAAAAAAGTCATCTACCCTACATCCCTAAAACCCTATCCCCCAAATGTCTAACTTCTATCTTATAACCACTGTCGAACTAAAACAAACGACAATCTCCACCTCCACTTTTGCCTTTTCCATGCTGTCGTTGCCTTTGTCTCCAATCATGCTGCTATTGCTTCCCATCCCTCACCATTAGGCCACTGCTTCCCCTCCCCCATGATGTTGCCTCCTCTCTCTGGTGCGATCCAATCTCACCTAGCGTCCTTGTGACTCCGACTACCACAATATCATCACGTACTGCCTGCCATTGCATCCCCACCGCCACCGCCACCGCCACCGCCACCGCCACCGCCACCGCCATCGCCACTATAACATTCTCACTAACACTTCCTTTTTCCTTTGGCATACCCCCCAATCATCATCAAAGTCAAACCGCAACGATCGTCGCATTGTGATTATGCCATCACTATTGAAGCATCGTGCTTGCAGACAGACCATCACAATTGGACCAATGCAAACTAAATGTGTGGTTTCAAATCAATACAAACCAAATATGGGTTTCAAATTAAATCTTTTCTTTCTATTCTTATTTTCTTCAAAATTTTCCTCTTCTTTGTTGTTGCTGCTGTTGTTGTTGATGTTGATGTTGATGAAAGGAGGGTGATGAACGGATTGTATGAGGTGATGGACGCATTGTAGGTGATGATAGACGGATCCTCTCTCTCTCTCTCTCTCTCTCTCTGTGCAATGGTGGCTGTTGGTTGTGGTTAGGGCTCCGGTGATGGTGACTATGGGTTGGAGTTAGGATTTCCGTGATGGTGGCTTTGGCTTGAGGTTAGGGTTTTCGGTGATGATGTCTACGACAATGGGGTTGGTTGTGTTGGGGTTTTAGTAGTGGGGGTTGGGGGGTATGGGGTGAGATGGAGGTGGTGGGCGCAGTGGGTCATGTTTGTGACGATGGCTGTGACAATTGAGTGTGGAAGGAAGAAGAGGTGTGGATGGAGGATGCTGTCTGTAGTAGTTGTTGTTGCTTTTTTTTTGAAACATATGAGGGCATTGTGTTTTATATTTTCTGTTAGTGGGGTTAAGTTTTGAGGCCCATTAGAGGAGTTTGTGTCATTTTTCCATACTAGTGGAGCTGCGTGTATTTTGTGCAATAGTCAAGGGAAGTCAGTGTAATTTGCCCTTATTTCTATTATGCTACTTGAACCTTTGATGATGTCTTGCGTTTGAGAGATTAAGAAATCACTTAAAATTTTTGAAATTCAGGTGGTCCTGAAGTCATGTAGGATTTTTAATGCAACTGCCCTCAGTTTGGTTCATTTGTTATTGTTGTTGACCAAAAGGTTGAGATAATGACATTAGCATTGATGCAGCACCTGAGATTTATTAGATTTCTAATACACATATATAATCGGAACCTTCCTTCTTTTATTCATAAACATAAAGAACAAAGTATTCCTTACTCTTGCTAACAAGTAAGCAAACATCTTGGTATTTGTAGACCTTTCAGGATATTTTGTCAAGCACTTTACATAGGATTTTATTGTTTTGCAGCTTGAGTTTCCAGCTCAATTTCCTTGTCTTCTTCACATAGCAATGTGTTCAGCCCTATGCAACGAGTCTGTTTTACAGTACAATTCGGACAAGGGGAACTATGAAAAAATAGGGGAGTCAACTGAAGTAGCCCTTCGTGTATTGGCAGAGAAGGTTTTGCAGTCAATTGTTGCTTTGTTTCAGTTTTCACCTGTCTATCATCAGCTTACTTGCTGTTAATTTGACTGTGAATTATAAGGTACAAATGTTTTCATGTCACTGTTGTTTCCAGGTTGGTCTTCCTGGCTTTGATTCTATGCCTTCTGCTCTGAATATGCTTAGCAAGCATGAACGAGCTTCTTACTGCAATCATTACTGGGAAGACCAATTTAAAAAGGTTTGCTTCTACATATGGTAGCTGTTTGAATTTTTATTTGCTGAGTATGATGTACCCCGAATTCTAAGGAATCTAATGTTTGCAACACTTATAATGATTGTTGATGTGTGGCCAGTATGATAGACTATTGGCAACTTGGCTTAGCGTGCTCCCTTTGCAGTTTTTGCAGTGATTTTCCTCCCTTTTTCCCTGTTATTTGTGTGTTTGTTTACGAAATGACAGCCAGTATTGATGAACTGGAAGCATAGACACTCCAACGGGTTGGACACACCTTAGGGTGTGTACCAATTTTTGTTGTGTTTATTTATTTATTTTCCCCTTTTTTTCCTGGTCTTGACAAGGACATGTGTCCTTTTTTTGACGTGGGGTGGACATGGCTGGCCAATAGAGAGAGAGAGAGAGAGAGAGAGAGAGAGGTCACTGGAAAGAAACTATTGCTGTATAAGCCTTCCGGCAAAGGTGGCTACAGGATAATCAACATTGTAGTTGTCAATTTTAATGGAATTTAATTGTTATGTAAATGTTATGTTGATAACATATTCATATTTTTCACATGGAAAATTAGAAGTATATTTTTTGCTGTGTTCTGGCCATGTATTGTCCTGCATTTCATGTGTCGGTGTTTTTGCATCGTATCATATCCGTGTTGCGTGTTTGTGTCCGTGTCCATGTTGCCATCCTTAGATGATGCAGTTAGTGTCCATTGGTTTTTTATTCTCCCTAATAATATTAGAAACTCTGGAGTTTCAACTGCATAGATAATAATAATTCTAAACTATTCAACATTGAGAAAGATCATATTGTCATTCTTCCTTCTTTGTATCATATGTTAACATTTTACATGTTTGAATGAGAGAAACTACATTTCAGTATACAATCATGGCAGTATAGTTGTTAGTCATCATTTGCCTTGTTATTTACAATATTGTCAACTTTCCAACTCTAGTTCGTACTGGTTGCTCTTGAATTGTTATTGTTATCAAATGTAACGGTTATTTTTTTTCTTGGAGAAATGAAGAATGTGAGTTCGTTGTGTATGAGATTATGACAAGCTCTTGAGAAAAGTATACAATTTTGGTTTGATCTTTCATGTTTGTTTTTCTGTGGCATTGAGGCTGGACACAGGACACATATCAAGGCGATATGGACACACTTGACGAAATTTTATTATTATTATTACTATAAGAAATCAGGACAGACTCGGTAAGGATATGACAACAAATAAAATATATTTTAGGTGTGTAAATGAAAATAAAGCTATTTCATCACTTTCTACAATTCAAATACATTTATATTTTATTATAACAAATAGTAAGAAATTGTTTTCCCTATACCTACATATTTGAAAGTAAGTGTAAACAGAAGTCCTAATATCTATCTTAGAAAGCTTTATTTATAAACATAATTTGAAGTTTTGGACTTTAGAATTCCAAAAATTAAAAGAAGTTTAAAGCAGAAATAAATTGGTATAAATCTAATTTGTTTTTATTATATAATTGAGTAGAAAGTTTTTTTTGTTATGCAATATGTTTTATGTGTCTTTATGGCCATGTGTGTCCCATATGTTTCCAGTGTGTCCCGGTTCTAAAAAGTTCAAAAATAATAGGTTACTTTTGGTTGTGGTTCAGACATGGGTCAGGGAGTGTGTCATTGTGCATGTTAAGGATGCAGCTCAATATTGGAGAGATAGGGACTTCTAATTTTCTTTGTCAAAATTGGTACATGCACTTTTATTTGCTAGAGTTGTAGTGATGTTCCAAAAGGTACTTGTTCGATTAAACATTTAGTGGTGCGTTGATTGATTCAATATCCATGAACCTAGAAAAGAAGGTTGAGAGTTGAACATAAAACAAAAAATTCTTGGAGTTCTTGATTGGGATGTATTTCACACAGAACGGAATGAAGCCTCAATAAATGGATCTTGTAGATCTAGTGATAAACATTTGCTTTGCTTAAATTTTTGATATCTCCTTGTCAAATCATGCTTGTGAATCTGATACCCTGCAGGTCTCTCTTTTGGAATTTTCTCATGATCGGAAGATGATGACTGTCCTTTGTAGTCGCAAGCAGATGGAGATTATGTTTTCAAAAGGTGCTCCAGAGAGTATCATTTCTAGATGTACGAGTATCCTCTGCAATGATGATGGTTCCACTGTTCCACTAACTGCAAATATTCGAACTGAGTTAGAGTCCAGATTTCACAGGTTGGGTTTGCTTCCCTCTATATTCATACCAAGAACTTTTACCTATTTACATACACCGATACATCCACAAACACATAGATATAGCTGTTTATATTTATATATATCATATGTATGCAATTATGTTTTTTGACTAGTATGGGTTTCAGGCTTACACAAAACAAGAAGGCTAAAGGTACAAGGGTTACACAACTAATTACCCTTCCTCCTTTAAAATCTAATAGCAAGAAGACTCACAAAACTCTTAGTTGTTCCCAACAGGGAAGCATAGACACGGACACAGGACAAGGATACAACACAACACAAACACGTTGACATGGCAAATTCTGCAAAAGTAGGACATGGACACGGTTCGGACACGCCACAAATAATTATATCTTGATATTATATTATCTAGGAATATATTTATATTATATAGTTATATATGTGCGTAATATATACAAAATTAAATAATTACTTTATACCAAATAAATTTTGTATCTAATTCTCTTACATTTTTTATTTTTCATTTAATTTTATGTGCAACTTCTATAGGACATTTCTTAATAATTATACATTTCTTTAAGGGCATTATAAGATGTTTTTGTGAAATTCTCAAACTTTGAATGTCATGTGTTAGCAAATGTTCAACAAGTGTTGGTCTCATGTTTATTTTCTAGTGATAGACATGACCAAGAAGTGATGGACACATTACAAAATGATTGTTGGACACTTGTCCGAAATTTAGATTTTTATTTTGAATTATGGAAACATAGAAAAGAGTGTCCGTGTCTGACATGGAGATGTCTCCTTCTTAGAATGTTCGTGCTTCTTAGACTCCCAACAGTCCAATAATTGTAAGACCATAGCAGGCATCACTCAGTTCACACATTATTGCACGAAGTGGGAGTCGAGGAAGCGGTGGGAGAGTGAGAGCATATAGAAGTCTGTAAGGTTGGGAGCACCTATATAGGAACATTTTATATATTAAATATATAAATATATTCTAACAATTATTTTTTTCTACATGATTGTAATATGTGTTAAATATGAATAAACATTAGAGATTGATGTCAACTACAAATTGTCTTTGTTAAGTATAAATAAATATTGTGTAAATAGAAAGTACTAGAATAAGGTTGAGTTGTTTTTCTTTTGTTTCTTTGAGATTTGTATGTTTGAGAGGTTCTATCTTATTTGGGAGCTAGTTCCGTCTTTGAAGGAAGTGAATTTCTTACTTAAGAGGCCGGAATTCAGTTTCTCACCAAAAATGCCAAACAACATGCTCCAATTGTGCAATTGTGTGAATTTATGGATTTGATGGCTATTAAACTTGACAAACCTAAAATATGTGGATCGTGTACATTATATCTATAATATTTCTTACCATTGCTTTCTTTAATTTTACATCAAATTTAAAAGCACCCTCTACATTCCTTGATTGATTTTTTATGTCAATTATAAGTTTATTTTACTGGTCAAATCATCTTAAGCTTCTCCATATTGAAGTTAGGAATGTTACATTTGGTTTAGCTTCCTTTTTCTAATACTATTTGTTTGAATGTACTTCACTTCTCTGAGATAAATTTGTAGAAGATATGAACACTTTTGCATACGCTCAAATGCTTGTAGAGTAGATGCCTCATAGCGTGAAAGTTTTGTGGTAGGCATATTGAAGCAGATTTTTTAAGTTGTGCAGCTCATAGAAAAATATGACAGTCTTGAGTCTGCAACACCAGAGATGACAATGCAGGGCTGTGATGTTGTAGTTGTGATTACAGGTTTGAACTTTGAATTACTTCTGACTTCCATATTAAGGATTGTCTTCATATGTAGGTAGTGACTTCGAAAGCCTATCAAAAACCAAATAGGATCCATGAATAGGCAACCCTTACAACCCATGTTCAGAAGGTTAAAAAATTTCAAAAATAGGAAATCTAATTTATGGGCAAAATTATAAAAGTTTCTTATCTCCGTATAGGTAACCCTCATCTGATTATCTATCTATACTATTATATTAAGTGAAGGTTGGAATTTGGTGTCCAAGCTTTTGCTTGCTTCTCCTTATGCCATGTGTCTCTCATTTCTCTATTTAAAACAAAAAAGTTACATTTGAAACTTTGACCTTGACTTTAGGAAAGAAAGTCTTACCACTTAAGCAACACACATTGCGATATTAATTTCTTTGTTATTTATTTTTACTTTTACTTGAATTGCACAAGCATTGCATATGCTATCTGCTAATTCAAAGTTAAAGATTACATTGTAAAGACCTAATATATATAGCCTTGAAACCCAAATTTAAAGTAGGAAACTAAATCATAACATTATTTGGAAATCTAATCTTTAGTAAAATCAGTAACTAAATATACTAAGATCCTAATTAACTATCAATAAAA
The DNA here is from genome assembly GCA_030407325.1 of Camellia japonica. Taxonomy (NCBI): domain Eukaryota; kingdom Viridiplantae; phylum Streptophyta; class Magnoliopsida; order Ericales; family Theaceae; genus Camellia; species Camellia japonica. The sequence continues at coordinate 125,537,662 of JAPPVO010000036.1, read as the reverse complement.
AATAAATATAAAATTACAAATAAATAAAATCTCCATGTCATGTTCCGCATCATTATGTGCATTCGACTTGAAATTAACCAATTTCCAAATTCTTTTGCTTATTTAATTTTTCCTTTTGTTGATCTTATTATCCGTGTCATTCTCCCCTTGTTAGGAAAAAAAAAAGAAAAGAAAAACAAAGGTAGCATTTGGTTTAGTTTTAGAATCGTGATTTGAGAATAGAGTTGTATTTTGAGTTTGTGAGTTGTTGAATCATGATTTGAAAACCGAAAATTTGTTTGGTTATGAGTTTTAAATTGAGTTTTGAATTTTTGAAATAAGAAAAGTTGTTTGGTTATGAATTTTGAAAAGAGTTTTCAAAACTTAATTAAAAAACTTATAATTCATAACCAAACACACAACTCAAAATTCTATTGAAATTTCTATTTAAAGCTCATAACCAACTCTTTTTAAAATTCAACTCAAAAAAATAATTATTGAAAAAATAATTTTTTTATTTTAAAAATTCAAAAAATTCCGAAAATATTTTTATTTATAATATTAAAAAATATATATTATTTTGTTAAAAAAATATATTTTAGCTAGTGCTTTAAAATTACTTTTGATTGTATATTTGATTGAAATTTTTTTAATTGTTTTTGTTCAAAAATATTTTTTTATTTTTAAAATTACTGTGACAAATTAATTTTTATTTAAATTTTTTTTTGTTAATTTTAAATAAATGGTCAAATAATTTGTCATTTTGCTAAAAAAACTAATTTCTATATTTAAAAAATACAAACAACAAATATAAATTTTTTTTTTTTTAATTTTTTTTTTTTTCTTCAAATAACAGGAGTCAATTGCAAAAAAAAGAAAAAAAGCACTGTTTCGGTCAACCGGCCAGACGTTCGGGAGGATGTTTAGGCAAATGACCGGGTAGACTCAAAAATTCAAAAGCTCTCTGGTTACCAAACATGTTTTCAAATGTGTTTTGAAATGTGATTTGGAATCATATTTTGAAAACTATAATCAAACAGAGAGTTGCAATATGAGGGCGGAATCATGATTCCAGAATGGAACCAAACAGAGCCAAAAACTCAAACCATGACTTTTGAAGCACTAGAGTAAATGAATCCACAACTTTTGTAATTGCATTCATGGCAGGGTAAAATTACGAAGTTGAGACTACAATTTTATTATTAATTATTTATTTATTTTAAGTTTGGGATTGCAAGGAAGACAATGTGCCTGTTTGGCAGAAATTATTTACAGCTTATTTTAGCTTTCAGCTTAATTTAAGCTATTTTGATGTGTTTGGTTTAGCTTATAACTTATAGCTTATAGCTTTGTGGAAGTTAGAAATCAGATTATTCTTTGAGTGGGGCAGGAGATGCTTTAAGAATAAGCTGGAAATCAGCTTAAGCTGAAAGTTATAAGCTATAAGCTGTTTAGGCATAAGCTATAAGCACTTTCCCACAGCTCTACCAAACAGGGCCAATGGTTGATCTTTACAATTGTATTACTGAATTTGTGGCATGACAAAATCAATCGTCAGTTTAGTTGTAGATAAACATCCTTGGATTGATTAGTAAGTTGAAGAGCATTAAGATGCTCGTTCACTTTGGTTTCCTTTGTCTTCATGATTCCTCCTTCAAATTCAATATTTGATTCCACCACACCTTAATCTGTTTTTCAAGCAGAAGGTCTTCTCGTTACAATTTTAGCCTTTTCTTGGGTGAGTATGGGAGCAAGTTCATACTTGGATTCTCACAGGCATTACACCTAGGATTAGAATTGCCAGGTTTGCATCACACATTTACCAAGAGAGCTAAATTCTCTTAAACTTGTTCTTTATTAAATTAAATTTTAATTACTGTCCATAGACTTTAGAGAACTCTTCCTAGTGGGATTTATCTGCCTATTTGGAAACTAAGACTTTTGGCTTGTAAAACCTATTAAAAGCAAGAGAGACCCATGAATAAAATCGATTTACATAACTTGGCCAATAGGGCGACCCCTGCAACCTGTCTAAAAATTTCAAAAGGTTACCAAATACTCCCAACTACAAACATAAAATATAAGGGTGTAATCGGTTTGGGGTGGTTGGTTTTTAGCCAAAATGATCACCGAACTGATTGTGTTGGTTGTATTTACTAAGGAACCAAAGCTAACTGAAGAGGTGATAAACTGAACCTGTCAGTTTGTATTCAGTTGGTTGTTTCGGTTTTGTAGTTTGTTGGTTTTTTTAATTAGCAAAAGAACTTACAAATAAAAAATTGGCCTACTCTACATTGAGAAAAAACCTCCAAGTTAAACATTATTTAATTCAATAAAATAGTAGTTTCTACATGCATTAAAACCACATTAGCTAAAAAAAAAACAGGTTAAACATAATTTGTTAGATCAATACAAAAAATTGCAAATCATTAAAAATCACATGGAGCTTCAACTTGCAGGAAATCTCTATTCCCCTTCATCAGCCAGTGAAGTATAGTCTCAAGTTTTTCAAAACGGGGGGCTTTGTTTGGAAGAGTTTTGAAAATGTATTTCTACCTCTTAATTTGTGCTTGATGTTTGGTTGCTGTTTTCAAAAATTAATTCTACATCCACTTTTGAAAACTCTGTCGAAGGTGGGAAAATTTGGGCTAATCGATCGTCCTCGCGGATGTCCGGCCGGTTGACCGGTACAGTGATTTTTTTTATTTTTATTTTTTTACAATTGGCACATGTTATTTTTTATATTTAAATAAAAAAAAATTCGGAATTTAAAATTTTTTTTTTTATGAGTTTTGAATAGAATTTTAAGTTGTGTGTTTGGTTATGAGTTGTAGTTTTTGTATCAAATATCATATGTCACATCAAAAATTTCCCACTCAATCCAAAACTCTTTTCAAAACTCATTCACCAAACAAATTTTCCACACTCAAATCATAATTCCAAAATTCACAAACTCAAAATACAACTCTTATTCTCAAATCATATTTAGAAAACTCTACCAAACGCTTACCCAAAATTGGAGACTAGGGATTTTAAAAAATTGGGCTTTTAAAATTAGGTCTTACAATTAAGGACTCAAAAATTAATAGATTTAAGTAAAACAAGGGTTTTGAAATTACCTTAGGATGACAGAAATAGTCATTCACTGGTGAGGGAGAGATGTCAAGTGAGTCGGAGACATCGAGTGATTGATGTGAAATCTGAGATATCAATGAAGAAGTTCAGTCGCTGGTGAAGGAGAGACCTTGAGTAGTCAAGGTGAGATTTGAGATGTAGATGCAGATGTGAGATGTCTACAAAGAAAATAAGTCACTGGTGGGCAAGAGATGTTGAGCAGCCGTGGTGAGATTTGAGATAGAGATGGATTTGTGAGATGTTAATGGAGAAGAGGGAGAGTGACATTGAGAGAGAGGTTGGCTGGATAAACTGCAAGACAGACAACCAGATGAGGCATCATCTTTCAACCAGGGAAATAAGGACCGAGGTAAGGCTAAGTGGTGAAAGGGACGATTGGGATTAACTTAATGGTGCAAGGGTGGATGGTTGGGAATAACATAGACTGTGGGTTTTGGTCAGTTTTTGTTTTAAAAAAGCAAAAATGAACTGATTGGTCTGAGAATAAAACCTACCAAAACTAGATTTTTCGGTTGTTGTTTTATTTATTTATTTATTATTTTTTGGGATAAAACTTCCAGCACTTATAAATTATCATATAGGAAACTAACTTTATTAAAATAATTATAAAATGAGACTTTACCAGGCCGGAAAAAACTGATTTTTACTTGGTTTGAATTGATCCATAGTGAGTTAGAATTGAAACCAACCATTTTCCAATTTTTGCAGATTTTGACTTTTATTTTTCCATGACATATGCATATAGTTCTAGCCTTATATTGAAAATTCTGGTACTGTTTTATAGTGTTGTGTCCCCTCACTCATTTCTTTTTGTCTGCTTAATTAGTTACCTTTCAAATTAAAAGTGTGTTGAACCTTACTGATGTGATTCACCTAAAGTTTTTATTTATTTATTTATTTTTAAAAATTTCTTTAAATTACATTTCTCAATAGTTCGTTCTTGAAATGATTTTAATCTTGGACACTTTTAAGTTGTGATTGTGTTGTAATGATACATTTGGGTCTTCTAGCTGTTAACTACTTCATTTTTTATTTTTTTTATTCCACTTTTAACCCTTAATTTCATTTTGTGTTTTTTGTATGTGGCCTTAATGAATTGCAAAGTTTGTTCTTCGTGCCCTTTATATTTACTTTTGGCCTCACCTTTATTCTATGCAAGCGTATTACACAATTGAAAAAAGGTTATTCCTAATTGTTGCTACAGAAGACCTAACACTTGGCATAATTTTCTCAAAGTTGCTTGCTCAAAACGGTCAGACTTGACCTACAATCTCACGTTTGGCAGTCACAGCTTTAACCACTTCATCAAGCAATGGTCCCTAGCATATAGACGGTTACTAGATGGAGTTTAACCTCAGTTTTGTGAAGGAATATTTTTTAAAACTAGATGTGTAATCTTTGATATCATGTGGCTCTGACAGATGTGGATTAAGTGAATCCTTTGTATTATTATTATTTTATTATTCATATTTTTCATGTATATAGTATATATTGAATATTCCATACCTTGTATATTTTTAAAGATTGAAATTTTGAATCAGACCAAAATCTGACATTAAGCTGAAGTTTGGAGGAATTAAAAAACTGAAACATTAAATTATGTTCAAAGGTGGAAGAGAATGACTCTTGATTGTATAAAGAGAAATCCAATCTGTATCTGTGACATGGATTATTGATATCAGGAGACAGTTAGATCCCACTGATTTGATTTTCCAATTTTGCTGGTTGTTCGTGTGCTATTCCATTGTAATAATCATGATGTTGGCCAAATACAGACAATGGTCCTCTGTTTGATTGGTTACTGGTTTGGTTTCCCACATAATATACTGGTACCTTTTATAATCATTGTCAATCCTTCTGCAATTTTTTATATCTGTTTGACTTGCGCATCATTTTACCTGTTTTTTTAGTCCTAATCAATAATACGAGTTTCTTAAGAGAATGGTTTTTTGGATTCTTTTTTTTTTTTTTTTTTTGTTATATGGCTATTTCTTTCTTTCTTTTTTATTTTATTTTTTATTTTTATCCCTTGCCCTTATGTGTAGATATGAATTTTTTATTGATCAGTTTTGCAGGAAAGGAAACCTTACGATGTCTTGCTCTAGCCTTGAAAAGGATGCCCATGGGTCATCAAACTGTGTCCTTTGACGATGAAAAGGACCTTACATTTGTTGGGTTGGTATGTTTTTTTTGGGTATAGTTTGTTGATTGGTATTGTTGGTGAGTCTTAGGCATCAAGATTCTTGCAACAAGTTTTTTGTGTGATTTTCCCATCATCATTCGAGTAGGTTGTTACTACTATCTACTAAAAATGGTCATTTCTTCAATCAGACGAAAAGAACAAAAGAAGCAAAAATGAGTGATTTGCATGAATGCTTCATTAATTTAGGGGAAACTATCAATCAGTGGGAAGTGGGGCAAATATTTACGAAAGGGTGGGTGTTTTTATGGGGTGCAAATTTTATTGTGTTTGTTTTCACAAGAAATAGTTGTACCCCTACGTATTTGTAAATTTTTTTTGTCAACCCTGATTGGTAATTGCCCCGTTCATTTATTATTGAGACCCCACGAATGTGGCTACTCTTCACAGTGAAGCATTGTCCTCGTTTGCAAGTTGGCAAGCTTGGTAAACTGTTTTCATTGTACTTGTTAGCAAATTCATCAAATTTAGGTATCCGTGGAAATGTTCTAGATCTTTCTGCTATGGAGAAAAAAACAAGTGGTATATGTATATATGAGATTATGTCATAAATTTCTTAGTAAAAGTAGCGTCAAGCGTGATATAAATTTGAGTAAGCTTACAAGTTACAATAACTATGTATCAGAAGCTCCTGCCACTTAGATGAGATCCAATTGAATATTTTTGAAAACCTAGCGTAATATCCATTAACTTATATACTAAAAAAGCGCAGACACGAACACATGATACGATACGGACATGCCAACATAACAATTTTTAAAAAAATGTAAAACACGACACTTGAGGAACACACAAATTTATGGTTTTCTATATTTATTATATGTCATTTATAAATATTTCACTCAAATTTTATAAAAATATATAACATACCTTGAATTCTGAAGTTTAAAGGAGAATGGATTAATAGGCATAAATTTATGTTGTTTTTCTTTTCTTTTAAATTGAAAGTTATTTTGTTGAAACTTATAATGTGTTTCATATGTGCCTAAGCAATGAATGAGAGTCCCTCAAATGACTTGAGTCTAAAAAAATTGTAAAAAATAACAGCACATGTTTGGACTTGTGTCTTTCACGTGTTAGGAACTGTCCGGTGAGTGTTAGTATCTAACACGTCACATTCTTAGAAGTGTCCATGCTTCTTAGCTTATATTTTTATTTATGTATGCAGAAACACACACATGGTAAATCATTTACTTGTATGTGGTGGTTGGTGGAAATTTCTTATTAATTCTAGCAACTACCTACCACAAGTCCATTAGTGGTTCTAAAAAGCATTCAGTTTGTAACGTAACGGTTGGTTTAAGGATGGCAGATTTGGATATTGACTGATTTTCCGGTGTGAACTGAAATCGCTCCTGAACCGGCTGGTTTCTGTTACAAACCAGTCCGTAATGGTTTTTCACCATCTCTGAAATAATTTTTTTTTGAACCTTACTTTATTACGTATTTAAAACAATCATTTTAGTCATCCATTCAGCCATGTGGTGCGGGGAGTCGGACTAACCAATGATTGAGTACTTTCTGTTCATGGGTATAATTTATAAGGCTTATTTAAAGCTAGTGGGATGGCTGTTGCTTGAGTAACTAGCCGATGTGGGACTCTTGAGTGTACATTGGTAGATGTCTTTGTTTTATTGTAGTTGGGTTGCTCATCTCTCCTTTCACTTGATGTGGGATTGAAAGACAGGTTCTTACTCTCACAGGTTTTCATACTGTAGAACTTCAATTGATGAAAAGTGGCCATTTTTTTTTTATTAACATTAATTTTATTAGTTCATACAGTATGAAAAATATATTTTTAAATGTCCCAATATTTATTAAAATATGACCAGTTAAGATTAAAGTCATCTGAAGATGTGTATTATTGAGTTTTAGGTGAGTTGCTGATCCCGGTATGTATAGCTGATACTCTCGATATAGTTATACCACGATCGTTACCGTTATGTGTCTCAATACTGCAATTTAGAACCATGCGTCCAGCATGCTATGGTTGGTAAGAGAAGAGAAGAAAGGAAAGATTGAAAATCCCTTTGCAGTATGATAACATTAGGAAACTTGGCGTAAGGCTGATTATAAGTGGAATTGCAGTGGGTTTTGGTTATGGAAATTTGTGAGGGTTAGGTTGTAGAAGATAAAAGAATGCTTTTGGGGTTTGTAGATAAAAAATGTTGAATTTTTGTTTGATTTCTAAATTGTATGGTTGCAGGATTAACAGAATTGACTGCTGAAAGTTCCAGGGAAGCTGTTATTTTATGAGATTTAATTGTTTATTTGAAGGCTAATAAGTGGGGTAATGGTTTTGGCGTGATTGCTGCATGATTGGGGAATGTTTTGGGTCTGTTCTGGTTAGTGATGCACTTGGGTGGGGTTAGTTTGGCTTTATACTTAACCTAGAACTCAACTGACCATCTATGGTTCTCCAACATTGGAATCGAGAACTGGACCGTCTTTTGTAAACCAAACCAAATGATTTCAAATGTCTTTTTGAACCGCAGGACTAATGATTTTAAATGTCTTTTGGAAAGAAACTTGCCTATAGCTTTGCCCTAACACTTGCAAAATGGGCCAATCTACAAGCATAACCAACCAATTAGCCCAACAAGCTTTAAGGCTTATGGGAGAGAATATCTTTTTATGACTTGTGGAAGTGAAGCCATTTTTCTTCTAAATCAATGTCAGACTATCAAAGTTTTAAAGGCATTATTGAGGCTCTCTACAAGGTGAGGCTAAGGGAAAATGCATTAAGGCCTTGATTTTTAGGCAACACTTACCAAAATCGCGCATCAACTGTCTAAGGCATATGCGCCTTAGGTGTGCCTTGTATGCATCTTGCACAAAAAAACATATGAAAAGTACGCATATAGAGAGTTCGTCTTGGGCTGTTGTTAAACTTAGTCTCCTACATGGTTTAAAGATAAAAGAAAAACCTCTTTTGTAACTATATTTCATAGGAAAAATCAAGTAAATGATCAACCAAAGAAAACACAATGCTAAAGCTTAAGTAAGAAGCTTAATAATTAAAGTTTAGAATGTCGATTTCAACTTCGATAACCGAGTAGGACAGCTTGTACGCACCTCGACTATAGTACACACCTCGACTAGGACAGCTTGTACAAACCTCTTTTTTTTTTTTTTTTTTTTTTCTTTCTTTCTTTCTTTTGATAACCGAGTAGGACAGCTTGCACGCACCTTGACGATAGTGAAATATTCAATGCATTGAGGAGAAAAGTATTTACACCTTTATATTTAAGTTTTAATACTTTTTAACTACTTTAAAATACTTTATTTATGTCCTAAATATAAAAATTTGAAATTTGAAATGCTAACACCTCATTATCTTAAGGCTTACACCTCACCTCATGAGGGCTAATTTGCCTTGCATTATGCATTTGCCCTTAAAAACTTTGGGAACAACTAATATAATGAACAACCTTGTTCATATCATATTATGAATGCTGCAAATATGAACCACTCCAAAGCTCTATTAATTTGGCATGGTGGCACCAAGAAATATTTTGTTTAAATGTGACCTAACAGCTTTTGACATTATGATGTGTTTTTGTAGAGCTGCTCCAAACATAAACAACATGCAATTAGATTTGCTTTGGTCATGGTGAAATTGTGTCATTTTTAGAGTTTAAGTTGTTAATCTGTCAAGTTTAAATTAGTTGCTTCCAGAGAGTGAACGAGAGCTGGAGAGATAGAGGAAAGAGCTTGATTGATGAAGAGGGAAGGAGGGAGGAAGAGGAAGATGAGGGTTGTACCAGGTCCCCAACACAGGAAATGATGGCTCATGATGGTAGACTGCTGTTGGAGTTGGAGAAGATGTTGGGTGACGGTGGCTACTGCACGTAAGTTTCAGAGGCAGTTGTGATGACCACCGATGGTGAAGTTGGTGGTGGCCACTAGTGGCTTTGTTAGGTTGTGGTTTGAGTGTGAGAGAGAGATCAATGTCAAAATCTTCCTTGGTAGTTTCAGTATTTTTGTTACCTTTCAAAAGGGCATCAAACTTGGAAGAAAGCTTTTTGCTATTAAACATGTTAGTAGATTAAACAAAGAAAACTTATGGCTTTAAGGAAAGGAAGGATCATTTCTGATACAAAGCTAATGGTCATACTATTCTAATGAAGAACTACTTCAGAAAACTTAGCCTAAGGATACCTACAAGTGGAATTGTGGTGGGTCATGGTCATGGAAAGTAGTTAGGGTAAGGGATTTAGGATCCTAAAAGGTCGATGGCAGCTTTTAGGATTTGTACATGAAAATGTGAGTTTTATTCTTGTGGCTGCAAGATTTCATAATTGGCTACTGAAGGTTCTGGGAAAGTAGCTATTTATGAGATGTAATTGTTAATTTGTAGGCCAACAGGTATAATTAGGGATTAGGGTTGGTTAATGCTTGATTGGGGAAGGATTCTGGGTTGGGAATTGGGATTGTGAGTAGTAACTTTGGAACAGTGTTTTGCTTCCTTTGTATGGAGAAAGAGGAAGATTGGGGAAGGGTTTGGAACATGGACGAATTAACCGTAACATGATTGTATAATGTCTAGGGTGCACTCCATATGAAAATCGCTGATTTGCCACTTTTCTTCTTGTCATGCTTTGTATCACCCATCCTTTCATTTGTTTGGTTGGGTTGTATCTAAAGAAAGGAAAAGAAAGAGGGAAGGAGAATTTATTAGAAGTTTCAAATGGTTTTCTCTAAAATGAAAAGATATTTGTAGGGAGATAAATAAACAATGTAAAAGCACGTAAAACAAGTTTTAAATGCTTTACATTCTCTTTGAGACAGTCATTATTGAACTATGATTGGTTGATCAAATTTTGTTCTATTAATTTTAGTTTCTTGCTGTTGAGTGTAAAAATAATCGATCTTTTGGATTTGGATATTGTCTTCATGTTGCCATTTATCTTCTTGTTCTCTTACTCTTTTTTATGTTCAATAAAATTAAAGGTCGGAATGCTTGATCCACCAAGAGAAGAAGTAAGAAATGCTATACTTTCATGCATGACAGCTGGCATACGTGTTATAGTGGTCACAGGGGATAACAAGGTAACTTAAATTATCAATATTAATTTTTTTGTAATATCATGTAATCTTTTTTAATATTTTAAATATTCAAGGGTACTTTTCTAACTTGAGAGGCAACTTTAGAGTACTGCAGAATCACTGTGTCAAAAGATAGGTGCTTTCGATCACATGGGAGATTTTGGTGGACACTCTTACACTGCTTCTGAGTTTGAAGAGCTTCCAGCACTACAAAAAGCAATGGCATTACAACGCATGACACTGTTCACCCGGTATACTTGACACTTGATAATTCTTTAGTCATTTTACTTTTTTCTTGAGAATTTTAATTTTTTGAATTATATCTTGTAATTCGGGCATAATTTTGCTGCTTGTTAGGGTTGAGCCATCTCATAAAAGGATGCTGGTTGAAGCATTACAACACCAAAATGAAGTGGTAGGTCTCCTAAGTCTCAGTCATCAGAATGATTGTATGATCCTGATGTCCAGTAGGTCTGAGTGGGAGACAAAATGTACATCAGCAGAAGGGTCATTCCCCTAGCACAAACAAATTGTTGCAAGCACAGCAAGACTGTTCACACAACATCTAAAGACTATAAGCCTAAAAACAGAACTCTTTTTAATCCTAAACTTTGTACTGAATTGATATAAATATAAATATCTTTTGTTGTGTGTTCTAAAAAAAAAAAAAAACTGACAGCATGGTACACTAACGACTTTATCAAAGTATATCAGTACAGCAATATCCCACTGTAAACACGTCTGCCAATTTGCAAAGTTATTCTTAACCGTTCTCGAAGTACTGATTCTAAACCTCACATCTTCCCAATAGCTTTCATAATCAAAGGTCCATTTCTTTTTTGGGTGAAGATTCTTCTATTTCTTTCCTTTCATATATGGTAGACTGTAACAGCCATTAAAAGCTTGAAAACAGCAGTTAGGAAATTATCCTTCTTACAATACTGGACTGTCCAAAAAGCTCCTCACTCCAGCTTTGAGGGTATCTACTGATCTCATTTTTCTGAAGCACATTATCCAAATGAGGGAAGTAAATGGGCATGCCAAAAATAAATGCTCTGAGATTCTTCTGGAATGTTACAGACCACATTTAGGTTCAACTGCCATCCCCCATTCCTTTAGCCTATCTTTAGTGGCCAATCTTTCTTGGCATAGGAGCCTTAAAATAAAAGCACATCTTGGAATGTTCTGAGAAAGCCAAATGGTGTTATGTCATCTCAATCTCACTCTCACTCTCACCACTTCAATATTTGCTCTCATGGCTATATTTATTGAAACTAGTGAATTGACCTACTGTGGTTACTCTCTCTCCCCGTAAGTTAGCTTTCATCTAGTCACAATGTGGCTGATCATCCTTCTACTTGGTATAGTATTTAGGATCTCATGAAGATTACATCAAGGTACATATGATACTGTTATGCTGATATATTGTAGCAGATCTATTGTAAAGCAGTTTTTTAGTGGTGATCTATGCATGTGCATGGGTTAGTCCCAGCTCAAAGGACGGATGGGGATACTGTGGTGCAATGAAGACATATCGTACATGTAGTAGTAGCTGAACCTAACTTTGGTTTTGCATACATTTATATGTCATTCGTGAGTTAGGTTTTTGGGGGTGAGAAGTGTTATGAGTTTAGTTTTGTCAGGCATGCATTGTTAGACTAAACTCTAAGATTGAGTCCACTTACTAAACCCTTTCTGCATCTGCTAACCCAATGGTTATAAGTCTCTCCATCTAGTTTCATTCTGCTTGGAGTGGATGGGTGGGGTAGGTAATCATAGTTTTGTTTCTTTGTTTCTTTGTTTTTGTTGTTGTGACCATAGCCAGAACTGTCCCTATTCCACTGCGTTTGGATTTCTTATCTTTGTAATTTTTCAGAAAGTAGAACAAATCATAATTGCACGCATGTGTATTCTGTTTAAATCAAGAGTTGAATTGAGCTCAGCATGCCTTGTTTTGGCTCAGGCCCCTTTTAGTTGGATGAATTGGGTGTTGTTTACTGGGCCCTTGTCTATGCTCATCAGTTAGTCAACTTTGACAGCCCTGCTTGAATATGATTGTGTTCATAGGTGTCTTGTTTTGGCTTGCTTATCTGATTTAAGATGGTTCATAGTCATCCTTATGGAACTGTTTTTTAGTATCAACTCGCTTGCTCCAATTTCCATAGCTATTGCTTGCCCTTATAAACGGCAATACTTACTGGCGACACAACTCTTCTTACACTATTTGTTTAGATATTGACCAACTGTTTGTGCAAAGCATTTAGGTTTCCAGTTTCTTTTCGAAATGTGTTTTTCCTGCTCGAGAAATTAATTGTAAACTATATGATTGTAAGGTTGCAATGACTGGCGATGGAGTAAATGATGCACCTGCACTAAAGAAAGCTGACATAGGAATTGCCATGGGATCAGGCACAGCAGTTGCCAAGGTATTGCCTGGTGGCTCTCCCTTTTCGAGCATTTTATTTAATATTTCTTTGTGTGTTCAAAAAATAAAATATGGGTCTCAGAAAAACTTCTGCAAATTTATTTAATATTTCTAGGCTGTCAAGTATGGCAGGTGTTAGTAACATGGCCTCTTTTTTTTCTCGCTTTTTTTCTTTTGTTCCCTGACATAGTTCCCATGATTGGCTGCTGTAGTAGTAGCACCAACTCTATGGCTCTCAAGAAAAACTTCGGCAAATTTATGCCAAAGTTTAGCACTTAATGATTATATTGTTTGGAATCGTGATTATTTGAACAACTCAATGTAAGCAGGATGAACACATTTGTCTCACGTTTGATAAAGCTTCAGTAGGAATTCGTTTGTATTTATTTGTGGCTTTTGTTTCTCAAAAAGAAAAAAAAATTAACTTAAGATATTTTGTGTCATTTCCACTCTTACCAATTTTTCTGTAACGCCCCTAAATAATTAACATTTGACAAACCCAGATTAATCATCAATGTGTTCTAAATTTCCATTGATTTCCATCGTTCGCGTATGAACAAGAACAATAGCATCTTGGCCAACATAATGACTAAATCTCCACATTTGTATTTCATAATATACTCATGAGATTTAGAAAATGCTCCACATGCAATTATACATTCAACACTTTCTAGAATGTGAATCTATAGCATGTGATGAGAATAATTAAGTAAACTAGGTACAAAATAATGCGCCATGGGCTACAAGTTCCCAGGCTTTATGCCAGGTTACATGGAATGGTTATCAAATCCATACAAATATAGCCCTTGGCTTGTCAAAAACAGAATACAAGTAACTGAGTCCTGTGCTCCAAAAGTCCCCTATGCCCCTACTTCGGCGGGGTCACAACATCTTTACCTACCAGCGGTTCCACTAGGGGTGAGCATGAAGCCTAGTAGGGAAATCTTATCAAAGTATATACATTTTAAGCAATCATCATGAGATGGATGCAAATGCATGTCATACTCAAAAATGTAATTTTTCTCATTTGAAAATCTCATGCAAGATGCTCATTCGAAAACATAATCAATTCAATGATTTCATTATATAATCAAGGGGTGGTAAATACGATTGAAGTAATTTCTAAGCTGGTGTCTGTAAGTAGGCTCTCAAGCACCACCACAACCACTTTACTGGCTCTTAATCGGAAGGAACTTGGTACCTACTCTGCATGAGTTTTTGGACTTTCACCATAGACCTCAAGCCAACTTAGTTCTCAACTCTACACCCCCCAACCGCACTTACCAAACGTATTTATCCCAACACAACTCAAAACGGAAGTTTGTTTCACAAATACTTCTTTTCCAAAGTGTAACCTCGACAATGCCAATTTGAAAAGCAATGAGAATGAGATGAGATGACAAAACAATTTATCAACATTTTGCAAAGTTCAATTTTCCTCAATAATTTCCAATCTCAACAACATATTTCTCAATTGTGATCAAATACCACATCTCTACTCAATATATGTATGCACAATATGTTCCAAGAGATAATAGCAACACATCATCATATGTATTTTCTTTCTCATATAATCGAAAATTTCAATAGGATAAAACAAGTATAACAACATACTATTCTCATAATTTCTCAACATCAATCTCTCTTTTCCATGGGTTTTCAACAATGAGAATGAACCTGCCAATTTCTTCATCATTTCTCAACAATGTATAATTCCACACAATCTCAACTTTTTAACAAATTTCCAAAACCTAGGGTTTTCACAAAAATTAGGGTTTCTCATTTTGGAAAGATTTTTGCAAAAATAGAGCTCCCAACTATCACATACTTATTTTCTTAAGGATTGAAGAAAACATTTGAGAAAAACCCTTTTTGAAAACAAAAAATCTTCCAAACCAAACCCTAACTCAAACCACACAATTATTTCATCAAAATGGCAATAGATTTGCTAGAATATATATATATATACTCAAAAAAACTCCCTACCTCAAGCTCTAGGAGAAAGATGAGAGAAAAGCCCTAAAATTGGCTGTGTTGAAATTTGATCTCTACCGCACAAAGTGAAGCTCTTGAAATGTTCTCCAAATTGGCCTCAAGCACTAGGGTCTAAAAAGCTATAGATTTTCCAAGAACAAGGAAAGAGTGAAGATTTTTGGGTGAGAGTTAGAGATAGGGAGAAGAAAAGATGAGAAAAGGTTTTAGAGAGAGGGAGGTATTGTTGAAATGGAGAAAAAGATGAGAAAAGGGGTCAAAAAGGTGAGATTCTCGAAATTCAGAGTTGGGACCCAATCATTTCCGCATGTGCGAGACCTCGTCACTGCACGTGGGGAGCTCTTCTCCGCACGTGCGAAACACCACCTCCACACGTGCTTTTATTTCAGAAGCAAACTCAAACTTTCAACTCTTCCCGCACGTGCGATCCTCACCCCTGCTCATGCGGTCCCCCTCTTCTGCATGTGCGGTTCCAACCGCGCACGTGCGGAAATGTTTAGTGGTCCAAAAGAGGTTCTAAAGGATTTCCCACTCTCGTCCCAGTTCCGCCCTTATGTCCGAAACTCTAGGTTTTATCCCAGAACAAAACTTAGGAGTTTAAACAAGGAAGTTATGTAGTGTAGTAACATCACACAGTCTACGAGGTCTCGAAACTGAATAAAAGTTTGAAAGTAATGGATTTAGACGGAAACAATCTAGAAACCAATTGGATTAAATATCCCAGAACATCACATTTTCAATCTGTCCTCTGATGTAATTTTTCATTAACTGACAAAGCAACATGACTACTCTTTCATTCTTCAATATCTAGCAAGTTCTTGTAGTTGTATTGCATTTTCATTCTTTCAAAAGTTACAATATAGGTCATCCTACACGTCTAGTTGAAGCCTCAAATGTTCCTTTATTATCTTCCGTAATAGGGCAATCTCTATGTTGACTTCTGTTTGACCATGTTGTCCACCACTATGTTCCTTTACATGATGACCTCTTACTGATTCTCTAGCAGCAGTTCGGTTGATGCAAGCTACTAAAGAACAATAATGCCATTGAAGGTGTGGTCTGATGTGTCTTATCTCCATAGACTTTGGCCCTAAGCAACTAGGTGAACACCAGCCATTGAAATCCCCGAGCTGCTTCCTTGTCATCTTTGCATTCCTTTTGGGCACATCAAGTCTCCTCTTATGTTTCGCTCACCTGCCAAAACAACAAAGTTGGCTGCAATAAATTTTTCAAAGGGAAAATAGTTTCTGAGTTCAGATTTTTAGCCATCAAGAACACCCCTACACTGGGACTGTAGGTTGCAGAAACGTATTAAAGTCACACTCCCATACTCTTACACTCAAATTTGCATCCTTCCAAAGCTCAGTCCTATCATGCCTTCCATGAACTCTTATTGGCAACAAATGGTTAGTAGCTTAGGTGTAACAACATTCAAGGGTTTTGTACTACAATTACAGGAAAAATTCTCAAAAGGAAGGTGCTAGATAGCTTAGCTAGTAAAGTCTCGTGGTATTCATAATAGAGACTTGGGATTCCTTCATCTGGGTTGCATGCTGTTTTTTTTTTTTTTTTTTTGTGGCCGCGTGTGGGGTGGGGGGTGGGGCGGTGTCTTTTCTATTGTTTAGGCCATCACTGTTGGACTAAAAAAAATTGCCAACAGGTAGCCTTGTTCACATAAACAACTTTATTTAATTTCTACTCTTGATCCATGATGCTTTTGTTTTGAAAGGCCTGTGCTAACTTGAATTACTTATGCTTCATCATAGCTTTACCATGGAAGTTCTGCTCCTCTGTCCACCCTGTTTTTTCTTGATTTTGCTATACTGATATACATCTAAGCATTTTCCACAAGAAAGTCTTTGTCTAGAGGCCAAAAAGTTTTAGGCCTGCAGCGCACTATAGATCATGCTTAGTATGAACATGGGCATGTCAGGTCCTTTACGTTAGAGAGCACCATGCTTTTCTGTAAATGACTTGTGTGATTGTGGTGCCATAACTTGGAGATCAATGGCTGGCAATTGCGAGTTGATTTTGCTGAAAATTATAAAAACACTGACAAAAATCTGGAACAGGTAAAATATTTAGATTAATGAGTAAACAACTCGTTTTGTGATCATCATCATAATAATCTTGCAGCCATCTTTTTTTTTTTTGATAGTGGAAAACAATAATTACCCTTATCTAAAGGTGCCATTTTGAATTCAAACATTTTCCACTTCGGGCAAGAATGTAATGCTCCGAGATTAATAGAATGCTCTTTGGGAAACAAGAGGGCCCTTGACGGAGGATTCTTTTCCTAGGAGGTCGTTCTTTTGAGCTTACGGAGGAGGCAAAAGATTAGATTGGGCATCGTCGCGTTGCTATTATGGAGCGAGGGCAGGGCCTTCGCAGAGCGGTTTGTGGTTATGAAGTTGGTTGGTTCTGTGCGATGCTTGGTGTATCGTTTGAATTGTATGAGGAAGAAGGCATGAAGTTGTTTTCTACAATTGAAGCTTCTTGGAGAGGGAGTGGCTCTTTGGGTAAGGAGGTTCAGGTTGTGGGTCAGAAGGGGAAAGGGGTTAGGAACTGAGAAATCTAGATTGCACAGTCAATTATGCCAAACGCCTAAAAGGATGAGGTTGGGCTATGAGGAAAGGTCGTGGTGATCAATTACTGTTGCCATGCAGTTAAAAATTTTATCCTAGAACATGCGTTGTTTGAATGACAGGAGGGAAGAGGGTTTTGATTCGTTCTCTTCTAAGGTGTGTGATGGTGGATGTATTGTGTTTCAAGAGAGAAAAATGGAATGTATTGATGAGTAGGTGATCCGAGAGATATGAGGGGGGTTGTTTTGTGGAGTGGACATATTTGTCGTCTATTGGGCTGGCCGGGTTGTTCTAGTGGGCTGGGATCGGAGGGTGGTGGTGGAGGAGGAGATGGGTGGTTTTTCACTGTCATGCCTATTTCATTGTGTAGAGGTTGATTTTCGGTAGGTGTTCACAGAAGTGTATGGACCAATCAGGCAATCAGAGCGGGATCTTTTTTGGGAGGACTTGTATAACATTGCTTATCAATGGGCGGTATCGTGGTGTGCAGGTGGTGAGTTTAATGTGGTGTGGCGACTGGAAGAGAATTTGGGGTTGACTCATTCAGTGGGTTCGACGTGGGCTTTCGCATCTTTTATCGATGAGCTGGAGATGATAGATTTATCAATGTAGAGAGGGAATTACACGTGGTCTAGGGGTTGAATGTTCTCTCGTCTCGACCGATTTTTGATCACTAGGGATTGGGAGGAACATTTTTTTCAGGTGGTTCAGTCGAGACTATCGCATCTTGTTTCTGATCACTGGCCTGTTCTGTTGGATATTGGGGGGTTTCAGAGTGGCCCAGTACCTTTTCGGTTTGAGAATGTGTCTGCAGTTAAAAGGTTTTGTGGGCATAGTTTGGACTTGGTGGGAGGGTTATATTGTGTCGGGAGATCCTAGTGGGCGGTTGGCCCAAAAATTAGAGCTTCTTAAGGCGGATCTGAGGAGATGGAATGACGTATTTGGTCGTGTGGAGATTTAGAAGGCAATTATTTTAGCTGTGCTACAGGGCCTAGATGGGAAGGAAGTTGAGGGGGGCTTGTTGAAGGAGGACTTAGTTGCTCAGGAAAAGGCTAGGAAGGAGTATGGTCATGTAGCTTGCATTGAGGAGATTAGTTATCTTCAACGATCCAGATGCTTGTGGCTGAAGGATGGGGATTGGACCATAGAGTTCTTTCACCGTATGGCAAATGCTTATTGTCAGGCTAATCAGATAAGGAAGCTGTGGATCAATGCCGTGGTTTTATTTTAGGAGGAGGAGGTGAAGGGAGGTATAGTGAGTTTTTATTAGCATTTATTTCGAGGAGATAGAGGTGACTGCAAACTGGGCTTGGATTGGGTTCAGTTTGATGCCATTTCGAAGGTGAATGTGTAGATGCTGGAGAGACCATTTTCAAAAGAGGAGGCGGTAGAGGTATTGCAGAGTATGCCTGGGGACAAGGCACAAGGGCCTGATGGTTTCAGTTTACGTTTCTTTCAGCAGTGTTAGGGGTGATGAAGGCAACGGTGATGGCTATGTTTAAGCAGTTCCATCAGAGGGGGCAGTTTGAGAGGAGTCTTAATGCGACTATTATTGCTCTGATTCCAAAGAAAGGAGGGGCAGAGGATATTTGGGATTTTCGACCTATTAGTTTGCTAAGGAGTGTGTACAAACTCTTGGTAAAATTTCTGGCTAATAGGTTGTGGGGCATTTTGGAGGAAGTGGTGTCAGAGTCTCAAAATGCTTTTGTGGGTGGGCGGCAGGTATTAGATGTTGTTATGGTCGCCTACGAGTGTGTTGACTCACGTACTTGGCAGGGGTAGGGAGGTATTATTTGTAAATTAGATATTGAAAAGGTGTATGATAATCTGAGTGGGAAGTTTTTGTTGTATGTGCTGGAAATGATGCGTTTTGGGGAGTTGTGGAGGAAGTGGATTTAGTTTTGCATTTCTACAGTTTAGATGTCGGTTATGGTAAATGGGACACCATGTTGGAATGTGTTCCACATCGGCTGGAGTTGTCCCATTTGTGCTAGTTACAAAACTCCAGTTTCTCACTCCTTAATACCTGAGTTTTAAGAAGAAGTGTGGACTGGGCTTTTCAATTTGGTATTAGAGCTTGGTTGGGCCTATGACTGGTGTGTTGTTTGTTCGGCTAGTGTATGTTGTGGTCTAGGAGGGTGTGTAGGACTGTGTCCCACATCGCTTGGAGTTGCCCCATTTGTGTTAGTTATGAGGTTTCAGTTTTCCTTTTCTTAATACCTGGGTTTTAAGGAGAAGTGTGAGCTGGCTTTTCAATTCACCAGAAGGTTTTTTTCCCTACTGATAGGGGTTTGCGGTAGGGAGATCCTTTGTCTTGTCTCCTTTGTTTTTTATTCTAGTGATGGAGGCTTTGAGTCACTTGCTATCCATTGCGATTCATAGAGGTTTGTTGGTGGGCTTTGAGGTTGGTAGGGAGCAAACTTCTAGTTTGGTGGTATTGCATTTGTTTTATGCCGATGATGCCCTTATTTTTTGTGGGGCAGATGCTCGCCAGATCGGGTACTTGAGGTGTGTTCTTTTATGTTTTGAGGCAACATCGGGACTTTGGATAAATTTAGGCAAGTCGAAGATGATTTGGTTGGGGATGTGGAGCGATTACTGGGTCTGGCAACTATTTTATGGTGCAAAGTGACAGTTTTGCCCATTTCTTATTTGGTCTTACCTTTGGGTGCTTCTTTTAAGGAGAAGAGGGTGTGGGATGGAGTGGTGGATTGGGTGCATAGGCATTTGGCAGTTGGTGTAACGCCCTCAAAATAAATCTATAAATCATCCACAATAGCATGCTTAGACATAAGAGAATGAAGCATAAATATATTCTATCAGAGTAATCATTACAAAATGTATTATATGTTGACAACAAAAGTAAATGCCCTATGAGCTTACAATTTTCCAAGTCAACACTTGGTTACAAAAAAAAGAGTACTAACTCTATAAAAAAAAAAAAAAGCCCTTGGCTTGATATACATGTAATACAACAAAACAACAAAAGGAGTCCCAGCCACTAAGCCTCCCAAGCTATGTCCTTGGAGGTGGCATGCTACCTGTACCTGAAAATGATGTCCCATATAGGGTGAGCCACAGCCTAGTAGAAATATACTAAACCAACTATAAACAATGACTAAAATAATCGCATTCAACAGGTGGTCCATACTTATATTCCAACTTATGCCATATTACAGTTTCATGACAATCATATCCATGTTACATTTCACTTTCCATTTCTCATTCAACTTTGAGTTTGAAAACAAGGCTCAGAACATGGCCAAATAATTTAATGAGATTATAACTCATTACTAAGACACTTTCGAAATTCAAGACGGATACACATTTTGGTGTTGTATCAATAACACATAAATCACTTACTTCACAAGTGATATACATTTGGTGCTGTATCAATATAACATAGAAAACACTTCTATACTTCACTAATTGATAACGATATACATTTTAGTGCTATATCAAATCAAACAAACACTTCCATACTTCACCATGATACACATTTTAGTGCTGTATCATTATCACACAAATTCCGGTTTAGAGGTCCATCCCCTATCTTCCCCTAAACCGTGGAGTACATCCCCTATCTCCTCCTACACAACACAATGTATATAAACAATCATCATATACATGTTCAATCATTCAATACACAATTTCGATGTATTAAACTAGCCGCTATATTCGATAGCCTATTTAATTGATTAGTTTTAGTTTGCCTAATCATCATGCATTGTCTACAACAATCAAGATTATTCTCCACCGATAGCCCAAAGCAGTTATTTCTAAACAGAAATTAAATGCACCAAATGGATAAATTATCAACATTTGCTTAGGTGAGCGATAAATTAATCCAACTACACCCGTTAATCTCATACCATTCCAATTTGAATATTTCCTATTCAATTTCTCATTTCTCAAAATTAATTATACCAATTAATTCATCATGCAATTAGGGCTTTTCCCAAATTCACAATACCAACCCAAAGGTTCCTTTTTCATCAACAATCCAACACCAAGTCCATTTTTCCAATGTATTACATACATAAAGGTTTTAAACTTTGAAAACCCCTCTTTTGAAAATTACACAATGGCCCCAAACTTTCTTGAAATTTCCCAACAACCCCTAACATATCGAAATACCAAAATTCAAAGACAAAGCTCATAAGATGGAGTAGGATATCCCTACCTCGAAATTAGAGCTCAAATGGAGAAGACGAAGAAATTCAAAGTGCTCCAAATCAACAATTTCTCGGATCAAAACGTAGCCCTCGACAATCAATACACTTTTTACAAAGGCACCAAGGGAGTGGAACACTCTAACTAGATCAAACCCTAGAGAGAAGGGAGATCTTAGAGAGAGAAGCTCTCAAAAAGTGTTTTTAGAAAGTAAGAGAGAAAGAGTGAGTGTAAAAAGTGATTCAAAAATGCCCAGCTGCCATCTGATATACGACAGGTTCGCTTGAGCGGAGAACAGGACGCTCGAGCGTCAGGAACAAAAACTGGATCCGCTCGAGTGCAAGAAGGCCCGCTCGAGTGCCAAGACACAAGAATAAAGTACATCTGCTCGAGCGCGAAAACCAGTCCGCTCGAGCGTAGATTTCCCCCTCCCAGAACTTTCACAGACAAAGCACTACCCGCTCTAGCGTCAAGATACCCGCTCGAGCGCGACCCGCTCGAGCGTGAAAAACACACTTGTAGAAGTTTTGTAGAGGCACGAAATACTGGAAGTATGGAATCTCCGCTCGAGCGCACAAGACCCGCTCGAGCGGGACCACTCAAAAAACTGGGCAACAAGAATTTGAACTAAGCTCAACCCACTTGTTCACAACACGCTCAACACATCCTAAAACTCAAACATATGGAATTAAAGGATGACAACAAGGTATACAACCACCAACTCCACGGAACCAACGTCCGGAACACAACAAATACAGAAAGGGAAAACTGGAATCGCTATAGTTGGAAGCGACAATATTTATCGAAAGGAAGGAGAATCACACTGATCAAGAGTGTCCTATCTAGTATTTCGATTTATTTCATGTCGATCCATGTGATTCTTGTATCAGTTGCGAAGAGGTTGGAGAAATTGCAGTGGGATTTCTTATGGAGAGGAGGTGAAGAGGCTTTTCATCATCACTTAGTAGCTTGGGATCGGATCTGTGTTCCCAAGGCTATGGGGGTGTTGGGGATTTAGAGCTTAGTCTCGTTTAATCTAGCTTTTCCGGGGAAGTGGTGGTGGTGGTTTGTGGTGGAACAGGAGTAGTTGTGGAGGAAAGTGTGGGCCAAAGTATAGGTTGGGATGGGGGGAGTGATATACAGGTGAGGTGCGACAGTCACATGGACGGAGTTTGTGGAAGGGTTTTGGTCGGGAAGAGTTTTGGAAGAGGGTTTGTTTTTGGATTGGGGTGGGGGTTAGAGTCAGGTTTTGGAAGGATGGGTGGTGTGGAGGAGAAACTCTAGCTGCGAGGTTTCCTTTGATTTTTCGTATTGCTCTTGATGAGGAGGCTACGGTGGTGTCTTATGCGCATGTGCAATAGCAGGTGATAGCTTGGAATGTTGGTTTGCGTTGTAAGGTGCAGGATTGGGAGTTAGGGCAACTGGTGGATTTGTTAGGTTTTTTGTATGGCCTTAGATTTTTTTGGTTGGGGGGGGGGGGAGGCAGGATACTTTGGGGTGGGTATGGCAGAACTCCAAAGGGGTTTGCTCAGTGTTCTTTTATCATTCGCTTGTGGGCAGGGATGGTGCTCCATTTCCGTGGAAGAGTGTTTGGGTGATGGGTTGTCCGTCTTAAGTCGCTTTCTTTGTGTGGACAGTGGCTTTAGAGCGTATTCTGACTATTGATAACTTGATTCGTCTTCATCTTCGTCATCGTCGTCATATTTTAGTTAATTGGTCTTGCATGTGCTGTGGGCATACGGAAACAGTGGACCATCTGCTTAGCCATTGTTCAGTTGCTTCACATCTGTGGATGGCCATTGTTGCTCTCTTTGGTTTGGGTTCAACCAAGGTTGACAGCGGAGGTGTTGCAAAGTTGGGTTGGGGGAGGGTTGGGAAGAGACGTTGGAAGGTGTGGTTGCTTGCGGGCCATTGTTTGATGTGGTTGATTTGGTTGGAGCGGAATAAATGTACCTTCACTAGCATGACTCGGTCGGTTCCATGGTTGGAATGACATTTGCTTACTGTGCTACATAGTTGGATTATGGTTTCAGTAGATCCGGATGTGCTGACCTTTGTAGATTTTATAGGGGATTTGATTAATTAGTTATTTTGGGTTTGTTCTCTTTTTAGGTAGCTTGTTAGCTAGCCCTTTAGTTGGTTTTTGTATTCGTTGCATGGCTTTGATGCTTTTTTATTGAAGTTTGATCATTTATCAACCCCCCCCAAAAACAAAATGTGGTGCCATAACCTGATGACTTCTCTAACATCACTTTAATGCTAAGAGGCATGTAGTTTCTGTGGAAGATTCTCCTTTAGATGTATAATGAGTAATAACACAGTTTTGGTTGCTTAATTAAGAAGCTATCTCGACATAGAAATTAGATCACGTAGTTTTAGCAATCTTCACATGGAAATTCTAATCACATGATCTAATTTGAAGTTTTAGTAGCAACCAGCTGGCCTTGTGATCTTTGGAATGGGAAAAATTCCAACATCTAATCACCCACATCTTTAAATTTCTAAGCTAGAATATTCTCTCTAATGACACACACATGCACACCGGCATGCCCACTTGTTTATTGAAATTTCTCCAAAATTTTTATTTTTAAATTAAAGAATTTTTAGACTATAAATTTCAGCAGGTTAGCATAGAACCTTTGAACATTTCTATATGGTAAAATACATTTGTTTTCATGTTTTAGGCAACTTATTTTATTTTTGCTGATACGTACTAAGTTTTAGCTAACTATTACGTCCATCTTGTTGTGCCTGGTGTGGGTGACTGTTACTTGTCTCATTTGGACTTGTTTTGGCTGATGGTAATATGCTGGATGTCTTCCAATTGTAACTCGCTGCCCCTGCCTTTTTCCAGGGTCGGAAAAGGATGCCTGAAAAGCTATAGTTGATTTTTGTGAATAATTACGATTTATCAGCCTGTTTAATTTAGTTACCATGGTTATCAGAATCCCGATCCGGATCTTACGATCCTACGATCTTACGATCCATTTGGGCATAATCGATCCGGATCGTGTAAAAAATCCCTTATAGGTAGGATCTTTCGATCCTGGTAATGGGATCTTATAGGATCGTGGAATCCCGATCCGAATCCGATCCTATCCGATCCAATTTGTAAGCCTTGTTTTATATTGTATAATCTATTTTATTGTAAATTTTATGTTTGTTATCTAAATATCAATTTATGTACTCCAAATTAATATTTAAAAAAAAAAGAAGCTTGAATTTAATAAACAAATTAGGAAACAAACATTTAATATAATACCAATTTTATTCACTCAAAAAAATATAATACCAATTTAAGAAAACTAAGTAGTCGAGAAAACAAACTTAGCTTTCGTGGGGTCTAAGGAGGGTAAAATGATTGCAATTTTACCCTAATTTTTGGAGACACAATTTTCGTGACTTGAACCCGCTCCATAAGGAATGCTAATGACAAACCTTATCATTCAGTTAAGCCGCTCTTTTAACTTCTCAATTTATTTTCATATCCGACTCTGTTAAATATTGTTTCTTCACTTTTTATGCATATTGTAAGTATTATGTTATAAAATTCTTCTTCTTCACCTTCTTTTTTAATGAAATGCAAAACTTTTACCATCAAGTTTTCTCGTTTGGCAACTGAACATTTTAGTTAAAAAGTCAAAAAGTTACTAAATTAGCCAAAAAGCCAACAACCCATATCAAAAAGTCAAAGATTCTCTTTTCTCTCTACTTTTTGCACATCTTTTCGTAAAAAGCTAAAAAGTCATCCCAAACATACTAGTTTTTTTTAGTTCATATTTTAGCCAAATAGCAAAAAAGTTACTAAATTAGCCTGTTCCCAAACGAGGCCGTAATATTATATTTACATTTTATATGGAGTATTATATGTTTCACAATATCTTCACTTCTTTTTAGTAGAATATAGGCTTATTTTGTGTATACCTTTTAAGAAATGTTTATTTAAATTAAATTATTACGTAATTTGCCTTTTTCAGTAGGATCTTACGATCCTCGATCCGATTCTACGATCCGATCCTATAAACACCTCTAACGATCCAATGTAGGATCCCGATTTTAACAACCTTACCTACTTGTACTAGTTATAGAGATTTGATTATTACTTTATTTTCTTTCATAGATTGTCTTCCGACATGAACATTTCAGACATTAGACACTTGTGAATTATGTATATGTGTTTTTATTTATGTCCATATTTGTTGCATTTTTGCAATGTATTTTAAATCTATGTTACATGGACTTGAATATGAGTATTGGATGTGAGTCTAGGCATCAGATCTTCATAAACCTAAAACTTAGGATATTAGAATATGCATCCAACAGTTGAGAATGGATACATATCTTAAGGCCAAGTTTGGCAATCTGAAAAAAAGCCAAAAAGTTAAAAAGTTACTCAAAAAGTTAAAAAGTTATCACTATTCACCAAAAGTCAAAAATTACGGCTGCACAACTCTCAATCCTAATTTTCCTCTACACACTAATTTATACAATTTTTTAATACATATTTTTTCATAAAAAGTCAAAAAGTTAACCCAAACATCCATATTTTTTTCCTCAATTTTTTAGTCCAAAAAGACAAAAAGTACACTTATTTAGGACACCCCAAACAACCCCTAAATACTTTTATGTATTGCATATTATATAATATTGTTATATAAGATATTGTAAATTATTAAAAAATGTATTTCAAAGTAAATGAGATTCAGAAAAAATATAGAATTTATATCTCACATTCGTGTGAGAAGCTGGAAATGTTTCTTTATTAGCAAATTCTTCAAACGTCATATGAAATTAGAGGATCCAGGTTTCTAAATTGGGTTCGGGTATTGGACACTTCCCATACCCTTACCTTTGTCATATTTGGTGGATACGGCCCACGGGTACAATGGGTTAACTAGAAGAGTGCATGTAACGCAATTTAGAGATATCTCTAAAAAGATCCCAATCGTGCGGGTGACACCTAGACAGTCCATGTAACAGTTCTAAAATATTTTGCTCATGGTAATATGGTCTGGTCATCATATATATTTGTTTAAATCTCTCTTTTCATTGCTTGCATTCTTTCTACATAATTGCTATGCTCTTTTGTGGCTTGTCTTGTATGGTTTCTACGTAAGTGCTCTTTTATGGTTTCTATATAAGTGCCTTTACACATTTATTAAACATTTTCTCTTATATTGTTTGGATTTTCAGAGTGCTTCAGATATGGTTTTGGCAGATGACAATTTTGCTACAATTGTTGCGGTAAGCTTTTCTTATTTCATCTTGATGAGTAGGAATTTTATTGCTTTGGCATGTTTGTCTTCTTGAAGTCCTTTTGGTGATGAAGAATATTTCTGAAAAGAAAAAATCTCATGGTTTCAATCATCTCAAGAATGAGTCATATCCAAGCAGGCTGTTGCAGAGGGAAGAGCTATATACAATAACACAAAGCAGTTTATCCGATACATGATATCTTCAAACATTGGTGAAGTTGTTTGTATTTTTGTGGCAGCTGTACTTGGAATACCTGAAACTCTTGTTCCTGTGAGTATATTTGCTTACAGAATATGATCTTTTGTTTAATTCACTCTTATTTGTTGAAGTATACATGTAAATGACTCGTCTGATTAGTTCTTGTTTTCAACATAAAAGTTGGTGGCATGGCATGCATATTTTTGTGTGTGAAAACCTGAACATAATTTAACATAAATTTAGCCATATACGGAGACTATTGCTTGGTGCTACGGCATACATTGGCTGTCAAGCATGACATTGTGAGTTGGAGTTTAAGGGCAGCCGCCTATGCAAATAATGGCAGAAAATAGGTCTGTATTTAGTCCACCATTCCCAGCACCTTGCATTGGCATGACCATTACTGGGTTCTCCTATTTAGGTTTCAGTATAAAAATGCATGATGCTTGATTATCTTCTATACGCTCATGGTCCCTTGTGTTGAAAGTTTACCTTACCATGACCAAACTGGTGACAGTGGCGATGATGCATTTGTGAGGTGTAAGGGGCGTACGTAACGGTTGTTGCAACCAGAGCTGTGAAATTTCACACTTCTCGTATACTTTTGCGAAAACTTACCGATACACATGTTTTTATTTCAGAATCATATTTGTTTAGGTTTTAAATGGTTTTTTTGGGGGATTTAGTATAGTTTTTATCCAATGTATGCACTGAATTTTGTACTTTTTTTTAAAGTCTCTGTAAAGAAAGTTCACATTTTTCACTCAGCATTTAATGATTTCATCCGTGATACATTTATAATGCACCACTTTACTGTTATTTGTTTTGTTATTAATAGTTTTAGACTAGTGATATTATGGTGTGTTTCAAATTTGCAGGTTACATATGTTTAATAAATAAATATGAATACAATTATTATTTTATTGAAAAAATTAAAATCATATGATTCATATTTTTCAAGTTATATAAGTAAACCAAGCCAAACCAAGCCTTTAAGTTCCAACAAATGGAGTCGGTTACATGAATCTTTCTTTTTCATTCAACTTTGTCGAAGGCCATATTGTTACTCAAACTATGGAGATTCATATCTCTATTTACTACACTAGCTCATGTCAATCTAAGTCTGCTTCTTCCCCTAACACTTCCATCTACCATCACTGTATCGCATCTCTTTACTACTGCCTCTGTTGGTCTTTGTTGTTTATGACCAAACCATCGGCTTGCTACTTCCCCTAACACTTCCATCTACTGTCATTGTATTTCGTCTCTTTACTACTGCCTCTATTGGTCTCCGTTGTATATGACCAAACCATCTCAATCTATTTTCCCTCAACTTATAAAACTTACAAGTTAGAACTACATATAAAAATAATGTTCAATAAATAAAAAACAGAAGTTGATAGAGGAGAAAATGTGCAAAAATGTGTTGGCCATTGTTATGTAACAATAGTAACGGCCGTGAAATTCAATAATACCTCTATAGCAGCCATAATGAGTAGTGGTAACTGCCCATACAGTTAGGGAATAGCATTACGTAATGATTACGACCTATTTTTAGAACACTAACTGTGACATAAATAAAATAAATTCATCCATATACTTAAAAGCTATGTCCTCATTCTATTTTCAAATCTGTTATTTTATTGGATATTTTTATGTTTCCTTGATGTCATAGCGAAGTAAAGTTGATTGATTGATTTTTCTCTTCCAGGTCCAGCTGCTCTGGGTAAATTTAGTTACTGACGGATTGCCTGCCACTGCTATTGGTTTTAATAAGCCAGACTGTGATGTGATGAAGGCTAAACCTCGTAAGGTAATCAAATCGATGTCCTTTATAACTTTGTGGTCTTCTGCTATTTGATTACTTTTAGTCACTTTTAACCATTCCGTATAATACAATTTACAACTGAACTATGATATTTGTTTTTGTTAAATTAATTTGATGGCTATGTGGCTGCTAATGTGTGGTGCTTGTAAAAGGCACAAAAAAAATAGAGAATTGAAACCTTACAACCATTTGAATTAGAAAAGGATGTTGTAAGACTCTGAACCTCTGTTGCTTTTCTCTCCTTGGTAACCTGATGAAGCATAAGTTTGATCTAAGAAGCATGGATACGGAGACAGGATGCAGGGATTCTAAAAATTTAGGATACGGACACACATTAAATATGGGAAAAAGATATTTTTATACATTTTTATTCACTATGTATAAAAATATAAGTTCAGGATACATAGATTTGAGAGATATCAATGTATATGTGGGCGTATTTTTATTTTTTTTCTACTTTTCTCCTCAAATCGGCTTTCTAAAATTATAAGAAAAATCTACGAAGGTGTTCTGAGTGTCCAATCACAGGACACGTGTCCATGAAGTATCTCCAACGTATCCTACAGAAAAAGTAATAATTAAAAACATTAACATGCTACATGGTGTGTCAGACACATGGACATGTGTGTACCCACCATGTCGGTGCCTCTTAGAGTTTGATTAATTTTTCTTCGTTTACGAATTATGTAAAATCCATTGGTGCTTCAAGATGGCAGAATATGTCCCGACGATAATAGGGTTTTACAATAGATAATTTTATTTAGACCTATGTTTCAATGGTTTATGCTATCTATTGTCTTTAAAAAATTCAAAATTTTATAGAATTGTATGATTGTTGGTCTTTGAAGGAAATTGTTTGATTTTAGATAGCGCTTGTGGAAAGTTTTTATTTTTTATTTTCTATTTTTTGTGAACTGTTCCTGCAATGTTAAGAGATGTGATTGATTTATTTATTTTTGAGAAGTGAAAAATAGACGCTGCAAGCTTCTGTCTATTATGCATCATAAACAAAACAAAACTTTTAGTTAATGCTAGTATTGGACCTTCCATTGTGTTTGGTATCAAGAATTGTGTTACATGGGCTTGTCACATTACCCCGGTGTTCAGACCATGAAAGCTGATATAGTATAGGCCAAAGTGTGGACACTGCTACTGTTACCAACGGGAGAAGAGAGGAACAGAATGAAACATGGTCAAAGAGAAAATTTCATTACATGGTTGGAATTTATCATTTTTGGAGCTGGAAACCTAGGTTGAATAGGTTGCCAAAGGCAATCATAGTTGTGATGGTGATCTAGACTTTTCCATACAGGTGCAGCTGTAAGAAAATGTTTGAACTATAAATAATTTATTGGCAAATTTTACAAACAAAAGCTCGAGTTTTCTATGTTTTTAAATAATATAATTTATTGTTTATATAGTAAAATAACCTCTAATATTATATATGCTTACAACTTCTCAGCCACCATTAAGTGAGTCTGTAATACTGACACCAAATCTGAACAAGCTGACACTTAACTTTGTCCTTGTATCCCAATATTGTCCTCGTATCCCAAGCTTTTGACTTAGAAAGATTATACTATTAGAATTGCACTCACATGTGTTTAGTTGTGGTTTTGTGAAAACATCCATATTGTTTATACAACACATCCATCGTTTTCATATTGTTTTGATTTTTTGGTGAAAACAGTTTTCATGCTGTTTCCTAAAAACTGGGTTGCTTTTAGAAAATTTTCCTGGAAAATAGTTTGCCAATTTTTCTTTGTTTCTTGGAAAATGTAAACTGATAGCAACAAACGAACACAACCAATCATGCCTATAGGTATCCTTGTACATGTAAAATAGCTGAAATGACTCACTTGGTTTTCCTCTATTTAGATGAACAACCTTAATTGCACTCAATGTTCTTTCTGACATGGAGAATAGAGGAAGTTAAATTTACAAAAAGTTGAAAATTTCTTGTGGAGAAACTAACTCTTTATCTAGGTTGACTTTATCAAGGTCAACATGGAACTGTAGAAATGATTTATAAATTTCATATGGTAGGAAATATGATACGGATGTGAGACGGATATGACACGATATAAAGACAATACCATGATAATTTTCCAAGAAATAGCATACAACACTACCAAGGACGCAACAAAAAATAAATATATATTGAAAAAAAAAAAATTCCTTTCATTTTTTATACTGAAATACATATATCTTTTGTTAGCTAAACAATAAAACCCCTTTTCACATTCTACATATTAGAAAAGAAGTGCGAACAAAAAGTTCAAATATCTATTTTAGAATGTTCTATTCACAAAAAAATTGGAAGGCTTTGTTCCTAAAATTTAAAAAATTTAAAGGAGGGGATTAAGTTATAAATCTGCATTGTTTTTATTTTATTATTGGATCCCAAGTAATTTTCTTCAAACTTGCAATGTGTTTTGTGTGTGTCTAAGCAATGGACATGTGTGTCTCCCAAATGTGCGAAGTGTGTTTGGTTTAAAAAAAAAATTATGTTGGACAGGTTTGGATAAAAATATGTAGGACAGGTTTGGATGAGTGGCTCACATGTATCGGGGAGTATGCGATGAGTGTTGATGTCCGACATCCATCATTTTATTACGAGTGTCCATGCTCTTTGGTCATAAGAGTTAAAAGTATTTAGCCTATCACCTTAACTTAAAAAAAAAAAAAAAAAAAAAATAATAATAATAATAATAATAATAATAATAATAATAATAATAATAATAAAGGAAATGTGTTATAGCTGTTTCAGCATGAAGCTGGTGGGATGCATTTTAATTGTGAAAGATTTTCCCAATTCTTTTTTGAGCATGGAAGAGCTTTGACATGATTGCAGTTCCAAGTGTTTGAGTTGAGAAGTTGAATACCTTAAATTATTTCCTGCTAAAGTCTAAAACCATCCTATTTTCATGTCTTTTGCAAAAATTACACTTGTAAAGTCACCTCTATTAACTAAAATCTAATTGAAGAGTAAATTTATTTGTTGATGGTACCTTCTAGTGGATTGTCTTAAGAAATATGTTGTAGCATATTAGTGTTGGAATACATACTCGTATCAAGTTCTTCCACAAATTTAAGATGTGAACTTGTGCCACACAAGAGGTTGCACTTTCTAAAAATTTCTGAAATTTATCTTTTTATATTTTTATTCTTGGTACATTCTTCTTCTGTATACGAACTCGGTGGATCTGCTCTAACCCTCAAAAATAGGAAGAAAAGAAAAGAAGAGGGGGTGGGAGGTGGGGTGGGTTTGATACCTCAGCCTCTATTTGTTTAAAAGGATATGTGAGGGTACGAAAAGTTGTGTTAAAATTTTTCCTAATAGTGGGCCATTTTCTGGACAGTAGGGTTCATGGCGACTGCTGCTAGGGTACGGTATGTGCTCTGATGCCATGTGAATTTACAAACAATATGTGTATTATCTCCATAAACAACGATTACAAGCTCTAAATATATATACCAAGAACTAAATACTAATTAGGAAACAAAAATTAAACGTACTAATCTCCCCTCAAAATAATATTACAGTTTCCACAATTCCATAATGATGGTTCTTTGTTTCTTGTATAATTCATTGAATTGTGAATCTAGTAGTGCGTTCGAGGTTTTTCTTACTTAGAAAGGGAAAAACTTTCTTATTTCTATGATTTTACTTTTTTATTTGTTTGAATGTGCAGGTTAATGAAGCTGTTGTCAGTGGTTGGCTATTCTTTCGTTATCTAGTTATTGGAGGTATAGTCTGTTAGCACTTCTTTGTTTGTCACCTTGTGGTCCAATTTGCAGAATACTTCTTACAGCATACCCATGAGAGAAATTTGGACGAGTATTTCACATGTTCACTATTCAAGTTGTTGCAAAGATCAATAGCAAGAGGTTGATTTTAGTTCAATTTTTTTGAACTGTTGTATGACTGAATTATTCGGTTTTTGTAGCTTATGTTGGACTTGCCACCATTGCGGGATTCATATGGTGGTTTGTTTTTGCTGATAGTGGGCCTAAATTACCATATGTTGAATTGGTAAGTTCTATCTCATATTAGACTACTGTGTGATGTTTGCTGCGTTTGTTTTTGGTTTTGTATGACATCAGATCATGCTTTTGGAAGTCGCCAACTTTATAAACTCAACAAAATTTGACTTCAGATTAGTGTGGATAGAGCTACATACAGGCAAAACGAGGCGATGGCACCCTTGAGTTCACTAATTTCACCCACATATATATTTCTGTAGATACATGAAAGATGAGAAATACGTTGTTTTCCATTATTGGCCTCGTGTTTTTTAATTTTTTAACAAAATTTGTTTAGTGGCCTCTCCTAGTCTCTTATATCTTGTAGGTGCTCCACTGATTCTATTTTTTGTGTTGATAAATTTTGAAATTATCATTGGGTTTCCTAATTAATAACTACCTACATTGGTTAATTATGATTTGTCCCTTTCTCTATCTTCTCTATGTTTTTATGGATATAAACTATTAATACAATAAATATATATACACACATGCTACTCTGTTTCAAAGAGTTTGGCTGAATGGTTGGGTTGAGCAAGGGGAAGGGGTTGAAGGGTATGTCAACTTGGCCCCTCCCAATATAGATCCTGGTTCCACCCTTGCAGATTAGATGTCTTAATATAAACAGATCCAAATTCAAAGAAATACATTTTGGAAGAATAGTGAAATATTTGACCAAATTTCGGAAAATCCAGACTTAGAATTTAGAAAGAAATGTCTTGAGTTTTATTTTATTCTAATTTAAATTCAGGCTAAATCCAATACAAAATTCAGCTAAAGATATTTAAGAATTTGATTCCCACTTTAATCCATATAGTTGGAAATTCAGGAAATATCAGATTAGGATTGATTTCAAAATTGGCTATGTTAGAGACTTGTCCCACGTTGCTTCTCTAAGCCATCCAAGCTTGGTTCATCTGGTCTAGAGGTTTCTTCACCTATAATCAATTAATTTGAGTTAGATGTCTCCAAATTTGTTACAGGCTGACTGAAAAAATGTGGTTAACCTTGCATCAGTGTCCCTATTATGAGTTGATTTATCGGTTGTACACATATTAAAGCGATGGTCTACAAATTTGAGGACAAGTTTATGTTCACACTTGGCTTGACATATTGTAAATGGAATTGCTTCACTTTCTTCTTTTTGGCTTCCCTTTATATAATTTCTAATTGTCAATATATTTGTATTTGATCTTTGAAATTGCTATAACTTTCCATCTAGCTGTGGAAATATTCTAGCTGCCGTCTGGGCTGTGTGTCTTTTAGTTTCTAATCAGAACCAAATTATACAATAAGTAGCTATGCAGAGCTACGAAGCGTGTGTACGGGTATGTGTATTGGTACGATACCGGTGAGAGTCGATATGGTAAAATCTAAAAAAAGTAGGGTACAAGTACAGTTAGGTCCATTTGTTAAAACTTATTTTTATTTTTAATTTTGAGTAATGTAATAGAACAAATAAATAATGTCCAATGAAACTAATTTTACCTCTATATAGAACAAAATATTGTTTTGATTGAGGTATGGTATGGCTTTAGTACATACTAGGTGTGTCTGGGGTACGACAAAAAGTAAGAAGAAAAAATTTGGTACATGTTTCGTGTACAGTACGCACGAAGAAGTACCATACAAAGTACAAATACCCATGGTTGATAGAATCATATGATTCACGATTCGATTCATACGATTAGATACAAGTTTCAAAAAAAAAAAAAAAAAAAAACGACGATTCGAATCATGTTGTTGAATAAGAAATTGATTGAATCGTACGATTCAATTTACGATTCACTATGATTCATTGCGATTAACTATGATTCATTACGATTCACTACGATTCAGTTCTATTTTTATTTTTGTTTACATAATGCATGAAACGTCGTTTTCGCCAAACTATGAAGATATATTGAAGAGATACGTGGTATAGGTACAATATGTTTGTTGAAATACCCATGTTGCATAGATACAAAGTCATATAAATAGAATTTTCGATTCTGCAAGTTTAAAAAATGGTTTGTTCTAAAAAATGTATCATTCAGTCTTTTACATGATGGAATTAAATGGAAAATTTAAATTTGGTTTGAACTTAATTATTATTATTATTATTTTTAAAAGGACTCTGCTAACACTTCATATGTCTTTTTTTCAACAATAAGCATTCGCATTTTATTGTTGATCCCATGATCTGCATTGACAATGGTTTGATTTTCTGTTCAACAGAATTATTGGTTGTGCATGCCCATAATTATCCTTTTTCTACACTAACATTTTGTACTACACTATCTCAGATGAATTTTGACACTTGTTCAACAAGGGATACAAGTTATCCATGTAGTATATTCAATGATCGGCACCCATCAACTGTGTCAATGACAGTGCTTGTTGTTGTTGAGATGTTCAATGCATTGAATAATCTCAGTGAAAATCAATCTCTCCTGTAAGTATTCACTTGAACCTCAAACTTCATCTCAAGTTTGATACTGTCTCTGTCCCCAGATCGATTCATTTGAATGCTGAATGTGTGACATGTAAAAACATGGTTATAGCTAGTTTCTTGGATTTCCATCTTCTTCCCATAAGGTACTGTATAAAATCAAATCAGGGAAGAATAAAGATTTTTAATTTTTCATTAATACAAGTGGCCATGAAACACTTTTAAAGGTGATAGATCTGGAATACTGCTTTTCATTAAGATACTACTTGGCTTCTCAGAAGTGCAGCAAACTAAACTGCATGAAGAATACCATTGAAAATAGTGTTTGCAAAGCAAAGTGTAGTTTAAAGGCTTTGAAAGAACAGAATTGACCACTTGTAAATTTGGCTGTTCTGTTTCTCCTAAAAAATATATATATATATATTTAAATAAACAAAAATAAAATAAATCTCAGCTGTTCATTTGACCCAATGTTTCCACAACCAAGAACATTCACACTTGCAGGTCTGAAGACTCTGCACGCACACAATGCCAAAACTTCCATCCTTTCAATTGGCCTATTTTAATGCATTTGAGATGCTGAAATCCTTAGACTTCCTTCCAAATGTAAACAATTTTCTT
Source organism: Camellia japonica (assembly GCA_030407325.1). Taxonomy (NCBI): domain Eukaryota; kingdom Viridiplantae; phylum Streptophyta; class Magnoliopsida; order Ericales; family Theaceae; genus Camellia; species Camellia japonica. The sequence continues at coordinate 125,501,764 of JAPPVO010000036.1, read as the reverse complement.
CAAATCGGGAAGTTTATTGTTGGAATTCTGTTTGTTCTTTGTACTATATATTACCGGTGCAGAGATCAAGGCTTTCTTTAAAATTCCTGCTGTATTTGTTGACCAATGATAGGTTCAGAGTCAGCTATGTTAACCATCTTTTATAATTTCAAGCTACTATTATAAGTGAAAGTCATATTTTTGTCTTTCATTCTCAGTTGTAGACGCTTTTGTTTATTCAAACACTGAAAAAGAAAATAAATAAATACCACTAACCTGTACTTTATTTTTAGTGTTATCCCGCCCTGGAGTAATCTGTGGCTTGTTGGTTCAATTGTACTGACCATGCTCCTTCATATTCTTATCTTGTACGTGCGACCTCTGTCTATTCTTTTTTCCGTAAGTGATTTACCTTCTACTTCTATCTATTTACCGCAATTTCTTTTATATGATTAGACTTTTTTGCCCCCTTACATGAGGTTGTTAATTAAAATATTTGAATTTTGTGTTGCAGGTGACGCCATTGTCTTGGGCTGAGTGGACTGTTGTTTTGTATCTTTCATTTCCTGTAAGTAGTTTGATTACATTCTTGTTTGCTGATGTTCATATTCTCTCTGAGTATTGGCGCTTATTATCTTGCCATGTTGGTGCATTTTCTGCTGCTAACTGTGTTATGATATTGTTAAAATTAATAGACAAATGACATGAATTGCTACTTTTTTCTTGTTATTGATAGAGAGTGGTATTCTCTGCCACTGTCAAATGTGCTGCACATGTGTACCTGATTACTGCATTTCACTATTGTGGGTTAGTTTCCCTTGGAATGTAGGTGTTCAGTGTAGCTTATAAGCTGCTTTTATCACCTTTTAACTTATATTAAATTACAAACGAGTATTTGGTGTAGCTTAATGGGATCAACTTATGGCTCAACACAGCTTATTTTGGCCCCAAATAAGCTGTTTATTGCAAGCACCGAAAGAGGTGCTTCTCAGCTTATAGTTTATGCAGAAAGCTGTGTTAATGGGTGAAATTATTTAAACATCCCTTGGATTTTGCAAGAATTACAGCTGTGCCACTATATAAATACCCCAACCATTCATGTCACTGCTTCTCTCCCTCACGACTCTCTCTCTCTCTACTCATTTTCTCTGATTCTTTCGACTTGGCAACATGACCTGCCGACAACTACCGAAGATGGGTGACGATCAGCTGACAACTTCTGAAGATGGGTGACGACAATCAGATATGCGTAACGAAGGCAACTCGTTGCCTAGATGACAAGCACCTGAACTTGTTGATGATTTTGGTTCAGTTCTTTACTATCTTTGATCCCTTTGCTACAGATTTGGGTTTGATGATTCTGGATCACAACCACCAAATAGATTTCGATTTTGATTTGTACTTTGCTTTCTACGATGGTGGTTGTTAATCTGTAGCAATTTATGGAAGAATCCAATCCACAATTTAGGGTTTTTGTAATGATTTTGAGAAGAAAAAAATCCAATTTACAGATTAGGGTTTTATGCAGTTCATGATGCTCTAGTCATGGAACAACAGGAATTCAATCGATGTTAAATCAGACCCAAAAACTATTGGTACATGTATAGTACAAATTGTAAAGAAACATCCCATTATATGGCAAAATATAATCTTACTGTGAGACATGTTCTTTGGAAGGAAAGCTTTCCTCCAGAGCTTACCCACATATCCAGATTGAAATATTCCTGTGTGTAAAAAAATTATGGAAATAGTTCTGAAATGAAATTTTGAAAAAAAAAGTTATTTTTCACAATTTTTGCATTTCTTATAAGGGCAAAATGATAATTACACAATGAAAGCTAGTATACGACTTATTCTAACAAACACTACCTTCCAGCTTAAATGTATAATCTAACATCTACACCAAACAACTTCTGTTTAAAGCTATAATCTAATAATCTAAAACGGCCCGTATGTAGTAAAACTGATGGACGGCTAATATCTTACTTTCCCATCCATAATTGAAATGTAGGGGATGTATATACCACATTATTATGGAGAAGCAATCTTGTTATTTACTTATTTATTAGACAAGCCTTTGGATCTAAATAACTCAATCGACACTTGTCTTAGAAAATTTAAAAATGAAAATCATCAACAACAATCTCTAAGTCAAATAGTTGGGTTGAATTTCTGTTTATAGTTCAATTGTAGCGTTTACATTTACAAGACTGGCATTGAAGGATGCCTTGCTCTATGATTGGAATTAGCAACATCTTTACAGTTAGTACCCAGACATTAACGCCAAATTCTATTTACTTGCTGAATGGGTTGTGAGAGTTAATAAATAGGGAATTTCTTCAATGGGCCTCAAATATGGTGGTGGCTTAGTTAAATTTTCAAATCACACTTTGTTTAATGGATAAAATCTCATTTTGATTCTGTGTAATTACTTTTCTTTGTTTCCTTTCTAGTTGTCACCGTGTCAAGGTAGCTTCTCTTCCATTACTCAGAATAGCTTTAATGATGTTTTCAACTGATAATTTTCACCCCTTTCTTGAATAACTTCAGCTCTTTTCCTGAATAGCTTAGTGAAACCTACAGTAGCAAGTAATATCTTATATGTAGACTATTTTGTTTAATTGTTTCTGATTTAAATATAATACAGTGCATCACTTTCTGTTTCATATTTGGATCTCTTTCTTATTTGACATTACTTACGATATTGTCAACCTGGCATAGGTTATTATAATTGACGAGATACTGAAGTTCTTCTCAAGAAATACAAGTGGTGAGGTCATCTTAATTATTTTTTTCCAATTTTATTATTATTATTATTCACATGCTTTTGTGTAAATTGTACTTACATGTGTGTTATATGGACTCTTTTATTTTCCCTGACCGTGCCCATGGAATATAATAAAGGTAAGAGTGCCATATGTGTCCAACATGTCCAACACCTGTAAATTTAGACACTCGAATCTTCTAATTTTTTACGATGCTTGAAAAAAAATGAAACTTACATTTGCTATTAAAGACACATTTCTGACCTCACACATGGGTTAGAGAGAAATATCACGTCTCTTAATCATATTTAATTTCATGTACATTTCTACATAATTTAAAACATCTTATCTAAGTATATTATATGATATGTATATATATATATGTGTGTGTGTGTGTGTCCATGATGTGTCTCCATATGTAACTTTTGGACACATCTCGATATCCTAAGATTAATGGTTGTGAATGTTCAACTTTTGGACAGACACCTGCACCCGATACTCATATCCAATTCCATGTAACATAGACTACACCCCTTAGGTTTCTAACAATCACAACACCCTCTTCTGTTTCTGAAAAAACAATTTTCCCTTGTGATGGCGATTGCAACAGAAAATTTACATATTTTATTATTCATAGTAATTCTTACTTTCTTTGTTTGAGGAAAGCATTTTGTAATTAAAATATTTTTATGATTTTTTTTTTTTTGTTTCCATAAAATGTTTTCCTATGTCTGGTTGCGACTTTGAAACTAATGTATTAGTTGTTGTATTAGTGTTAGTGGTAATGGTAGTGGTAGGAGGAGGTGGGGCAGTTGGTGTTGGTGGTGGTGGGGTGGTAGTATGGTGAGGTGGAGGTTTTGGCGGCAGAGGTGGTGAAGGTAATGTTGGTGATAGTGGTGGTGGAGATGGTGGTCGGGTTTTTGGAGGTGGTGATGATGGTAATAGTGTGGTTGCGTTGGTAAGACTTTAGTTCGGAAAACGTTTTCTATCTTTTGAAATTGGAAAATATTTTTTTCCCAAATAAGCTTGTTTTCCATTGACTGCCACAAAACATTTTATGTTTCTTTCGCTTTCTGTAGTACCAAACTCTAGAAAATACGAAAAATATTTTCTGCCAAAACAAATGGAATGTTATTCCAATCCTAACTCACACATTGAGTCATCAAGTTACTCTGTCCTAACCCCATTAATAGTGATCACCTCTAATAGTCATTGCCGATGACTACCACCCTATGAAGCACCGACACTTCAAAATAAGTGCCGTATTCGTGTCGGACACGCAGACACTTTGGGGACACGTATGGGCCACACCACATGGCATGTCCCCTTATTTAATTAAATTTTTTTTAGGGGCTACTTTGGGGACACATTAGGGACATGCTAAATTGTCTTTTTCCCCATTTTATTTAATGCTTTTGATGAATATTGAATGTTTATTATTTTTTTTTTTGATTTAAATACTTAATAGATCATCCATAAGAAATATAAACTGTAAATGTTAATTTAAAAGTGCTTTAAAAAAAAGAAAAAAGAATTAGAGTTAGTTTTTCTTAATGTTGATTGATTGTGAATATAATATTAATCTAGATAGCAAATAAATATATATATGAAAACATATTTTACTGCCGTGTCTGTGTTCTCATAATTTTGAAATTGCCGTGTCCCGTGTCTGTGTCCATGTCCATGTCCATGTCCATGTCCATGTCCGTTTCCGCATCCGTGTCTGTGTCTGTGTCCGTGTCCACGCTTCTTAGCTACCACCCAATCAACCATCTCTAAAGTAGACCCATCTATGTGTGTGTGTGTGTGTGTGTGTGTGTGTGTGTGTCTCTGTCCATAACCCATCACAGACCACAATTTATAACCTACAGACAGCCCCGTCCATAATAGTCTAATAGCTAATCCTGTTTAAATATATTTTGCCTTGTATCAAGCTACTTCTATTGGGAATTAGATTATATTAATTTCACCCTTGGGAGGACAGGTTGTCTTACATGGGATGAGATTTCTGATGTCCGCTTTGAGTGTTCTATGTCCACAATAATCAAAAGATTATAACCATCTTGATACACTGACATATTTTGATGGTTGTTCTTCTTGTTGTAGGAGCACGGTTCAAGTTCAGAGTGAGAAGAGCTGATATACTTCCAAAGACAGAATTACATAATAAATGACAAGTGGAATACATACCAAATTTGGCGCGACGTTCAGGTTGGCCTACTTACCTACAGTTTGTTGTGAAGCACCATTCAGTCATTTTCTCTCTTCTGCTTTCATCTGCATTGTGCCGAGGAACTACCCAAGATGTTTCCAATACAACCGCACAGACTGTTCCAGTCAGCTGTGAGTTTTATTCTCATTCACTGATGCCAATTGGCTTTATATGTTGTAAGAAATAGAAAAAGGACAAAACTGCGAGTATCCTCGGATCTCACAGACTACTTTTCTCAAAATGGTGTCTGACAATAATTTATAGAATTTAAGGGGTTTTGGTTTGGCATAGAACAAGTGCTACTCACAACCGCCTTCTTGTATACAATTTGCCCTCAAAATACATAGTCCTGAAGTTACGTTGAAACAAACATTGTTCAGATTGATTTTTTAAGTAGTTGAATCTTTGTCCATGACGACTCAAATTCTCGTTGCCAGAGGCTGCTTTTTCCTTTTAAGATAATGGAGGTTCATGGGCTGCTGAAGATTTATATTTTATTTTATTATTACAATGTATTACATACTAATGAGTCACAATAACAATATATGTCATTATTACAAAGAAAATTGCCACCCAAGATTGATCATAAAGGTTCAAGAGACATCTACCTTTTGAACGTAGCAAAGCTAGTAGTATTGGTGAGATATGCTGGCTAGTAGTAGTTGTATTGTACCAGGTTGATTCAGCAGCCCTCAAACTGCCAATCTTGAAACTTGGCAGTTGGTTGAAGATGGCAGTTTCGAACCAGCTGGATGGGTGAGTTGGATTTTTTTGGCTTTGTGAATTTGATTACACTAGAATTTTGGCCTTAATTTAAATAAAGAAAAAATCAAAGTGCAAAGTACACCAGTAGTCGCTTTATTAGGAAAAATTTGTCCAAAATCCCTCCCTTGAGCCATTCTTTGTTGAAAGGAACACTAAAACAATTTTTATTGTGTAAAGTCCATTAAGATAGATTTTTCTTGCAAGGACACCAATATTGTGCAGGTGCATTTTTATTGACAAATTTACCTTTTTAGTTGAATTCAGTAAACATTTCTGCACAAACAAACATGTTCTCTTCTTCTTCTTCTTCTTCTTCTTCTTGTTTCTGATGATCGTCAATATCAATGTCAATGTCATTATCGTTGTTGCTGTCATTATCATCGTTATCAGAACCAGTGGGAGGAGAAGGATCAAGTTGAGCAGTGTCGATGGCCCATTGGACCAGTTTCTGCACTTCATCTTCATCCACTCCATCATCACTAGCAATTGTTCCCTTACTTATTGGGACGCAGTCGAGGATCAGAAGAAAAAGGAAAGGGAAGAAGAGAGGTCTTGAGAGCAGCGAATTGAGCAAACAGATCATATTTGCTGTAGTTGATGTTGCTATCAAAGCTGTGACTTTCTTCCCATCATCACTGTGATCGGTTGTTGTTTCATATTCTGTTTTTTTTTTTTTGTTACTGTCCTGTTCAAGAAGACAGTAAAGTGTTACTCTGATAGTCAGCAAAATGTTATTGTGAAATAGAGTAAAAATATTAATTTTATTAAAAATTAAAATACTAAATTAGTCGCTAAGAATATTTTGATAATAGTAGTATGTGTCAGACTTTTTAAAGAAAATTTTTTATATTTGTTCTTAATACATTAAAATTTTATTATAAAGAAGTTTTGACCAAATTTTTGACTTTATTTTGGCCATTGTCATTTGAGTCATTTATAATTTCAATTGGCTCTTGCTTGTTATCTTGGAAGTGAAATGGAGAGGTAAGACTAAAAAGTGATCTGCCGTAGAAGGGATGAGATCAATTCTCTTTAAGTGTTATTCTAACAATTAATCATTAATTTCTGCAAATAAAATTAAAATAATAAATAAATAAATAAAATTTAATTGATTCAATTTTGATTATGAATTTATGATTGTCTCAGGTTGGTTTATAATTTACAATTGTGTCATTTGAGTCATTTATAATTTACAATTGTTAGTATTTTTTTTAATAAAAAATGAACATATGAGTGAAATGTCAGGCTTTTAGGAGTAAAATTGTAATCTTGATTAACTCTATAAACTAACTTCAATTAATTTACTGACTGTTTTCTATCAAAATCCCAAACTGGTGATGTCAATTGGACTAACTGTGAGCATTAAAATGATATAGAGGGACAGAATTCCGGACTACAGGTGCAATTAGCAACCAAAAAAAAATACAATTGGACTAACTGTGAGCATTAAAATGACATAAAGGGACAAAATTCTGGACTACAGGTGCAATCAGCAACCCAAAAAAAAAAAAAAAAAAAATACTAGCTACTAGGGTAGGCTGGGTGGCCAGTAATTTTCCACACGAATAATCCTTCCTAGCTCAAAAAAAACTTGGCCCGAAAGGGCTCTAATTTTTTTTTTTCTTTTTCTTTCCCTCTTATATCGTTGAAATAGAGGGAGGAAGAGAGAGAAGAGGGAAGAAGAGGAAGAGAAAAAGAAAGAGAAAGAGAGAGAAGAGAGAGGAAAAGAGAAGAGGGAGGGGAAGAGAAAGAGCACCCATCACCAGTGCCGCTATCACCAACACCACCATCATCTGTGTGTATACACAGATCTGTATAGATCTGTGTACCCCTCTCTCCTCTCTCTCTCTCTCTCTCTCTCTCTGTTTTAAGTTATGGAAGATGATGATGATGATGATGATGATGATGATGATGATGATGCGTTGTTGTTGATGTTGATGCTCTCTCTCTCTCTCTCTCTCTTCGGTGGGTGGGTTTGATTGGTTTTGATTTGTCTGATTGATTTTTTGGTTTTGATTATCACTTTCCTCTCCTCTTCTTTTCTTTCTTCTTCTTCTTTGCAGACTGTTGGTCAATCGCAAGAAAAAAAAAATTTTGATTTTTTTTTTTTTTCCAGCTTGGTGATTATGAACAGATGGAGAGATGAACATTGTTCATTGAATAGAAGAAGAAGAAGAAGAAGAGAAAAAAGATATGAGAAAAAGAGAAAAAAAAATTCTAAAGCGACGTTGTTTTAGCTGCCTTTCGAGCTATGTAGCAGCGCTGTTTTCGACACCCCTCAGCTGGAAATAGTCAAGTGGGTTTTGCACTATGCAGCTGTGTGCTCTCCTCCGTCGAGGGAATATTTATGGGGGGACAAAAAAAATGGTAGTGTTATATGTACTAATTAATGTACACACTAATATATCAACTAGTGTTATACTATTATTATTGACCACATCTATTATACAAATTACAAATACTCAAAAATTCTAAAATTATGTTATATCATCTATTAATATACTAGTTAGTACATTAATTGGTACATATAGCATTATTAAAAAAAAATGGCAAGAGAAAAGGGAGAATTAATTACCAGTAGAGTAAAGAACAAAAAAATTATAAACACATGAAAAGTGTAAGTGGTAATGTGGTGTGGTGCAATGCTAAGGTACAAGTGAAAAACCATGGAGGGGCAAGCCGCACTTGCACCTCTATATATTTGTATATATATTTTTTCTTCTCAGTTAAGTAATTCCCCCAAGAGAAAAAGAGGACCAAAAATTTACTTTTAAAAAACAAAGTGCAAAGCAAGGGAAGTAATTTTTTCTCTTCACCTTTTGGAATAGGTCCTTGTATAACTACGGATTGGCAAAATGAGAAATAATCCAATTTATCTTTTTCTAATAATTAAGCGTAATATTTTAATTAAGACAATTTATTTCATCTCTATTTGATATGACTTGATAGCACTTTACTCCCTATCTTTTAAAAATAGTCATATGCCCCCCTACATGGTTCTGGATTAAAATGTAACCATTAAGACTGTTACCTATAGATGTGAAATGATTATAATACCCTCAAACTTATTTTTTTGTTATTTTCTTTCTCTCTCATCTCTCATACACATAATTAATAATGTTTAGTGTTAATTCAATCAAATCACAATTAATTATAAATTTGTAAATATTTATTCTAATTCTTAAATTCGTATTCTAATTTTAATTTAATTATATTTTATATCATAATTAATCCCAAATTCTTAATTATTTATTATAATTTATAACATGCTAATCTAACTTTAATTTAAAGACATTTTAGATCAATTCTCACTTATTGTTTATTTTATATTTTATTTAATTAGATTTAAATCAATTCTTAATTATTTTATTTTAGATCAAATCTTAATTATATTTTATTTTAATTAACATATTAATCTATTTTTTGGTTTGGAGAAAATAGGGGTAAAATTGTCCTTTCGTTATATTAATTTCGTTCTAATTTTTCAAAAAACAAAACCCAGTTTAAAAAATAGCGTGTGTAATATTCATTTCCTTAATTTGGATGGAAAAACTAACGGTAGCACTTTAATTCAAATCACATAAAAGTTTTCTGACTATATTTAAATAAAGAAGAAGATAAAGTACTCTAATCTCAAATTATCAAAAAAAAAAAAAAAAGAATTTAACCCTTCTAATTATTATGATTTGAAAAACTGAGTCAAAAGTTTGGTAACCCACCCGACAACAATCAATGGCATATGGTTAAAAGTGAAAAAAAATAATTTATTAAAGAATGGAAAGAAAAACAAAGCAATCGCAAAAACATGAAGGAATCAATTTAAATTTATGATAAAAGTCGAAGATTAAAAGTAATTACAAACACGTGTCCCGATTTTGAAAGATAAAATTACTCCATTTTTTCTCTTTTTCTTTCTTCCCCTCATCTCTAATCTTTTCTCCCTTTTTTTTTTTTTCTCTCTCTCTCTCTTTCTTCTCCACATTTCTAATCTTTTCTTCCTGGTTAGGCCTTTATTGTTGGCAATCTCGTAAGACAAAATAATGTTTAATTGTAATTATATCTATTATTTTTCATTTGTGAGAATGATAATGTTTATATGTGAATCCAACATAGTTTGTGCTCGAGCAGAGTATTATGTGCTCGAGCATGGAAGGTTGCATTTGAGCAGTCTAGTTAGTATCGTAGCTTCTTAGAGTTTCAGAGACAAATCTTGCAAAGACAGTTTGCTCAAGTGGTAGAAGTTGCACTCTAGTGGTCTTGATCTGAGCCGAAATGTTACACTTTGAGACTTCCTATCTTATATTTTTAGTCTTTAGCTGATGCTATTTGATATAATGAAGTGTTTTTCATCATTTTTAGGTTAATATCACTTTGGAGATAAAAAGGATTGCAAAAGAGGCAAAAAGAGCAAAAAGTCCATGACCGAGTGAATCCGCATGAGCGGAATTCACAAATCAGCACGAGTGGACATCCCTGCCAAAACTTACCATCTGACTAGATCCACTCAAGTGGAATTCCCAATTTGCACGAGCGGATTTGCCTAGATATGTGTGCGCATGTTTTTTACTCTACATTAATTGGAGGCTATAAAAGGAGATTTGGGGACCTGTTTTGGGATCTGAAACCCTAGAGAAAATGGCTAGAAGCTAGAGAAGAAAAGCAAATCATTAATCCATGGCTTCCTCTTCAACATCCGAAGTGTTTAACCTCTCCATGAGCAGCTAGGCTTTCTTCTTCGGATTGAGATGAAACTCTTATAAAGTATCATGTAATTTTGTATTTTAATCCTAATTTGTCTTTGGAATTGGATAATTATTGTATGATTGTTTTTAAATCTTTTATTCAAATAATCTTTTCATTTGATTTCTGTTATTGATAATGCATAATCCTACAACTATTTTACTTTCTTGTATATACAAATTATGAGATGAGTCATGCTTAGGGAAGACTAGGGTTGCAAACGAGCCAAGCCGAGTTTTAGTATGTTTGGGCTTGTTTATTAAAATTTTAATGAACTTGAGCTCGAGCTCAAGCTCAATGAAAATTTAAGGAACCGAGCTCAAGTTGAGTTGGCTTATGTTTGACTTGAGTTCGAGCCTGTTCACAAGCATTAACAAGCCAAAAAATTTATAAATTCATACTTGCATATGAGACTAAAGTTATAATTAAAATTTTGATTATACAATTATATGTACAATATATATAAACATTCTAAAAAACAAAAGTCAATATTTTACTAAAATAATAATCTCTACTACCACTATTATATAAATGTACTATATATAGTTAACTATTATTTACATTTATATTTTTAAAATATATAAATAACATATTTATCTTATTTTTATACATATTTTACATTATTTAATATATAAATAATAAATATTAAACAAGCCAGCTAACGAGTTGGGCTTACGAGCCGAGTTTTAGAATGTTTGGGCTTGTTTATTAAAAATTTAATGAGCTCGAGGTCAAGCTCGAATGCAAAAAAAATTTAACGAACCGAGTTTGAACGAGCTCTTACCGAGCCGAGCTCGAGTCTGTTCACAGACGGCTCTATTCATTTGCAGCCCTAGGAAAGATGAATCGTACTGCAACCTTAATTTAGTGTAAATGATTCGTGCTGACCGAAGATGATTCGTGCCTACGTTTTGCATATACTCATCTTGTTGACAATGATATTAGTTTTGTAGCCATGATACATCATTATTATTCAAGCCATTGATTTACTAGAACTGGATATTTTAATTACATGATATGAGATTAGTAGTGGATTAGAAATCCTAAGTTTTTCTCCATATTCAGATTACTCTATTTATTTGCGCAATTATTTTAGTTGAATTTAATTTCTCCTTAGTAAAAATCAAATCTATCTTCTCTTTTTCGAATTAAATTAGAAATTACCACTCGAATTGATATAACTCAGTCCAAAGTCCTCGTGGTACAATACCTAGACAATCCACTGTTTTACTGAATTAGTGCTTTGTTTAATTCTTTATTTTTGATTAAAAAATGACCAATCAGGCCTAAAGGCAGTTCGATGACTTATATGTGCGTTTTTGGATCATATCTAGTGGAGACTCTCATATATTTATTTTTGGTGTGTGAAAAACAGAGGTGAAGTTTTCTAGTGAGATCTACACTTGTACCTAATTGAGAGTGATCAATGGATCACCATACTTCAATCACACTTTCCTAGAGATATGTTCATTGGTGAATTCCAAGAACTTGAGCTTAAAAGTTTTGATGGATTCTAAAGTGGTTTATTGTCGAGGATTCGACATTAGCGTTGTAGATTCGACATTGGAAAGGCAATTTTGAGGTAAGAATGGGTATTGAAGATTCACAAGGATTTGAGATCAATTGAGCAAGAATTCATTAGGAGATTGGGTAAGATATCTTTGTGTAATTTTCTTTTTCTCATAGTAAAAATGTTGATTGGCTTTAGGGCTGTGGTTTTTTATAATCACCATTGGGGATTTCCAATATTGATTATTTCCTACGTTAAAATTGATTGTGTCACTTGCTGGTTGATAGAGATTGGATCTAAATCAATTCTCTCTAGATTGATTTAGGTCAATTGAAGTTGTTTGAGAATTGTGATCACCTTCATTAATTTATAGTCGATATTCGAACGTAATTACAAATCACTCTCGAGACTTAGATTTTTCATCCATCCATCAGCTACCATAACCACCCTCTCCTTCCCCATCATCGATGTTCATCCAATGCAGGTACTATGCTATTACTATTAGATACCGCTGCCTCAATCCCCCCTTTTTTGTCCTCCTATCTTTCTATCAATTCTCTTATCTCCAAAACTGTAACAATCTTTACCACCCTTTCCTCCAATCTCGACCACATCCACCACACACAGACAAATTGTACCTCGATGTGCGATGAAATAATAATTACCAATGAGGCATATGAGGAGTTGATGGATACAAACAAGCATTCTAGAGCTAGGAGAATCATTGCAGTGCTCGCAAGAGACATTTCTCTAAGGGATCTTACAATTCGAAGTGAAAGTTGTTATTCAAGCGAGAAAGTTCTTGATTTAGCAGAAAGTGTGACGAAACAATGCCAAAACCTCCCAAGCTAGAGAGCTAGTTAGGACCACGAGCTTGGGTAGGGGGGATTTTAGAGCCTTAGGCAGCATTTGTCTTGGGGGTTCCCCAAAAGAGATTAAGCAATTTTTATTGAATGAAGCAACTTCAAGAGCCAAAGAATTGTTGCTCTAACTTAACAAGTGTGATGAAAAGGTGGCACAATAGCCCCAGAGTAGGAGTGTAAAAATAGCCCGCGGTCTGAAGTCCACCCACGGCCCGGGATGGGCTCAGCCCAGTTAGACCTGGTTAGGCCTAGGCCCAAGCCCAGCCGAGACGCCTGGCCTAGGCTTGGGCTGTCATTTGGAAGCTCGGTCCGACTCGCCAGGCCTAACCTGTGGCCCAACCCATTGGCCCGTTCAAGGCCCACTCAAAACCCTGCCCGAGGCCCAGTGTCATTTTTAATGGAAAATAATAAAATTTTGATGGAAAAAATAAAAAATGAAAAAACAAAAAAGAATGTTTAGGCCCGCCCAAGCCTAGTCCAAGTCTGAGCCCAGGCCCAGGCCTACCGGCACACCTTGAGGCCTGACCTGCCGACCCACCCAAGGCTTGAATACCCTATGGGCCTAGGGCCTAATTTTTTAGCCCATGGCTTGGCCCCGCCCGACTCAAATTTTGGCGGGAGTCCACGAGGCCTAACATGGGCCGGCCCGAGCCTGGGCTCGAATTGGGCCAAATTTACACCCCTACCCCAGAGAGAGTACGAGGTGGAGAGGCACTTATAGGATTGTCGTGGGCAGCAATTGCAAAGGGCATTTCATAACAGTTTTAGTAATTCATAGTGAAAGAAGAAACAACTTTAAGAGTAAGAACATAAGGCAACTTTATTGAAGAAAAGGGGAAAATACATATCAATGGTGTTTGAAAAAATTATTACAAATAGATGAAAAAAATATAAGATTTTAATTTATTAATATGTATAAAGTTTATTATCAATTTGTAAATTTTGTTTTTTTAAATCTCACTGATATATAATTTTCTCTTGAAAAAACAAAGTGGTTTTTGTGGTCAAAACATAGAAAGTAACTTTGCTAAGCGACACTTATCACTGGAACTGATAATACTTACAAAACAATGTAAAAAAATAAAACAAACAAACATAATATCTACTTATCATTAAATTTGGCTCCACTTATCACGCAGTAAGAATCTATTTATAAAAATATGGGTGTAAAATGCACCAAAACCACCATGGTGCCAACATAAGATTCTATTTACAAAAATGTGGGTTTAAAATGCACCAAAGCCACCATGGTGTCAATGTAGTAGTTGGAACAATTTTCTGTGTAAAACAAATAACTTGAAACTAAATCAAACAAATGAAAATAAATTACTTATAGAATTTATTTACTGAAATGAAAAAGTACAAAATAGATCAAGTCGAGTATGTGACACTCTGTTCTTAACACATATTCGCCTTGTTTCGGTGCTTACGGGTAAATGGCGTCTATATCCCAAGATACAATGATCTTCACATATTGTAGTAGTACTCCAAACAATCTGTATAGCGAACTAGAACCTGTGTTCTATACTCACTAAATTTTTTCGAAAAATAAGAATGTAAATAATACAAAGAGAGTACAAAGAAAAGCAAGGAAAAAGGATTTTCGGAATGTCCAAATGCTGAAAAACTTCTAGTATTTATAGGCATATAAGTGACTGTCCGAACAGGTTCAATTTGAAATGAACAGATCTGTTTTTGAAATAAACAGGTGCAATTCGATTTTGAACAAATCTGTTGGAAAAACTAGTTTGAATCTGTTTGAAACTGCTAGTAGTTTTTAACTTGTTTACAACAGTTAATCTGTTGGGAATTTCGGACTGGAAGAGGCACAATTTTGGATAGAAAATTTGAATTCAAATTTGGCAAAAATTTGAATTAATTTCATTCAGAAAAATTAATTTTCCTGCAAGAATTTTTGGAAAAAATTCAAATAAATTAATATTAGAACCGACCTGACCCACAACCCACACTTGCGCTCGGTATAACTCAGTCGAGCCTGTTAGACAGACGGCAGCTGCAGCGTATGCACGCACATGTAGTGGTTTGAGCCAAGGTTTACTTTGTCCATAACTCCTCATTTTTACAAACTTGGGGTGCCCCTTAGGACGCAACCTAAGTATTGTTACCTAGAACTTATATACACACATAAGTTTTCTTAAGTTTCCAATGTGGGACTACCATTACAAAGAAACCCACAATTTATTCTTTAATAGTCCATTCCACAAACCCGAAAACGACGTTAACTTCCTATTCACTCATAAATGGTTTTGATGAACCGTTTTCACCGTGTGACTTGCCACATGGCAAGGAACACGTCACCTTTTTGGACCCATCTCAAAAGATGTGTGGGCCCTACTCAAATTTGGGCTCAAAGTTGGCCCAAAATAAACCTATAAAAGCCATAATTTCCAACAATCCCCCATATGAATGGAATTTGACGGAAAGAAAATGCAACAACATGATGTTTAATTGAGAGTACAAAAATCGGAGATATTCTACAAAGGATAGGTAACTTTTGGCTTTGAACCTTTTCTTGTAAGACACTATCGAATTTACTAGCTAGCCAGTGAACATGATGTCTTGAACTATTTAGCCATTTGTGTAAATCAAGACAATAGAACTCACACAGTATATTAGCAGACACAGTTTAGTTCTCACTATTGTGTTCATTTTGGCCATGAACAACCTGGTGTTTCATGGATGCTCTAGAGAATTGTAGGTCTTAACAAATCTCATAGAACTGACCTAGTTCACACTCATATAGGTGATTCTTATGAAGAGTATCCTGCCATACTTCACTAGGCATTCTTAGATATAAGAATCATTAGAAGTATTTCATCATAAAAATGGGTAGGAGTTTGACTCCCCAGTGATCCTTATGAGTCATACACAACTTGGTTATCCCTTTGAACCTAGATCTTGGGATCTCCAGTCAACTAAGTTAGGTTGCCGTTGTGGTAACTCTTATTTAATAGGCTTAAGTCCCATTCCCTTCAATGAATTCTCAACTAACTCTTATGCTAACCCTTTGGTTAGTAGATCCGCTATGTTGTCCTTAGACTTCACATATTCAATGGAAATAACTCCATTAGAGAGTAGTTGTCTCATGGTGTTATGTCAACGATGAATGTGTCGTGACTTACCGTTATACATATGACTCTGTGCTCTACCTATTGCTGATTGACTATTACAATGTATGTATATAACAAGTACCAATTTTGGCCACATTGGAATATCTTCAAGGAAGTCGCAAAGCCATTATGCTTCTTCCCCAGCTTTATCTAAAGCTATAAATTCTGATTCCATAGTAGACCTAGCAATGCAAGTCTGTTTGGAAGATTTCCAAGATACAGTTACACCACCAAGAGTAAAGACATACCTACTGGTGGATTTTGAGTCTCTAGTACCTGATATCCAGTTTGCATCACAGTATCCTTCAAGTACTGCTGGTTATCTAGTATAATTTAGTCTAATGTTACGAGTAAATCAGACATATCTATGAACCCTTATAATAGCTTTCCAGTGTTCTACTCCTGGATTACTCGTATATCTACTTAATTTACTTACTGCATAAGTTATATCTGGGCGAGTGCAGTTTATCAAGTACATTAAGCTTCTAATAATTTGGGATATTCTAATTGAGAAATACTTTCCTGTACATTCTTAGAGAGAAACAAATTAATATCTATAGGTGTTCTAGCAAGATGATCATCATCTTTGCTAAATTTGTCAAGTATTTTCTCAATGTAATGTGATTGTGACAAAGCATAATATTCTGATGTTTTGGTAATTTTCATACCAAGTATTACATTAGCAATCCCCATGTCTTTTATATCAAAATGTTTATTCAACATTTTCTTGGTAGTTTTAATCATGTCATTATTATTACCTATGATGAGCATATCATCCACATAAAGACATACTATAACATAACATTTGTTTGTGTTTTTAATATAAACACATTTGTCACATTCATTAATTTTAAATCCATTTGACATCATTGCCTTGTCAAATTTCTCATGCCATTGCTTTGACGCTTGTTTTAAACCATATAATGATTTAACCAATTTACACAGTTTCTTTTATTTACCTGGAACAGAAAATCCTTTTGGTTGTTCCATGTAAATTTTCACATTTAACTCACCATTTAAGAAAGCTGTTTTTACATCCATTTGATGAATTTCTAGATTGTTCAAAGAGGCAATGACAATTAGCATTCTAATGGATGCTATTCTAGTAACTTGTGAGTATGTGTCAAAGTAGTCAAAACCTTCTTTTTGTCTATATCTTTTGACTACAAGTCTTGTCTTGTATTTGTCAATTGATCCATCCACTTTCATTTTTCTCTTGAAAATCCACTTGTACCCAAGAGGTTTACAACCTGGTGGTAAGTCCACTAATTCCCAAGTGTGATTTTGAAATATGGATTCAACTTCTCTATTTACAGTCTCTTTCCATAAAGGAGCTTCAAGACTGGACATAGCTTTTTTAAAAGTTAAAGGCTCATTTTCTAACAAATATGTTAGAAAATTTGGATCAAAAGATTTTGAGGTTCTAGCACGTTTACTACGCCTAGGTTCCTCTTTCTCATTTTGATCTATCTGTTGCTTTTGTTCTTGATCTTGTCCTTGGTCATGACTAGAAATAGCATCGTAAGATCTTTTATTAGAACTAGTTTCTTGTCCAGTATTATTTGGAAATATATTTTCAAAGAATGATGCATTTAGAGATTCAATAATAGTATTTACATACATTTCGAAATGTTCTGATTTATAAATCAAAAACCGATATGCAGTACTATTCATGGCATAACCAATGAATATGCAATCAACAGTTTTAGGACCTATCTTAATTTTTTTAGGACTAGGAATAGCCACTTTAGCCAAACACCCCCACACTTTTAAGTATTTGTAGGATAGTACTCTCCCATGCCAGATTTCATAAAGTGTTTGATTTACTTTCTTTCGGGATACTTTATTAAGAATGTAATTAGCATATAGTATTGCTTCCCCCTACAAGTTCTGAGGTAATCCAAAACTTATTAACATGGCATTCATCATTTCTTTTAAAATTCTATTTTTCCTTTCAACAATTCCATTTTGCTGAGGTGAGTAAGGAGCGATGGTTTGATGAATTATTCCATGTTCTTTACAAAACCACCTTTATCACTTCTAAGTTTTTTAATTTTCTTACCAAGTTGATTTTCAACTTCATTCTTACATTAAATGAAAGTTTCCAAAACTTCATCCTTGGTTCGAATTAAATAAACATAACTATATCTAGTATAGTTATCTATGAAAGTGATAAAATATTTTTTCTCACCTCTAGTTTGAATTGATTTAAAATCATAAATGTTACTATGAATTAATTCAAGTGGTTCCGTACTTCTATCAATTGAATGAAAAAGAGTTTTGGTTAATTTTGCCTCAACACAAATTTCACATTTATGATTTGAATCAATGTCAAATTTAGGTAAATATTCCATATTAATTAATCTACGCAAAGATCCATAATTAACATGTCCTAGTCTACTATGCCACAAATTTAAAAACTCAAGCAAGTAAGAAGAAAATGTAATTTTATTAGTAACAGAGGGTACAATAGTCATTACATTTAGTTTGAAAAAGCCATCAAACATTTAACCTTTTCCTATATACATCTCATTCTTAGTAAGAACAAATTTATCACTTTCAAACACTTGCCTAAACCTATTTTTACTCAACAGAGATCCAGAGACTAGATTCTTGCGAATGTCCAGTATATGCAGCACATTGTTGAGAGTGAGTTCCTTTCCAGATGTCATTTTTAAAATAATATTTCTTTGTCCTTCAACTTTAGAAGTTGAGGAGTTACTCATAAAAAGTTGTTCGTCATTGTCCATCACAGAATAAGATGTGAACATCTTTTTGTCGACACAGATGTGGCGAGTAACACCAATGTCCACCCATCATTCTTTCGGATTTACGACAAGGTTTGCTTCAGAAACAACTGCAAAAAGATTTATGTCATCTACGCCATTTGGAATTTTGTTCATTTTAGTCATATTGGCTTGAGTAGGATTCTTGCTTGATTTTCCTTTGCCTTTGCGTTTGCTACGGCAATCTTTGGCACGATGTCCCTCTTTGTCACAGATATAACACTTGCCATTGAACTTGTACTTCTTAGTTTCTCTTCCTTTAGAGCCTTGTGCAAAACTTTCTCCAGAATACTTCCGTTTCTTTGCTTTTGGAGCATGTTCCATCACATTTGCCTTAGATTCCATTGGATGCTTACCAGCCCGTTTTTCAAAATTGCGGTTGTCCTCCTTAATCCTCAAATACACAATCAATTCCTCAAAGGTCATTTCTTTGTGCTTGTGTTTAGGTAGTTCTTGAATTCCTTCCAGCCTTGTGGTAATTTTTCAATTAAGGCAGCAACTTGGAATGATTCATTGAAAGACATGCCTTCTGCATGAATGTCATGGAGAATGAGTTGGAGATCTTGAACTTGGCTAATTACAGTCTTAGAATCAACAATCACAAAGTCCAGAAATTTGCCTACTACGAATTTCTTCGAGCCAGCATCTTCTGTTTTGTATTTTTTCTCCAAAGACTTCCAAAGTTCTTTTGCTTTCTTGATAGGGTTGTAGACGTTGTACAATGTGTTATTAAGCCCGTTCAAAATGTAGTTCTGGCAAAGGAAATTAACATGTTTCCAGGCATCGACCGCAGCAACCACTTGTCGGTCAGTTTCATCCTCTTTCAAAGTAGGAGCATCCTCGCAGAGAAACCGTGCCAGGTTAAGAGTAGTAAGATAGAACAACATTTTCTACTGCCATCTTTTAAAATCAGTTCCTAAGAAATTCTCTGGCATTTCACCGTGATTGACTGGTACAGTCACAACTGGAGCAAGGGTTGGAGTAATGGTAGTCACCATACCAGTACTAGTTTGAACATTAGTTTCAGTAGCCATAAATTCTAAATTATAAAACACAATTTAATTAGAATCTTATACTACACAGAAAATTTAAACCACAAGCACATAATTTAATTCTGTAAAAATAAAAGAAACAAGAATTGTAACTTTTATTTCCAATTAATTTGAAAATAAAATATTTATTTAACAAATTAATTCCACACAGAAAAATATTTCTGTAGCACTTCAAAAATTATTTTTGAAAACTAAAATTAATTTTTAACTAACTTCACGAATAAATATTCTGAATTGTTAATGACTACCAGTTTATTACTACTAGTTGTCAAAGAAAATAAACAATATATTACTACTATTTGTCAAACAATATATTACTACTATTTGTATTTTCCAACCAGAATGTTATTTTGTAAATGCACAGAAGATTAATTTCTATAAGAAGAAGAAAAGAAGAAAAGGAAACAAACGAAAAATTATGTTTAAACCGAATAATTCGAATCTGTCTTAAGATTGTTGGAACAATCTTCAGTGCAAAATAAATAACTTGAAACTAAATCTAACAAATGAAAATAAATTACTTACATAATTTATTTATCGAAATGAAAAAGTACAAAATAGATCAAGTCGAGTGTGTGACACTTTGTCCTTAAGATAGATTCGCCCCCGCTTCGGTTCTTATGGATAAATGACGTCTATCTCCCAGGATACATTGATCTTCACAGATTGTAGTAGTACTTCAAACAATCTGTATGGCGAACTAGAACCTGTGTTTTATACTCTCTAAATTTTTCCTAAAAACTAGTATGTGGAATAACACAAAGAGAACACAAAAGAAAGCAAGGAAAAAGGATTTTTGGAATGTCCAAATGCTGAAAACCTTCTAGTATTCATAGGCATAGAAGTGACTGTCCGAACAGGTTCAATTTGAAATAAACAGATCTGTTTTTGAATTAACCATGTGCAATTCGATTTTGAATAGATCTGTTGGAAAAACCAATTTGAATCTGTTTGAAACTGCTAGCAGTTTTCAACATGTTTTGAACAGTTAATCTGCTCGGAATTTTGGACTGGAAGAGACATAATTTTGGACAGAAAATTTGAATTCAAATTCAGCAAAAATTTGAATTTTCATTCAGAAAAAATAATTTTCCTATAAACATTAATATTAGAACCGACTCGACCCACACCTGCGTCTTGTACGGCTAGGCTAGTCAGACGACGGCGGCACACGTGTGTAGTGGTTTGAGCCAAGGTTCACTTTGTCCATAAATCCTCCTCTCTACAAACTTGGGGTGCCCCTTAGGGCCCAATCCAAGTATTGCTACCTAAAACTTATATATACACATAAGTTCTCTTAAGTTTTCAATGTAGGACTACCATTACAAAGAAACCCACGTCAACTTCCCATTCAGTCATAAAAGGTTTTGATGAATCGTCTTCACTGTGTGACTTGCTATGCGGTAAGGAACACGTCACCTCTTTGGACTCATCTCAGAAAAAGTGTGGGCCCTATTCAAATTTGGGCTCAAAGTTAGCCTAAAATAAGCCTATGAAAATGAAATTTTCCAACAGTAGTTCGGATGAAACGTAGCACTATGATACTCTTTACTCTTTGCCCTTACTTTATTGATGTAATGTATATTTTTTGTATGTTGTTGCTATCAATAAAGTTGCTTATTTTGCTGATTAAAAAAATAAAATAAAATAAAAAACACCATCATTGCTATAACTAGGGGTGGAGGCATGTGGGCACCAGAAGGGTCATCCCCCCCTCTTAAACTTTTAGAAATTATGTTTTTACCCATAATTAAAAAATGTTTAATTTAACCCTTTCATGTTCTTAAAACTCATATCCTGAACCCTTTTTTTTCAAAAAAAAATTATTTAATTTGTCATTTTAAATGTTTAATTTTGCTATTTTTTTTTAATAACTTTTATTTAGAGAAATGCTATGTGTCTCATATTTTTTTGTTTGTTTTATATCAACTCTTATAAGAATATTCATAACTAGTTCATTTGTTAGAGGTAATTATTACATAATCAATGACAACTAATAATATATTAGCATGATTCAATGATTCAAAATTAGGAAGAAGAAAAACAAGTACTATATATCACTTGTTTTGATCTCACACTTATATCAAGAGCAATCTATATAACACAATTGATGTTGCAATTATATCAAGAGATTGCTATATATCACAATTAATCTTGCAATTTTGTTCTCTTGATATCAATTTTGTGTGCAACTTGATATAATTTTGTTTTCATATTTTATGAGGTATGTGATTATTTTTTGAACCATGTGATTATCTGAGCACCATATGAGTTTAACATAATACCTTTAAATGGGCCCTAACTATGTGTGTAATTAATTTTAGGGGGACTTACCAGCCGGTCCCAAGCAAACAAATTAATACCCACCAAGTCCTGCCCTATTTCAGTTTCCAATTTTACCCCTGAAAGTCACACCACATGCGTGAATCAAAGAACATATCATGAGGTCTCCCCTGTGCGCGTGAAACACACTTCTTTCTCAATTGTTCTGATTTGGAAATTCTGAGGCGATTTGGAAACTATTCTGAGGCGATTTGCGATTTGGAAATTGAACAAACGAAGATATTTTCCTATATCTCCATCGTTTCCAAAGAAATCACCATCTGTTTTGATCAATTATCTGATTCCGAACGAGCCCCAGCAAATCCTTTACCGTTTCGATCTATATTCCCTGTTTGGTTCATCTTCAACAAACATGCGAATGAACGTGAGTCGTATTCATCTCTTCTGTTCTTCTTTTATAACTATAATTAAGTGATATTGAACTTCATAATAATCACATCTTCATGTTCATTTGCTATACAATAACAGATTTGCTTATTTTGCCCAATTCAGTGAGAAAATTTGCTATAAGAATGATAGATTTGCTTAATTTTCTTAATTGAGTCATAAATTTGTTATAATGATGGATTTGCTTCCCTTCTTGGTTCATAACTGTAATTGAGTTATAAAATTCGCTATAAAAATGATGGATTTGCTTACTTTTGCTAATTCAGTGATAAAATTTGATATACAATAACAGATTTGATTCTTTGCCCAATTTTGGAGAAAAATTGCTATAAGAATGATAGGTTTGCTTAATTTTCCTAATTGAGTGATAAAATTTGTTATAATGATGGATTTGCTTCTCTTCTTATTTCATAATTATGGATTTGCTTCCCTTCTTCTTTCATAACTATGAGTAATAAAATTCAACTTGAAGCTATTTTCAATGTGTATCATACAGTACTAAATTATGAGTGATATTCAACTTTCATAATAATCACATCTTTATGTTCATTTGCTATACAATGATGGATTTGCTTACTTTTGCTAATTCAGTGATAAAATTGATATACAATAACAGATTTGCTTACTTTGCCCAATTCAGTGATAAAATTTGCTACAAACAATAATAGATTTGCTTAATTTTCCTAATTGAGTGATAAAATGTGTTATAATGATAGATTTGCCTCCCTTCTTCTCTCATAACTATAATTGAGTGATACAATTCGACTTGAAGCTATTTCCAATCTGTACCACACAGTATTTAATTTATGAGCGATATTCAACTTCATAATAATCACATTTTCATGTTCATTTCCTATACAATGATGGATTTGCTTACTTTTGCTAATTCAGTGATAAAAATTGCTATACAATGCCAGATTTGCTTACTTTGCCCAAATCAGTGAGAAAATTTACTATAAGAATGATAGATTTGCTTAATTTTCCTAATTGAGTGATAAAATTTGTTATAACGATGGATTTGCTTCCCTTATTCTTTCATAACTATAATTGAGTGATAAAATTCGACTTGAAGCTATTTGAATCTATACCATACAGTATTAATTTAGAGTGATATTCAACATCATAACAATCATACCTTTATGTTCATTTGCTATACAATGATGCATTTTCTTACTTTTGCTAATTCAGTGATAAAATTTGCTATACAATTGTTTTCATCTTCATCATGATACTTCATGTTCTTTTGCAATTTGGAATCTAAACTTTGCTATACACTTATATATTTGCTTAATTTGCATAATAGATTTATAAATTCTTCTTAGTTTTCCTAGTTCAGTGATAAAATTCTTCTTAATTTTCAATGTTCATGCTCAATGTTTTTGTACAGATGTTGCCAGTCATCATAAAAGATTACGTCGTCGAGAAGCAAGTTTTTCAAAGAAGAAAAAGATTTAAAAGGTTGAGTTTATTATAGAGCCAACAACACATGAAAGTGAAAATCAACTAAAAGTTATACCTGAATCCAACATTCACAATGAAGAGCCCAAATAGGAACAACTAAAACAACCTACAAAGCTCCACAAACCAAGAGGGAAAAAAAAATTGATGAAAGAAAAACTAGGACTGAACAGATACATGATAATGAAGCAAAGTATGTCTACCGTTCCAACATTCAATCTCTTATCAAATTTTTCAAGACAACAAAACTCAGAGAGGAGCATTTGACAGTATTGAGAAACACACATTTTTCACTTCTGGTTGATACATTGAGTGAAAACAAGGTTAAAAGAAGAGATTCAATTAAATATGATGATGTGGTTGCAAAAATTTTACAAACTTACCAAATGGATGGAACCACATTTGAAATTGCTGGGAAGAAGCTGAAGTTGAAAAAGAAATGACTTCAAATTAATTTTTGGGATTGCATGTGGACAAAAGAAGATGAATCTTGCATATGGAAGAAAAAATGAGGTAGCTATGTGCAAAGAAGGAAAATAACCGAGAGCAGAATGACAAGTGCTTCAATCCAAAAGTTGATAACAAACTTTTGAGAAGTAACAACAATGAAGATGTAGAAAGGTCGTTAGGCTTGTGTGCCTTCTGGTTTGTTTGCTTTTGTGTATCCGGGTACTGGGACAACAATTGGTTGGGGGTTCATGAAATACCTCGAGAATATTGACGAAATGAAGTCTTATGATTGGTTTGGCGCAGAAAAACAACATCTTACAAGATCAATAGCACGCAACATCAACCAAATTGATAGAGTGTGCGGATTTGTGATCATCTTATTGGTAAGTAAATACCTCACTTACAACTTATAAACTATAATATTACATTTACTAAATACTAATTTATAACTTTTTTTTGTCCTCAACAGTATTGGATATGTGCGCATGCAAAGATCATCAAACCAAATGACAAGAACCCAATCCCAAGATTTGCAAGATGGAACATTACACATCTGGGAGAACAATTGGCAAAGTCATCATTGCATAATCTGAAACATATTGAGGTATCTGTTGATCTCCTTTGTTTTTTTAAACAAATATTAGATTTTGTTATGCAGTGATAAATTTTAGCAAGACTGATAAATTCTTCTTAATCTTCATGGTCTCACATTTTTGGTAGAAAAATTATTTAGGCATTTCATCTGTGCTACGAAATTATTCAATAAACAAGTTTTATCAGTGTATAACCTTTATTTCTTTAATTGAGTGATGAATTTTGCTATGCAGCAATAAATTTTGATATGGACTGATAACTTTTTGCTCACAGTTATAAATTTTCTTAGTAAGCTTCATTGAGTGATAAATTTTGCTTAATGTTGCTAATTCACTGCTAAAACTTGTTATCATGAAGCAAATCACTAGTCTTTTCTACATTTGAATCACCGAATGATAAATTATTACTTAACTTTGCGTGATATCATTCTTTTTAATAATTTTCATTCATGTAGGAGAGCAATTTGAAAGACACAATTGAAGAACAGAACATATACAAACAATTGCAACCACAATGATGAGCATGAAGATGAAGAATGTAACTTTGAGCAACAAGAGGAGACTGAATTATCTGAAAAGGAAGAAGAACCAAATATCACAAAGATATTTAGTCTCACTCCAGGAAGAAATTCACCGAATCCCAAGCATCAAACAGGTGCTCGAAAAAGAGGAAATCAACAACATTGCAATAAAAAAAGAATGCAAGAAGGAAAGCCAACTTTCAGCATGAAACTGAAGAAGGTCCAGTTCATGTGCAAAGAAATGACCTTTCTTTTGACAACGTAGAAAATGATGAAGAAGAAACAATGATCAAACAGAAAGTTGGTCCAACAACTTCCCCGGGATTCAAGCATCAAACACCGGCTGAAAAGAGGAAAGCAAAAAGGAAACTTGCCTATGAAACAAATATCTACCATGTGAAAATTAATGAACATACCTTTCAGAAACTAGAAGAGAATGTCTGATAATCCAAAGGCTAGAAATGGAGAAGGCAAGAATCCAAGCAGAAATGATGAGCTTAAGGACCAACTCATGAAGCTCAGTAAACAAATGGAAGAACAGAGCAAGAAAGCAAAGATACAAATGGAAGTGAAAGATGTGGAAATGGTGCTACTTAATGAGAGAATTGCAATGTTGGTTGAATCAAATCTCTACTTGGACAGTGAAGAAGAACAAATCGCAGTTGAAGTTGAAGCCACCACTCCCAAAACATCGCCTCTTGTGAGCTCAATGATAAAAAGGGTGAAAAATAGAGAAACAAGAAAAGAGCACAAAGATCCAGATTTTTAGTACATAACGAAAAGACAACCAAAGCAGAACACGACAGTTGATGAAGTAGAACCAATGGTTGAAGAAAGTACAAAGACCAGAAAAGAAGAGCAGACACAACATCAACATCCAACAAAACAACTTGACACTTCCTATCCAGTGTTTCACAAATTGCCAAAGAAATCAAGGATGAAACTCACTAGTCTTTGGGCAACAAAAACCAGCAGGTAAGAACATGATTTGGTCCTAAAATTTCCAAATTTGGAATCTAAATTTTAGTATATGGTCATGCATTTATCAATGTATAACCTTTGTTTATTTCATTCATTGATAAATTTTGATATACAGTGATAAAATTTGCTACATAGTGATAAATTTTACTTAATTTCTTTGGTGGAGTGATATATTTTGCTAATCTTCATGGTCTCATCTATGGTATCAAATTATTTAGGCATTTGAGTTTATGTTCTCTACTTCATTTCATTGTTCGGATTTGATACATCAAGTAAAATTTGATAAACTCTCATTCACCCTGATAAGTTTTAACAGCAGACAGAGAACGTCATCAACACCCCACAACAGGAAGACACATCGTAAGTTTATCAATAACAAAACACTGTTATTAAAAAAAAAAAAAGCAACAAAATCAAATTATAATATTTTGTTTTCAAAATGTTTTTGCAGGCTTGATTGCGGAATCCTTGTTTGCTACATCATAAGGCAATATGTTTCCAATAGCAACATAATGCCTACTTTTTCCAAGGAACAATGCAATCAATTGAGAGTTGATATGTTAAGTATCTTCTTGACTGACCAATAAGTTGCTCAACGACAAATACCTGATGAAAACATTGATGACTTGCCTCTACAATAATCAACAAATCTGGAATAGAAGAAAAGGAAACACTGATTCATTTGGTTGTTAGAATGTCAATACTTCATACATTTTGCTTGTTTGCTTGTCACAGTGTTACCTGTATTTTGATGATTTTGGTTCTTACTTTTCTCCAATGAATGTTACAATGCTTCGTTGTTACAATGTCAAAGTTATGGACAGTGCTTGGTTGTTACAATGTTAAAGTTATGGACAATGCTTGCTTGTTACAATCTCAAACTTGCTTCAATGAAACATTCAGTCTTTTTTAACCATATCGTTACCAGACCTGGCTTTTCATATCAGTCTTGTTATCCAAATTTCATTCAAAAAATTGATTCTAATCTGACTATTTGTGTTGAATTTAAAGGTTAGTAACATGTTTGGAGTCACTATATTGATAAATTTATTTTTTATAGTGTTTTGTTTACCCTGATAAATTTATCACTTTTTCAACAAATTTATCATTGTAAACACTGATAAATTTACCAATGTTCAAACAAAAAAACCAGCGACTCTCTCTCTCTCTCTCTCTCTCTCTCTCTCTCTCACATTCTTTTTCCCCAATTCAAGTAAACAAAACACTATAAAAAATAATAAAAAATTTACCTAATTGAAAATTAAAACACAAGCACTATTACATTGTCCAAATTGGAAATTAAAATACTGTTATAATCTGTACATATTCCCAACTTTGAGAATGAATGTAAGAACTTGCCATCCTTGGTGATTTTTGAATAATCAAAACCATTTGATACTTCAGTTAAATAACTCAAACATCCAAAGCTAGCTTTTGAATGACCACAAAACAGTATGCAGACTAAGAACTTGTTGCTAAACCAGATAAACATGGTTGTTGATCTAAAAATTTTTGTTTTTTAAAGCAGTTAACACAACAGATATGCAATTATGTATTCCAGAGATTTGATCTACACCTTTGTATTGTCGAAATTTTTCCTGGGAAAACTAGATAACTCCAGACAATGATAAATTTATCACTGTAGAAAAGAACATTTGCTTGGATATGATAGTGATAAATTTATCAACCACTGACATAAATGTAATAAACTATCAACTCTACCCACACAACAAGTGATAAATTTATCATTCTTCAAAATAACAAAATTCAAGAACCACATTAATGGTACATTTATCATTTTTACAAAAAAATAATCCATCAACTTGTCCAAACCAACACGTGATAAAATTTATCACTTTATAAAACACCAAAAAACAGCAACTACATTTAACCCAAATCAATAATAAATCTATGTGAAACGTAATCCTGTAAAAATATCAGCAAAAAAATATAATTTTTGATCAATAAATTCCTCAATCATTCAAATGCGAGTACCAAAATGATACATTTTTCAAAAAATACTCAATCATTCAATGCAAGTAACACCTCTCAACTCTCAAACAAAGTAACTCAATTAAAATCAATACAACTAAAGCAAAGCTTGTTTACATGTCTTCCGATTGTGAGTTCCCATCTTTCCACACCTATTGCATCTAATTCTCTTGATTTCGCCCTTAGAAGGTATTCTTTCCATTCTTGGACGTCCAGCTGGTCTCTTACAAAGAGGAGGTAAAATAACGTCATCATCAACAACTACATTTGGCTTCCACATACTAGGAACTGGATAGATAGAATGTGAATAAGAATCACAATAACTACTAACACGGTAGTAATCATCAAGAAAGCAATTCAGATCCTTCCCACTCCTCTTTATAGCACAAAAACCATGTTTGCAAGGAAAAGAATCAATTTCCCACTCGACAAGAACAACAATGTTTCCCAATATCAACCATAACCGAATGATCCAATTGGATTTCATAAATGTCATCGCTACATTTCTTAACTATCCATGCTTTTGTATCATTAAAAGTTTCTTCCAACTTTTTCTCTGCAAAAGAACAAACAATATGATTCCACTTTTTCCCAACTTCTCTCCTTCTTGAAAATTGCTCCATTAGTTTCACCTGTATAGCATCAACAAGACTAGTTGAAAACAAATGGCGTTCATCCCTAATCCATGAATTAAAAGATTCCGCAGCATTTGCGCACATTTCACCATACCTCTTGCCTTGAAAATAAGCGTTACACCAACACTCATTAGGCAAATCCTTAAGAAATTTCTCAACACTACGACCACAACGACCCTTAAATTCTTCAAATAGCTCATTAAACAACTCAATAGTAGGAGCATATGCACATCTACTAAAAAGAGTAAGCAAATACTCTTTAGATTCACGACTCTTCAAATTGACAAATAAGTCTTCAAGTTTGTCTTCAAATGCATTAGACAAAAAGAATGAGAAGAAAATGGAAAGACCTCAGCTAAAGCTTTCAGCAAACCTCCATGTCGATCAGTAACAAACGCAATATCCCTCTCCGAAGTCAAAATACCTAATAACTTTGACAAGAACCAATGCCAACTGTCATAACTTTCACTATCAACAATGGCAAAACATAGCGGATATAAACCTACAAACAAAATATATATACACGTTATCAGTAACAAATAAAAAAATTACAAAAAGAAAATCAAAACACAAAGTATATGACATATAGCACTAGCCATAGATAAATTTATCACTGTACAAATATAAAAATTTAACAAAAGTATACAGCATAAATTTATCACTAATAGATTGACCATACTCAATAATCAGCACTCTCCAGTAACAAAAATGACAGAATTATCACTGTTTCAATAATAATAACACATAGACACAAAATATACCTTGGTTACCATCTTTTGCCGTAGCAGCCAATAAACAACCTTTGTGTCTTCCTTTCAAAAAAGTTCCATCAAGTATCAACATAGGCCTACAATACTTGAAACCATGAATACATGCCTTAAAAGCGAAAAACAAGCATCTAAAATGTCTTCCTTTACTATCAATATCAAATTCCATATCAAAAACACTCCCCGGATTGCAAGCATTAGTGGCATCAACATACCAACGAAGATCGTCAAATGATGATGAATAGTCACCAAAAACAAGACCCCTTGCTTTTTCAACACCCATCCAAGCTCGCCGATAAGAAACTTCTGTTCCATAATAGTCCTTGAAATCATAAACCTCCTCACTAACCGATGTCAAAGCCTTGTTATGAATATCACTTGAAATTAGCCCACCAATCATACTTGAAGTCATCCTAGCATGTTTAATTGTACGAAAAGAAGATCACAAGTATGAACATCATCAAATTGTTTAATAACAAAAGCTTACTATAATTTTCCACTCTAGCATGCACGCTCCATAAACATCCCAAATCAGCCATTCTCTTACAATGAACAGTGACACGATCCTTATCATTCTTAACAAAATCAAAATTAAAACCGGAATGAATAGAATACTTTGACAACGCATCTCGAAATTCAACAACTCCTTGAGCAAACCTTTGTCCCACTCCTTTCATACAATTAACCTACCTATCGGAGAGCGAAGGTTTCCATTGATTTGAATAAAATGAAGGCAAAAAATCAGTTTCACAAACAACACTACTACTACTACTACTACTACTACTACTAGCTTCACCATCACAAATCATATAACCTTCACCCAAAGAACAACACTTTACAAAAACATCAATATGATGAATATCACAAGAAAGTGCCAGTCCAACCATAACCTCCAAATCCTCTTCACTTTGTAGACCACAAGAAGAATGTCCAGCCATTGAATACGATATATTCAAAGAACTACCAACTAACTCACTCACTTTGCACACAATTTATATACTAAATCCTTGAAATTAAATCCATCATTATACTTGATAACCAATGTCACATCTCTAAACTTGCACATAAGAAACAAACAATTCTCCATCACTATAAATCCTGCAACAAACAACAATTACATTTCAACAAACAACTCAAACACCCTAAAACAAAATCAAATACAGTGATAAAATTATCTCCTATTCCCATACTCACTCATAAATTTATCACTGTTGGAAAAGTTAATCCAACATCACCCCCAAAATACACAGTGATAAAATTATCACTGTATAAAATAGCAAACCAACACCTGTGTTCAATCAACACAATTTCGTAACCAACAAAAATAAAAATCTAAAACTCAATTAACAAATACATATCTCAAAACTTTCAATATCATGATCAAAACACAAATTCAATCGCAACAGAAAAACAGAGTAACAACAATATCACCACAAATCAAAATCACCAACTCAAACTAAAAAGAATCAAAACATTGAAATTGAAATCAAAATCAAACATACCAGTCGACCTAACTCCACAACACCGCAAATCAGAAAATGTAACTATACACCAAACGCGAAATCGCAAATAGGAAGAATCACTAAGCACGCAATCGCAAATCACAAATCGCGAAGATACACCAAGCGCGAAATCAGAAATCACGAAGCTCCACAATAATACAGCAGCAAATCGTAAAGTTGCACAAAAATCCAAATCACAAACACAATATTTTGATGGAAACAGAAATGCGTCAGAACAGGGGAGGGGTAAAACGGTACCAAAACAAAGGCTCAGGACCTGTTGGTGCACAAGATCAAAAGTCAGGACTAAGAGGGGAATAAGTGCAAAACTCAGGACCGACCAGTAAAAAACCCTTAATTTTATTGAGGGTTACCCTTATACTTGACATTCACGGGCTGCAATCGCTGGAATGGATTTCAAAACTTATACAAACACTCACGTTTGTAGCAGTTAAATCGTATACTTTTGATTAAGCATGAATGTCAACCTTTCATCCAAATATGTTAGAGAAATTGAAGAAAATTGTCCATGTTAACCTAGAATTATTCATAACAATTATTCATCAATTTTTGTAATGAAATTTTACCCAAGGGAGGGTTGACATTGATACTCAGTCAAAAGTATAAAGATTTAACTACCACAATTAAAAATAAGAGTGAAAAGTCAGATTATATATAAAGTGTAAGGATGCAAATATAATTATACTTTTACTATAATGTAATATACACTCACTATTTATTCCTACACATTCAAACAAGCTAGTGACAATGGACCCTTAAAATGTAAGAGCCTATCCAGTTATTTATCACTTTTGTAATAGAAAAGTAACTAACATAGCATCCTTAAGAAATGGTGTGTATGTAAAAATATTTGTATCAATGGATATGAGCATGTCTCATATTGGTGTTTTGGCAGACCTTGAGAGTGATCATACTTTTGGGTTTTGGCATACCCATTTGGATGAAATCAAGATTGATCAAAGAGGTTGATTAGAAAGCCACTTTTTGAACATGGTATAACATTTAATAGACCTGTATTCTGAAGTTGTTTGTCCTGCTCCCTATTAATAAAAAGGCAAAATGGTTAATTGCACTTTTTTTTTATTTTTTTTTTATCCTTTAAACTATTGTGAAATTTTTTTTTTTTCTTTTTAAGTTATCAATCCATCAAAAAAATAAAATAATTAATTCCACTTTCATTTTTATGCTTTTAAACTATTGCCATTGATTATATATAATTTCATCTTTAAATTATCAATTTTATTTAGGGTTTTGTTTTACATCGAAACCCCCCTTCAACTATTAGCAAGTATTATTTAACCTCTCTCATTTATGAACTTGTATATTTTGACCTCTTTAATTATAAAAATATATTACTTTCACCTCTTCCAAATCACTCTCCAAATAGATATATTTATATGATTTTCATAGCTGAGGGAGTAAAGTTATATTTATTAATAGTTAAGGGAGATTTTGGTATAATTAACCCTTTCAGCTATCTAGTCCATAAAGATTTTTCTCTTCTTTTATTTTTTAAATTTTATTATTATTTTAATTTTGATTCATGTAGTCCAATTAAAGATAATTTCTCTAAATTAATAATTGTGAAAACCTAACCTAATATACAAAGAGGTAATTTTATAGTTCGGACAACATAAATTATACAATCAATCACTCATCTTTGTATTCGTATTATACTAGACAATTTACAACCAACAACCCAATACCCATTTCTCTTCACCCTTCATTTAGCAAGCAGTTGTGCTAGGGACCTCCCAGCACCTCCAGCTCTTTTTTTTTTTCAATCACTCACAGCCACGTGGGGCTGGGGGTCACTGGGGGTGGGGGTCTGCCGCATTTTTTCTTTAGCAAGTATGAAAAATGAGTGTTTACTTGTATGATAAATTGTTCAAATTTTGAGATGACATTTCTGCCCATCAAATAAACCTTAGTGGTTACTAATTTGGTCTTCATTTATCTATGGCTTGAAAGTTATTTTATTGGCTTAAAAAATCTATTTTGCTCTTAAGAGTTGTTTGGGATGACCAAAATAAGTGTATTTTTTGTCTTTTTACAAGGTGATGTGATAAAAAAAAGATAAAAAGATAAAAAGATGAATTATTTTGTGTATGTCAAATTTGGCCTTATTTCATCTCTAATTAATTAATTTTCTGTCAAAAAAAGTCAATTTTACCTGCTCAAAAGCCACTAGGAAATCTTTAGTTAGGAATGTGTCAAGTAAAATTAATTTTGTAGCATTAAATCTTTTTGTTGACTTACAAGCTAGTTTTCTAACTAACTTCCAAAGGAAGTATTAGACAACCGAATGGAATCACCGTGTCGTGATCACCATCGTTTCAACAATCATCACACCAACAACTTCTTTATTATTAATTACTACTATTTTTTAAAATAAAAAAAATGTGGAACCAGATTATTGTTGAAATTAATGTGATATGTCTGGTCGGTCCCATTTTGATATCAAAACAGTTTATTAAATTTTTATAGGTAGGTTATTCATAAATAATTAAATTGAACTAATAATAATTATTATATAATTTTATCATATTTAAATTTAGAAAAATGGACCGTGGGTATTCATTTGAAAATAGAGATTTGTTCTTTTGACCATAAGTCTTAATTATATTTTAAGAAAATATAATCAAATCATATAATTACAATTTATTGGATATTATATATTTGGGTGGATGATCAACACTCAAGAAACCTACCAAAAAAAAAAAAACTAGATTATCAATCGGACAAAATTAGCTCTCTATGAAGAAGCCAAATCCTTATTTTCTTCTTTTTGTTTTTATTTATTGGAGCCTCAATTTACACCAAAAAGTAGTCTCATTTAAACTCACCATATTCTGTGTTAACATAGTATATTAAGATATATTAGGATATTATTTGTATATATCTGTTATAATATATTCTCTGTATATACCTATTTTCTCTCTTATATAAAAGAGTGTGTACCTATTCATTCATATATTGAATACAAGAGTTCTCTTTTCTCTTCTCTTTCTACTCTCGTAACATGGTATCAGAGCCTAGAGTTTTTTCCTAGCATCCTCTTCTTCTGCATCATGTTTTTTTTTGTTTTTTTTTTTGTCTGGCAGATTGCTTCCTTCTCACGTTAGTTTCTGCCTATATAGTCTTTTTCTATTTCATAGATTGGACAACACCAACTTCTTCGTCTCTTCAAAACGAAGCCAACGCCACCAGATTCATCGTCATCCGACGCTCCACGCGCCGCCAGAAGATTGGACACGCGCTATCCCGTTATCCAACGCGCCCTACGTTTCTTCTGCACTTGTCCCATGCTATTGTAAGTCGCGGCCTCATCTGCTAACGTGAGCCGCGTGTTTCTGACGTCAGCCCTGGTTGCTTCTGTGCACTGCTGCTGCTCCTGCTCCCCTGCTATCGTGCGCCGCGCCTGTTGACATCATCCCTGCTACTGTGACATTAGCCCTAGTTGACCAGATTGGTTAACTCATTTTGGCCAGCCGATTCATTGCCTTTCTGGTTGTATTTTTGGTCTGTTCAGCCAAATCCGCACTGTTTTCGACCTCCTGAATCTGCTGGTGTGTTCTGTTTTGGAAAAATTAGCCTCTACAAAGCACCTTATTCTTTGTTTTTGCCCTATTTGAGCATCATGGATCATTCTGACAACATCCATTCTGTCTCCGTTACACTTGATGGGTCTAACTATGTTCTCTGGGCCCAAGCTCTCTCTGAATTCATCAAAGGGAAGAGGCTTTGGCCTATTATCACTGGTGTTCTTTCTAAACCCATCTAGGAAGACAAAGAGACTGCATCTGCTCTCGATGAGAATCTTGATGAATATGAAGGGAAGAACTACCAGATTATTACATGGTTCCGGGCTACTTCTGTTCCTTCCATTAACCTTCAGTTTGGACACTTTCAGGATAATGATTCCATTGTCTCTCCTACTATGGCAATTTGGGATTTATTGAAGGAACGCTATCAGACTACTGGCCATGCTCACCAATATCAACTCCTACAAACTCTTCATCACATGCGCTAAGAGCCTGGTCAGTGCATCAATGATTTTTTTATCCCAGATGTCATCTCTCTGGGACCAGTTGGCTCTTTCTGAACCTACTTAGGCACATTCGGAGGATGCACAGTTATTTATTGTTCATAGGAATCATCAACGACTATTATAGTTTCTTATGGCTCTTTATAGCACCTTTAAACCTGTGTGTGCTTCTTTGCTCCATCGTTTGCCGTTACCGACTTTGAAGCAAGCCATTATTGAACTCTTGTCTGAAGAAACTCGTTTTGGAACGCTCGAAACTCCAACTTTAGTTTTTGCTCTTGCTATGCCATCATCACAAGGTTCTTCATCTTCACAACCTTCTAGCTCATGCATTTATTGTCGCAACTGTAGCCTACTTGCCAATCATTCTTTACTTCAGTGCCCAGTTCGTGACTGCTTGACTTGCCATAAGACTGCTCCTAGTCATCTCCAAAGAAATTGTTCTCGCGCTCCCCCTGCTTCTAGCAAAGGGTCTTCACATTCTGGGCCTCAGTCCAAATCTACTCATGGTTCTCATCTTGCTGCTGCTGCTGTTGCATCAGAGAGTTCTTGCACTCCCCACCCTATTAATCCTATTGCTCTATTATTTTCTATGGATGATGTTGAGTCGCTTATCCATCAGGTGCTTGCCAAATCTGGTACTCTTCCTTCTCTTGCACTTTCAATCACATCAGGTAATCCTTCATGGTATTTTGATTCCGCCAGCTGTAATCATATGACCTCTGATTCTACTATATTTTCTTTTATCTCATCTAGGGCTGCAAATGAACCGAGCTGTTCATGAACAAGCTCGGCTCGGCTCAGTTTGTTTAGTAAACGAGTCAAGCTCGAGCTCGACTATTATGCTCGTTTAGTAGATGAGCTGAGCTCAAGCTCACATAAGCTCGGCTCGTTTACCTTTATTTAAATTATATAATAAATATATTATTTATATATTAAGTAATATATAAATATATATAAATAATAATATAAATACACTATTTATATATTAAAAATATAAATAATATTTTATTTAAATAATATAAATAATATTAAAAAAAAATTATCGAGCCGAGCCGAGCCGAGCTCGAGTTTCATTAATGTTAACAAGCTGAGCTAAGCTCGAGCCCAGTTTCCTATCAAGCCGAGCTCTAGCTCAATAAATGAGCTCGATAAGTAAACGAGCCGAGCTCGAGCTCAGCAAAGCTGGGCTCGGTTGGTTTATAGCCCTAATCTCATCATCATCTTATGTTCCCTCTATACATACTGCTGATGGTTCTCATATGTCTGTTAGTCACATTGGTCAAATTTCTACTTCCACTGTATCTCTTTCCAATGTTTATTACATTCTTGCTCTTAAATTAAACCTTATCTCTATTGGTCAATTGTGTGAACTTGGTCTCACCGTCACATTTTCTACTAATGGTTGTTTGGTGCAAGACCCTCAGACAAAATAGATCCTTGGGATAGGCCATAGGCATGGACGTCTGTTCGAGCTTCTTCATCTTCGCATTCTATCTACATCATCCACTGTATCTCTTTCCAATGTTTATTACATTCTTGCTCTTAAATTAAACCTTATCTCTATTGGTCAATTGTGTGAACTTGGTCTCACAGTCACTTTTTCTACTAACGGTTGTTTGGTGCAGGACCCTCAGACAAAATAGATCCTTGGGATAGGCCATAGGCATGGACGTCTGTTCGAGCTTCTTTATCTTCGCATTCCATCTACATCATCCACTGCTGCTTCTGTTGCCTCTTCCGTTGCTTCTACTTCTGTGTCTTATTTCCCCTTTGGCATTGAAGTTTAGGACATGTCACTTTTAGTCGTTTAAAAACTTTGGTTTCTAGTGGTCGGTTAGGTCGTGTTAGTTCTGAAAATGTTGATTGTTTACTGTGTCAACTTGCTAAACAGCCTACATTACCTTTTAATAGAAGTAATTTTATTTTTACTGCCTCGTTTGCTTTTGTGCATTCCGATATACGGGGACCCTCCCCTACCCCGACCATGGGGGGAAGGGGGGGTTCTAGATATTTTGTGATTTTTGTTGATGATTTTTCTCGTTATACTTGGATATTTCTTCTCAAAAATCGGTCTGAACTTAAACATATTTGTTATGATTTCTCTGCTATGGTCCATACTCAGTTTTTTCAAACTATTAAAACCTTTTGTTCTGATAATGCTATGGAATACTTGGATTCTGATTTTCTTTCCTTTCTTTGGGCCCATAATACCCAATCTCGTTGTTCTTGTGCAAGCATGTCCTAACAAAATGGTCGCGCTGAAAGAAAGCATCGTCATATTCTAGACACTACTCGGGCCCTTCTCATCTCCTCTTCGTATCTTGAAAAGTTTTGGGGAGAAGCTGCTCTCACTGCTGTCTACACCATAAATCGTGTGCTTGCTCTTCTCATAGCCAATCTTTCTCCTTATGAACGTTTGTATGGTTCTCCTCCTACATACACCACTCTTAAATTTTTTGGTTGTCACGACCCAAACCCGCCACTATGGGTTTAGCATCGTAACCGGCCAGTAATCCTTGGATTACCAAAGGCATCTTAATAGAATATCATATAGTTAGGGGTCACAGAAGCAAATATACGAAATATACGTGGCCTAATGAGCTGTGATGCAATACATGGGACATAATTTAAAACTTTATACTCGTATATGTGACGTTGTAAAAGCATCAGTCTTACGTCACTTGAGCCATTTATACAAAACTTTCAAACACATGTTCAGTCCAGACATAAACATTTAGAA
This sequence comes from Camellia japonica, assembly GCA_030407325.1. NCBI lineage: Eukaryota > Viridiplantae > Streptophyta > Magnoliopsida > Ericales > Theaceae > Camellia > Camellia japonica. Next base: position 125,463,520 of record JAPPVO010000036.1, on the reverse strand, counting down.
GGCACAAAAGTTCCAAAACACAAAAGCTTGGGCAAATCTCAAAAAGGAACCTCTACGGGAGGCACGATCGCAGGTTGACACCAAAGCATCTAGGCGGCAGCTTAGGCCTGGTCACGTGCCTGGTCACCTACATACATAATACAAATAGTGAGCGGAAGCCCAATGAATAATAACGGAGTAAAGGATTTTAATGAATGATGTCCATATAGATTCAGAAATCATAATTCAGATTCATAACAGATTCATATTCATATTCTTGTTCAGATCATATACAGAAATCAGAGTTCATGCTTAATCATACGTGGTACATCCATTAGCGCTAACAGAACAGATACAGAACAGATGCAGAACATATGGTGGTTATGAATAACCAATTCCATACAGGAAACTCCGGATCCAGGTAACAAAGAATATACATGTTGAGCTCCATGATGGAGCCTCCGGTACGGGTAACAGATGACAGACATAATAAGTTCCATAATGGAACCTCCGATACTGGGTAACAGCTAACAGATATCACATGATGCTAAGGATGCCACGAATGTTTTTCAGAAATTGGACAATCATTCATTGTACAGAACATATCATTTCAGAAAACAGATTTAATTCATCATATAGAAAATAAATAAAGTTGAATATAGATTTACTAAGTTATTACTCACAGTTGGCTTCGGGAGCAGACAGATAGAGCAGGCTAATCAAACGGTCTACGGCACATGACCTACATTAACACATAATAAATGCATATTTGAAACAAACGTTGGAATGCATCTAATCCATTACATTCTTATTCTTAGTGTGTCCCTACCCTTATTCTTATTATGGTGTCTTGACAATGGCCTAGGAATGCCTAAGATGGAATGAGGATGCAAAATTGCACTCGAAATTAATTTTTAAAACTTGTTGAAAACAAGGTTCACGCTTGAGCATGGCTTTCCTCGCTCGAGTGGACATGCAAAAAGTGAAGGTTCGCTCGAGCATGACTTCCTTAGCTTGAGCGGACTGTAAACTCTTGAAAAAGTACTGGTTTCTTATTTTTTACGCTCGACGGATGCTTGATCTCCGCTCGAGCGTGAAACTCAGGCCTTCGCTCAAGCATGACTTCTGTCGCTCGAGCGTGCTGCAAGACATATGAACTTCTGGATACATGCATTTCACGCTCGAGCGGGTATCATGTCCCTCGAGCGAAAGTGCACGCATTCAGAGTGCTTCGCTCGAGCATAGCGTCAAATTCTGAAATTTCCAGATTTGATCTCCAAGCTTCAAACTCAAACCAAACACTTCAAAACTCATCCTCTTGAGCCAAAATTCTGGAAAACATTTAGAAACTCACAAAACATCATGCTTTGAAGATCATTTCATGAAATCAAGGCCCAAAAACATGCCAATTGTTCAAAAATTCAACTTAAACTTCATGAACTCTCCAAAAACATGACATGCATGAAATGATTGAGCTTCAACTTTCCAAATCATGATCAAATGAAATGAGAGGATGTAAAACATGATGAATTCTTACAACTAAGCTCAATTTATGACATGCATGAGAGAATTCCTAGTAAACATGCTCCAAATGTAATGAAATGTACATGCATGTATGAATTGGTCTTCCCTCCTACTTCTTAAGCTTGGTTCTTACATCTCCTAACTCAATTCACTTAATTTCATGGGTGAATCAACTCAACTTCAAGACTAAAGGCTTGGTTTCTTACCTAAGCTACTTAATTGAGTTCCACTTAAGCAAAATCTTGAGCAATTCACTAAATCTCCTAGCAATTCTTCCCTTTGCTTCTTGAGATCAACTCTCACTCTCTAATTCTCTCTTCTTCTCACTTTTGGAGCTTTAAGATGGGAAATAAGAGTGTCAAAAACATGTATAAGAGAAATAGAAGTGGTCTCGTATAAGCCCACTTAGTGGCATTTAGTTAATTGGCCTAAGCTAAGCTAAGTAGCATTAATTATTCCAGTTTAATCATTGCAAATCGAATTTTAATTAAACCTACCATAAAATTTTATAAATTCTACATAACACGTATAGTAAATCAATTTCGTGATCGAATGCCGTTAAGGCCTTCGATTCACAAAAGGTAACAGAAATTTCAAACAGATACTCCTACAATGAGCAGATAAAATATAAATAATGCACCACATATGCAATTAATTCAAAATATGATCTTAATAACTTATTAGGCATATTAAATCATGGATTATCGTTAATCTTGAATCGGGGTTGTTACAGTCTTCCCCCCTCAAAAGAGTTTGGTCCTTCATACTCGAATTACCTTCATTTTGGAGGAATACAGGATCCAAGGGAAATAAATCAGAATATCTCTTCATCATATGTTCTTCTTTCTCCCAAGTTGCATAAGTTCTTCCGTGATTCTGCCAATCAACTTTCACTAATGGAATTTCTTTGTTTCTTAATCTATTAATCCGACGATTAACAATTTGTATTGGCCTCTCCTCATAGGTGTAGTCATCTTTCAATAGCACATATGTTGGCTCAATCACTTGTAGTGGATCTCTCAAATACTCTCGAAGCATAGAGACGTGAAAAACATTATGCATATGCTTCATGATCATATGGTCCAACATATCTTGGTGCCAACTTGCCTTTTACTCCGAATCGCGTTTGACCCTTCATCGGAGTTACCTTGATAAACACATGATCTCCGACTTCATATTCCCTATCATGCCTCCGAACATCAGCATAACTTTTTTTCCTGTTCTGTGCAGTTTTCAGTCTTTGTTGAATCAACTTTACGTTTTCAGTTGTTTCGGAGATCGACACTTCCTACCATATAAAGCTTCATAAGGAGCCATTCCGATGCTTGAATGGTAACTATTGTTATACACAAACTCAGCCAATGGCAAATAGGTCTCCTAATTTCCTTGGAAATCTAACACACACATTCTGAGCATATCTTCCAAGGTTTGATTGGTTCGTTCAGTTTGACCATATGTCTGTGGGTGATAGGCGCTACTTAACCTCAGTTTTGTCCCCAAAGCCTGTTGCAAACTCTGCCAAAATCTTGATACAAACTTTGAATCTCTGTCAGATACAATAGATACTGGCACCCCATGCAATCTCACAATCTCATTCATATAAATATTGGCCAATTTGTCAGCATTGTAAATAAATTTAACAGGTAGAAAATGCGCAGACTTAGTTAAACGATCCACAATGACCCAAATAGAATCCGTACCTCGGGAAGAGCGAGGCAATCCCACAATGAAGTTCATGGTAATGTGCTCCCATTTCCATTCCGGTATTGGAAGCGGCTGTAACAAACCAGTGGGTTGTTGATGTTCGGCTTTAACTTGTTGGCAATGTAAACATCTAGCCACAAAATCTGTAATGCACTTTTTCATTCCAGGCCACCAAAAATTCTGTCTCAAATCATGATACATCTTTGTGTTCCCCGGATGCATAGCAAATTTGGTGCTATGAGCTTTGGTCATAATACGCTTTCTTAAATCAGAGGAATCTGGTACACAGAGTCTATTATGAAATTTCAACACATTATTCTCAAACACAAACCCCGGCCTCGGCTTTGAGTCAAATTCTTCCACAATCTTTTTCAAGTACTCATCTTCAAGTTGCTTCTGTTTGATTTTTTCAATGATTGCAGGTTGAGCGAAAATGGTAGCTAAAACCCCACCTTGCTCTCGCTAAACAATTTCAATCTCATTCTTTTCCAGGTCATCGAGCAATTCTTTTTGATCGGAAAGCAAACACGAAAAATTTCCAATCGACTTCTGATTCAAGGCGTCAGCTACAATATTAGCTTTTCCTGGATGATACAAAATTTGCAAATCATAGTCCTTGATCAATTCCAACTATCTCCTTTGTCTCATATTCAGTTTTTCTGAGTAAAGAAATACTTGAGGCTTTTGTGGTTCGTGTACACTTCACAAGTCGCTCCATACAGATAATGTCGCCAAATTTTCAAGGTAAACACTACAACTGCCAGTTCAAGATCATGTGTTGGGTAATTCTTTTCATGTGGGCGGAGTTGCCGAGAGACAGAAGCAGTTACTTTCCCGTTTTGCATTAACACACACCCTAAACCTTTATAGGAAGCATCACTGTAAATTTGGAACCTATCAATACCATTGGGCAAAGTCAAAATCGGTGCAGTTACTAGTCTGGTCTTCAACTCATGAAAGGCTGACTCTCGCTGTTCATTCCAATCAAATGATACATTTTTCTGAGTTAACTGGGTCAATGGCATGGCAAGTTTTGCAAAGTCTTTCACGAATCTTCTGTAGTAACCTGCAAGTCCCAGAAAACTTCTAACTTCTGTCACATTTGTCGATTAGGCCAGTCCACAATAGTTTTAATTTTCTGTGGGTTAACCGAGATACCATCCTTGTTGATTATGTGTCCCAAAAATGTTACACTGTCAAGCCATAATTCACATTTGGACAATTTCGCATATAACTTCTTTTCTCTTAGAATCTGTAACACAGCTCTCAAGTGATTCTCATGATCTTCCCTGCTTTTGGAGTAAATCAAAATATCATCAATAAATACAACAACGAATTCATCTAAAAATGATTTAAACACTCTGTTTATAAGGTCTATAAAGGCAACAGGTGCATTAGTCACCCCAAACGGCATTACTAAAAATTTATAATGTCCATATCTAGCTCTGAATGCAGTTTTCTCTATGTCTTTTGCCTTAACTTTTAACTGGTGATACCCAGATCTGAGGTCAATCTCGGAAAACGCTTGGGCTCCCTGAAGTTGATCAAACAAGTCATCTATTCGGGGCAAAGGGTATTTGTTCTTGATAGTTACTTTGTTCAATTCCCGATAGTCTATACATAACCTCAAAGATCCATATTTCTTTTTGACAAATGGAACTGGGGCACCCTAAGGTGAAGTGCTCGGACAGATGAATTTCTTGTTTAGCAGTTCCTGAAGTTGAGTTTTTAATTCTTTTAATTCTGAGGTTGACATTCTATAGGGGGTCTTGGAAATAGGTTGTGCTCCGGGGATTACTTCAATAGTAAATTCAATTTCTCTATCAACTAAGTCTCCAAGCAAGTTATTCGGAAACAAATTGGGAAATTCACAAGCAACATGGATAGTTTCCACATTAGTACTATCAGATGATGCAGTTAGTATACAACACAAGTGGCCTCTACATCCCTTCCTAAGCAGTTTAACAACTTTCATGGCCGAAATCAAGTACGGGGGAGGAACTACCCCATTTCTAGTGAAAATAAATTCAAGCATACCCGGTGGTCTAAACACAACAGATTTACTTGCACATCAATAGTAGCACAATATTTAGTCAACCAGTCCATACCCAGAATACAATCAAAATTATCAATGTTCAAGGGCAACAAGTCAACATACAATGTCATATCACCAATCATAATATCACATGCCAGATAAACATAAGCACACATCATAGAACCCCCAGACGGTGTAGATACAGATAACACATATGTCATAAGTTCTAGTGGTCTAGTCAATTTTCGAGAGAAAGCATGCGATACGAAGGAATGTGTAGAACCAAAATCTTTCTGAAACCATACCCAGACCTTTTTCCTCTCCAATCAGTTGTTGCTGCTACTGGGGCCTTACTTTGTTTCTTAGCGGCTAGGGTGGCTTTCGCCATTAAGGATCTGTCAAGAACTTGCACATATGTTGGCAACTTTAGTACACCAACTCGATCAAATATGTCTAAGTCCAATCCTCCCTCAAATTTGCAGGCTTTCTTGTAGTCTGTGTCCACCATATGAAGAGCAAATCTGGCTAATTTAGTGAACTTTGCCTCGTACTTGGCTACAGACATTCTACCTTGCTTAAGTTCTTGGAATTCAGACACTTTTCGGTCTCGAAAACATTGAGGAAAATATTTTTCATAAAAGATCTCGTTAAATCGAGCCCACTTTTTGGTATTCCGAATCAGTAACCACCATCTCCGAGCTTCGTCTTTAAGCGTATAGGTGGCCAATAGAACCTTCTGAGTGTCGGTACAAGGAAATACTTCAAACAGTTTTTCCATCTCAAGTAACCATGTCTCTACTTTCAACGGTTCAATTCCACTGAAGAATGTTGGCGGTTTCATCTTCATGAATTTCTGTGTCAGGTTGATAATATCACTATTATCTATTTCGGCTTGTACTGGCAGAGGCGGAGAGGGCAAAGGTTGTTGTCTTTGTTGTTGCATCATAGCTTCAGTAAATGCCACAAGCATCTGTTCCATTCGGGTCATGCGAGCCTACGAAGATTCACTTATATCATTTCCCCTTGCATTCTCCATGTTGCTATAGAGACACCAAATAATAATAAACATAGGAATAATCTCATTCATTTCTTTCAATCCATATACTCATATTTACATTCAGTTTTTCATATCCATTGGATTACCACACATTCACACATGCAGATGAAATGTCCCTACTTCTTACTAGGACATCCTAAGCTCATATGGACCTATGTGTGTGGTAAAACACGTGCTCTGATTCCACTCTGTCACGACCCAAACCCGCCCCTATGGGTTTAGCATTGTAACTGGCCAGTAATCCTTGGATTACTAAAGGCCTCTTAACAGAATATCATATAGTTAGGGGCCACAGAAGCAAAAATACAAAATATACGTGGTCCAATGAGCTGTGATGACATACATGTGACATAATTTAAAACTTTATACTCATATATGTGACGTTGTAAAAGTATCAGTCTTACGTCACTTGAGCCATTTGTATAAAACTTTCAAACACATGTTCAGTCCAGACATAAACATTTAGAAGACACAAAAGTTTCAAAACACAAAAGCTTGGGCAGATCTCAAAAAGGAACCTCCACGGGAGGCAAGATAGCTGGCAGACACCAAAGCATCCAGGCGGTAGCTTAGGCCTAGTCACGTGCCTGCTCACCTACATACATAATACAAATAGTGAGCGGAAGCCCAGTGAATAATAATAAAGTAAAGGATTTTAATGAATGATGTCCATACAGATTCAGAAATCATAATTCAGATTCATAACAGATTCATATTCATATTCTTGTTCAGATCATATACAGAAATCAGAGTTCATGCTTAATCATACGTGGTACATCCATTAGCGCTAACAGAACAGATACATAACAGATGCAGAACATATGGTGGTTATGAATAACCAGTTCCATAAATGAACCTCCGGATCCAGGTAATAGAGAATATACATGCTGAGCTCCATGATGGAGCCTCCGGTACGGGTAACAGATGACAGACATAATAATTTCCATAATGGAACCTCCGATACCGGGTAACAGCTAATAGATATCACATGATGCTAAGGATGCCACAAATACTTTTCAGAAATTGGACAATCATTCATTATACATAACATATCATTTCAGAAAATAGATCTTAATTCATTATACAGAAAATAAATAAAGTTGAATATAGCTTTACTAAGTTATTACTCACAGTTGGCTTCGGGTGCAGACAGACAGAGCAAGCTAATCAAAAGGTCTACGACACGTGACCTACATTAACACATAACAAATGCACATTTGAAACACACGTTGGAATGCATCTAACCCATTACGTTCTTGTTCTTAGTGTGTCCCTACCCTTATTCTTATTATGGTGTCTTGACCATGGCCTAGGAATGCCTAGGATGGAATGAGGATGCAAAAATTGCACTCGAAATCATTTTTCAAAACTTGCTGAAAACAGGGTCCACGCTCGAGCGTGGCTTTCCTTGCTCGAGTGGACATGCAAAAAGTGAAGGTTCGCTCGAGCGTGACTTCCTTAGTTCGAGCAGACTGTAAACTCTTGAAAAAGTACTAGTTGCTTATTTTTCACGCTCGATGGACGCTCGATCTCCGCTCGAGCGTGTGACTCAGGCCTTCGCTCGAGCGTGACTTCTGTCGCTCGAGTGTGCTGCAAGACATATGAACTTCTAGATACATGCATTTCATGCTTGAGCGGGTATCATGTCCCTCGAGCGAAAGTGCACGCATTCAGAGTGCTTCGCTCGAGCGTGAACTCCTACGCTCGAGCGTAGAGTCAAATTCTAAAATTTCCAGACTTGATCTCCAAGCTTCAAACTCAAACCAAACACTTCAAAACTCATCCTCTTGGGCCAAAATTTTGGAAAACATTTAGAAACTCACAAAACATCATGCTTTGAAGATCATTTCATGAAATCAAGGCCCAAAAGCATGCCAATTGTTCAAAAATTCAACTTAAACTTCATGAACTCTCCAAAAACATGACATGCATGAAATGATTGAGCTTCAACTTTCCAAATCATGATCAAATGAAATGAGAGGATGTAAAACATGATGAATTCTTACAACTAAGCTCAATTTATGACATGCATGAGAGAATTCCTAGTAAACATGCTCCAAATGTAATGAAATGTACATGCATGTATGAATTGGTCTTCCCTCCTACTTCTTAAGCTTGGTTCTTACATCTTCTAACTCAATTCACTTAATTTCATGGGTGAATCAACTCAACTTCAAGACTAAAGGCTTGGTTTCTTACTTAAGCTACTCAATTGAGTTCCACTTAAGCAAAATCTTGAGCAATTCACTAAATCTCCTAGCAATTTTTCCCTTTGCTTCTTGAGATCAATTCTCACTCTCTAATTCTCTCTTCCTCTTACGTTTGGAGCTTTAAGATAGGAAATAAGAGTGTCAAAAACATGTATAAGAGAAATAGAAGTGGTCTTGTATAAGCCCACTTAGTGGCATTTAGTTAATTGGCCTAAGCTAAGCTAAGTAGCATTAATTATTCTAATTTAATCATTCCAAATTGAATTTTAATTAAACCTACCATAAAATTCTATAAATTCCACATAACACATATACTAAATCAATTTCGTGATCGAATGTCGTTAAGGTCTTCGATTCACAAAAGGTAACAGAAATTTCAAACAGATACTCCTACAATGAGCAGATAAAACATAAATAATGCACCACATATGCAATTAATTCAAAATCTGATCTTAATAACTTATTAGGCATATTAAATCATGGATTATTGTTAATCTTGAGTCGGGGTTGTTACATTGGCTCTGCTTGTTTTGTTGTCCTTTAACCTCATGAACACACTAAACTAGAACCTTGTTCTCGTCTTTGTTGTTTTCTGGGGTATGGTATAGAACATAAAGGGTATCGTTGTTGGGATCCAGTCTTTAAGCGTCTTCGTATTTCTCGTCATGTGGTTTTCTGGGAACACAAAATGTTCTCTACTTTGTCTAAGTTTCACCTACCACAGTCCACCCATTCCCTATTTTTTACTGATCTTTCTATAGACTTGCTGTCTCCTGAATTTGATGTAGATTCCGGTTCAACGCCTTCATAGCTGCCTATGCCTACTGTCAATCATAAGGTTTCTGTATCTGATGATGGTCCTATGCCTCCTCTATTATTTCCTGTGGATCCTCCTTCATCATCTCCTATGGAGCTTTCTCTATCCCCACCACCATCTCCTCTAGCAGATTGTCATTCGACTTGGGTAAAACAACCTTCTATTCTTCTCCGTGATTATATTGTTGGTTCCACTGCTTTTTCCTCTCATAAACGTACTTCCTATCGTGAGGCTTGCTCTAACCCTCTTTGGCAGCAAGCTATGACTAATGAATTGCAGGCTTTGGATAAAACTCATACCTGGGACGTGGTTGATCTTCCTTCTAGCAAGACTGCTATTAGTTATAAATGGGTTTATAAGATCAAAACTCATTCTGTTGGTTCCATTGAACGTTACAAAGCCTGTCTTGTTGCTCAGGGATTCACTCAAGAGTATGGGATTGACTATGAGGAAACATTTGCTCATGTTGCTCGTCTTACTTCAGTTCGTAGCTTATTTGCAGTTGCTGCTGCTCGCCATTGGAGTTTTTATCAGATGGATGTCAAAAACGCTTTTCTCAATGGTGATCTCACTGAGGAAGTTTATATGCAATCTCCGCCTGGTTCCTCTATTCCATTCATCAAAGTTTGCAAACTTCGTTGTGCTTTGTATGGTTTGAAACAAGCTCCTCGTGCCTAGTTTGCCAAGTTCAGTTCTACCATTTATGACTTTGGCTTCTCTTCCAGTGCTTATGATTCTGCTTTATTTATATGTCAAACATGGTGTGGTATTATTATTCTTCTTCTCTATGTGGATGATATGATCATCACTGGCGATGACACAGTGGGTATCTCTAGTCTCAAATAGTTCCTCAATCACCAGTTTGAGATGACAGATTTGGTTTTGCTTAGCTATTTCCTCGGCTTGGAAATTTCTCATGATCCTTCTAGTTACTTTCTAACACAGGCCAAGTATATCTATGGTCTCTTGACTCGTATTGGTCTTACCAATTGCAAGACTACTATTACTCCAGTTGATCCTCAGACTCGTCTCACACCTCTTGATGGTCACCTATTATCTGATGCTACTTTATATCGTCAGCTAGTTGGCAGTTTTGTTTATCTCACGGTTACTCGTCTAGATATTGCCTGTGCTGTTCACATTGTCAGTCAGTTCATGGCTGTTCCTCGTTTTCCACACTATGATGCCCTAGTTCGCATTTTGCGCTATCTAAAAAGCACTATGTTCCATGGTCTTCACTACTCAGCACACTCTTCTCTACAGTTATATGCATTTTCTGATATAGATTGGGCCGGGGATCCTACTGACCACCACTTTACTACAAGATTTTGCTTTTTCTTGGGTGATTCTCTCATTGCTTGCCGTAGTAAGAAGCAAACTATTGTTGCTCATTCTAGTACTGAGGCTGAGTATCGTGCTCTTACAGATACTACTCAAGAGCTTGTGTGGTTTCGTTGGTGTCTTACTGATATGGGCATTTCCCATCCTGCTGCCACTACTCTTGTGATAACCCTATTCCGTATTATGCTAATTAGTCTTAATTGTGATTGTGATTATGTGTTTGTTATGAATTGGTGCTATTTGCATGAATATATGTGGTTTTGAATTTCTATCTGTTTACCGTAGGACTATCTGTTTGACTTTCTGCTTTAGAAATAATATTGAAGGCCTTATCGGCCACAAAACCCGAAATTAACTGCGTCGTTGTGATTGGCATAATTTTTAGAGCCTACGGTGAAATTTAATTGAAAATTGATTCGGATCAAATTAAATAAATTAAATTGGTATTATAGTGCTCAATTATTTAATTTTAATCAATTGTGACTAAAGGGACTTATAAAGAGGGGCACTACACACTCAATTTCTCTCTTTGTTCATTTGAGCCGAAAATTGCTCTAAGGAAGGAGAGTGAGGGTCGGCTAGAGAGAGAGAGAGAGAGAGGGAAACAATTGAAGTTTGATCTTGAACTTAAGTGATTTGAAGACCAACTCAAGAATTAAGCATAAGTTTGGAAGATTAAAGCTCCTAGGTGAGTAATCAACCCTTAGCTCTTGAGTTTGAGTTGTGTTTTTGTGAATTGAAGACTAAATGGTGATTTAGATCATGAGTTGTGTTGATTTTGATGAGATAAGCACATGCATGCATAGAATTGCTATGAATTGCCATAAATTTGTATAATCTAACATGTAGCATGTCAATTATAAAAGATTGAGGGTTGGATCATACATGCAAGCATGTTTTGTTGAGTTTCATGAGAATGGACACCATTTGCATCAATTGAAATAGAAATGAAGTCAAAATTTGCATGCATGTTTGATTATTAAAAATGTGGAGCTTATATGAGGTTGAAAGCATGAGCCATGATTGATTTTGAATAATTGGACCATGATTTTGGGTGATTGGCTTCATGTTGTTTACATCCATTGCTATATAATGTAATTGCATGTTTTGGATCGAAATCTTGAGCTTTGGAACCTTTGAATGTCAATTTGAGCTCAAGAACAAGTTTTGGAAAACCTAGAATTCTTGACGTCCACTCGAGCGGGGAAACCGCCGCTCGAGCGTAAAATACGAGCTCCCAGCATATTTTGCAGACATGATGTCCGTTCGAGCGGGGAAGTTCACGCTCGAGCGGGGAGCTATGTAGACTGAACTTCAGCTCGAGCGCCCGACTTCACGCTCGAGCATAAATTTATTGTAACCAGTACTTTTGCAGACCTCATGGGTCCGCTCGAGGGGGGGAGTCCACGCTTGAGCGGGGACCCCTATTTCTGAAATTCTGAAAATGCATTCTATGTTTCGTTTTCCGTTTTCTTTCACTTTTAAGGCTCTTAGGCATGCATTGAGCATTAGGAATGAATTAAAAGAAGCCTAAAGAGGAATATGTGAATTAAGGGTCGGATTGAATTGTTTGTGATCCGTTGTGTTCATGTAATGTGTAGGGTCAAGCTCCAGGACAAATCACCCAGCCGATCACTGTGAGTAATATCTCAACAAGGATATCTGAAATATGTTGTTTGTCCAATTGCTTACTTTTATGTAAGTTTCATAAGCTCGTTAATTTGAATGAATGGGCCAAAGGCTAGTTTGACATGAAAGTATGAATGGGCCAAAGGCCAGTTTGACATGAAAGTATGAATGGGCCAGAGGCCAGTATGATCTGAATGATAGTATGAATGGGCCAAAGGCCAGTTTGACATAAAAGTATGAATGGGCCAGAGGCCAGTATGATCCGAATGAAAGTATGAATGAATGAATGGGCCAGAGGCCAGTATGATCTGAATGATAGTATGAATGGGCCAAAGGCCAGTTCGACATGAAAGTATGAATGTGCCAAAGGCCAGTTTGGCATGAATGAAAGATAAGTGGGCCAGAGGCCGTATGACATGAATGAATTGGGCCCGAGGCCGTATGATCTGCTTGGAACCGCAATCACCTGACCTATATTTGTACTTATGTTAGATAGAAATGCGAATTGGGCCCAAGGCCGTTTGAAACATGTTGTTCTAAATACCATTTGTGTAACTTCTTTATTGATATTATTCACTGGGCTTTCGCTCACGCTCATTCATGTGTTTGTAGGTGAGCCGAGAGAGGTCCCAACCCGGCCTCAGTGAAGTTTGTGTGGAACAACCAAGGTTTTTGAAGAGTCAGCCCTTACGTCTCACGCACGAGACTCGTCTTCGCCCTTTTGCTATCTTGTTTTTTTTTTGTCATGTCGGCGAGGACTTTGGTTGATGTTTGTATATAGTTTTGATTGGTTGACGTAGACTGAATGATCCTGTATGTACAGAGTTATTGGTATTAGTACATATTTTGATGTGAGTTATTAACATGTATATGCATGGTTTGTTATGATGTGCCATGTAAGCACAGCTCTATGGACAAGGTTTTAAATTTTGCTTCCGTTTGACCCCTTTACTCTGATGAGTTATGTCTGGTTTGGTTTGAGGCCGTAGGTAATCCCTTGATTACTGGCTGGTTATGTCCTTAACCCATAGGGGCAGGTTCGGGTCATGACAGAGTGGTATCAGAGCACGAGTTAATAACTCACACACTTGTCCAAAAGAGCAATACGCGTCTAGAAAAGATCTAGGATGCATTCATGTGATGATTATGAATTTGGAAGCATCAAGAATATGCTTAAATGTTTTGATATGAACAATTATGTGCTATAAGTTTGTGATTTGCTTGCATTGTAAATTATTTGAATATGCATGCTCTTTAGTATATGCATACCTGTGAATCTTTTGTAAAAAGTATAATGCAAGTTTAATCAGATGGTGAGAACAAGAGGTGATGAGATAGAGGAGTCTTCTACTGCCAGAATGGATAGAATGGAAAGATTGATTCAGGAAATGGCAGAAACATTAAGGCAACAACAAGAGTGGCAACAACAGTGGCAACAACTACATCCTCCACCTCCACCTCCAGCACCACCTGTGCCAGATAATCAGAATGATGATCGGATAATAGCTCTCACCAAAGAGTTTAAGAAAATGAAACCACCTCATTCCATGGGGGATTAGATCTGTTGAAGGCCAAAGCATGGGTTCTCGGCATTGAAAAACTATTTGAAGTGTTCCCTTGTTCGGAGACACAGAAAGTGCTTCTAGACACCTTTATGCTAGAAGACGAAGCAAGAAGATGGTGGATGTTAATGCGTGAAAACCATAAAGATGTTGATTGGGCGAAATTTTTGGAGATTTTCTATGATAAGTACTTCCCGCAATGTGTTCAGGACAGGAAAGTGTCAGAGTTCATGGAGCTTAGGCAAGACAGTATGACTGTGGCCGAGTATGAGGCCAAATTCACTGAATTGGCCAGGTTTGCACCACATGTGATCGATACTGATTATAAGAAGGCGAGACATTTTGAAGGTGGGCTTCGAAGTGACATTTTAGAAAGGGTGAATGTCTTGAAGCTGGAAACCTACATTGGGGTGCTAGACAGGGCCATAATATCAGAAGCCAACATAGCTAGACAGACTAAGTCCACAACTGACTAGAAAGGCAACAAAAGGCAAGGCTTCTTCTCAAAGAAGAAATTTTCGAAAAAGCAAAACACGGGCTCCTCAAGTACTTCGAATTCTTCCCGAGACACATCTCTTATGTGCAATATTTGTAGCAAAAGGCACCGTGGGATTTGTTATCGTGTGTCAGGAGCCTGTTTCAAATGTGGTAAACAAGGGCACATGGCCCGAGATTGTAATCAAAACAGTGGGAAGCTAGCTGCTAACTCGACTGTATCAATCCCGAAGCCGGGAAATACTATGAGATCTGCTACCACCGGGGATACCGTGAGACAAGGGAGAGTTTTTGCGCTTGTTTCGAGCGATACACGGAATGCCAACGCAGTTGTCTCAGGTACTATTTCTATATGTAATCAGGATGCTTTTGTATTAATTGACTCCAGATCCACACACTCTTTTGTGACATGTGCATTTGCATCTAGACTGGGTAGATCTCTAGAATTACTACCATATCTGCTATGTGTGTCTGCTCCATCTGGGGAATCTGTATTGTGTGAATCTATATACCGGTTTTGTGACATGCGTATTGAGGATACTATCCTATATGTAGATTTGTTGCCCTTGAACTTTAGGCGTTTTGATGTAATTTTGGGCATGGATTGGTTAACCAAATATTGTGCCACCATTGATTGTGTGACAAAACGAGTTGTATTTAAACCACCAGAACATACAGAAATTGTGTTTGTGGGTAATGGGGTAGTACATCCACCTTATTTGATATCTGCAATGAAAGCATGCAAACTGATCAGGAAAGGGTGTCAGGGTTATTTGTGCTATGTGTTGTCTGAACAATCTGTGAATGTTGAATTGAACAGTATCCCTATTATTAGAGAATTTCCAGATGTGTTTCCAAATGAATTACCAGGGGAATTGATAGACAGGGAGATAGAGTTTACAATTGAGATTATGCTAGGCACCCAGCCTATTTCCAAAACTCCCTACAGAATGGCTACTGCCGAAATGAAAGAATTGAAAGAACAGTTGCAAGACCTGCTTGACAAGGGGTTTATCCGACCTAGTACTTCACCGTGGGTGCATCGGTGTTGTTTGTGAAAAAGAAAGATGGAACCTTACGCTTGTGTATCGATTATCGGCAATTAGACAAGGTAACAATAAAGAATAAATATCCTTTACCCTGTATTGATGACCTGTTTGACCAGTTGCAGGGATCATAAGTGTTTTCCAAGATTGATTTGAGATCCGGGTATCATCAGTTGAAAGTAAAGGCAGAAGATGTTGAGAAAACCAATTCAGAACGAGGTATGGACATTTTGAGTTTCTTGTTATGCCATTTGGAGTGACTAATGCTCCTGTAGCATTTATGGACTTAATGAACCGAATTTTTAAAACCTACATTGACGAATTTGTTGTGGTTTTTATTGATGACATTTTGATATATTCTAAAGATAGACTTGAACATGAACATCATTTGAGAACTGTCCTACAAATACTTTAGGAAAAGAAATTATTTGCTAAACTAAAGAAATGTGAGTTTTGGTTGGATGAAGTTGTTTTCTTAGGGCATGTTATCAACAAGGAAGTGATTTCAGTGGACCCACAGAAAATAGAGGCAATTGTGAATTGGCCCACACCGACAAATGTAACAGAGGTTCGCAGTTTCATGGGCTTAGCCGGGTATTATAGAAGGTTTGTGAAAAACTTTTCAAAGATAGCTGTACCTCTTACCCAGTTGACACGCAAGGGACAATCATTTGAATGGAATGACGAAAGAGAAGCTGCCTTTCATGAACTGAAAATGAGACTGACCACTGCACCAGTATTGACATTGCCCACAGGTACGGAAAACTTTGTAATTTTCAGTGATGTGTCTTATAAAGGTTTGGGTGGTGTATTAATGCAGAATGGAAAGGTTATTTCTTATGCCTCCCGACAGTTGAAACCACATGAGAAAAACTACCCAACACATGATTTAGAATTGGCCGCAGTTGTTTTTGCTTTGAAAATCTGGCGGCATTATTTGTACGGGGCAAAATGTGAAGTCTACACGGATCACAAAAGTCTGAAGTACTTCTTTACACAGAAGGAGTTGAACATGCGACAGAGGAGATGGCTCGAACTGATAAAGACTATGATCTTGAGATTCAGTATCACCCCGGGAAAGCTAACACAGTTGCTGATGCCTTGAGCAGAAAATCAACGGGGAGTATGGTATGCTTGTTGCTTACTGAACAAAAAGAAATCTTGCAAGATTTTGAGAAGTCCGAAATCGAAGTGGTATTGTGTGAACAGGGCGGATTGATAGCCGCTATTTCAGCTGAACCGGCAATCATTGAGGAAATTAAACAGAAACAAAAAGAGGATGAATTCCTCAAGAAGGTGATTGATGAATTTGAGACAAATCCAAAAGCAGAGTTCGGCATTGAAAAGGAAGTGTTGAGGTTTCAAAACCGAATGTGCGTCCCAGATATTCTGGAACTAAAGAAAAGGGTTTTAGATGAAGCCCATAAATCAGTGTTTGCTATGCATCCGGGTAACAATAAAATGTATCGGGATTTGAAGCAAAGCTATTGGTGGCCTAAGACGAAGAAAGAGATTGCAGAATATGTGTCCAAATGTCTTCAGTGTCAGCAAGTTAAAGCTGAACATCAGAAACCGGGCGGTCTACTTCAACCTCTCCCTATTCCTGAATGGAAGTGGGAGCATGTGACTATGGATTTTGTTGTTGGCCTACCTCGGACCCCTCGAGGTATGGATTCTATTTGGGTTGTAGTTGATAGACTGACTAAATCAGCACATTTTCTACTAGTTAGAACTATATTTAATGCTTATAGGCCGGCTACAATATATGTTGATGAGATTGTTCGTTTACATGGAGTTTCGGTATCTATTGTGTCGGATAGAGATCCGAAGTTTGTATCTAGATTGTGGAAGAGTTTGCAGGAAGCTATGGGGACAGAACTGAGATTTAGTACTGCATTCCACCCACAGACAGATGGGCAATCAGGACGGACCATACAGACATTAGAAGATATGCTGAGAATGTGTGCCTTAGATTTTCAGGGGAGTTGGGAAGAATATTTGTCACTTGCAGAATTTGCATACAATAACAACTTCCACTCCAGTATCGGTATGGCACCATACGAGGCTCTGTATGGTAGGAGGTGTAGATCACCAATTTGTTGGACAGAGGTCGGGGATAGAGCTTTACTTGGGCCTGAAATTGTGCAAAACACTTCTGAAAAGATCAAAATCATTCAACAGAGGCTCAAAACAGCTCAGGACTGACAAAAGAATTATGCAGATGTTCGGAGAAGACCTCTTGAGTATGAGGTTGGTGACCATGTGTTCATCCGTGTGTCTCCGATGAAAGGCCAAGTCAGGTTTGGAAAGAAGGGCAAGCTATCGCCCCGTTACATTGGGCCGTTTCAAATTTTAGAAAGACTTGGACCAGTTGCCTATAGAGTTGCTTTGCCACCCGGATTCGAGCAAATCTATAATGTGTTTCATGTGTCGACGTTAAGGGGTTATCTTTGGGACCCGTTTCATGTGATTGATTATCACCGGGTAGCTCTTGACGAAAATATGGAGTACGCCGAATGTCCGGAACGAATCATTGACCGGCAAGTGAAACAATTGAGAAGCAAGTCCATCCCAAGTGGTGAAAGTGGAATGGAAAGAACACTATGGGACGGATGCCACGTGAGAAAAAAGGATGAAATGTGACTACGCTACCCACATTTGTTTCCCGACGAAGGTAAATTAAGTTTGGAGGACCAAACTTCCTAAAGGGGGGAAGACTGTGATAAACCTGTTCCGTATTATGCTAATTAGTCTTAATTGTGATTGTGATTATGTGTTTGTTATGAATTGGTGCTATTTGCATGAATATATGTGGTTTTGAATTTCTATCTATTCACCGTAGGAATATCTGTTTGACTTTCTGCTTTAGAAATTAAATTGAAGGTCTTATCGGCCACAAAACCCGAAATTGACTGCGCCGTTGTGATTGGCATAATTTTTAAAGCCTACGGTGAAATTTAATTGAAAATTGATTCAGATCAAATTAAATAGATTAAATTGGTATTATAGTGCTCAATTATTTAATTTTAATCAATTGTGACTAATGGGACTTATAAAGAGGGGCACTACACACTCAATTTCTCTTTTTGTTCATTTGAGCCGAAAATTGCTCTAAGGAAGGAGAGTGAGGGTCGGCTAGAGAGAGAGAGAGAGAGGGAAACAATTGAAGTTTTGATCTTGAACTTGAGTGATTTGAAGACCAACTCAAGAATTAAGCATAAGTTTGGAAGATTAAAGCTCCTAGGTGAGTAATCAACCCTTAGCTCTTGAGTTTGAGTTGTGTTTTTGTGAATTGAAGACTAAATGGTGAGTTAGATCATGAGTTGTGTTGATTTTGATGAGATATGCACATGTATGCATAGAATTGCTATGAATTGCCATAAATTTGTATAATCTAACATGTAGCATGTCAGTTATAAAAGATTGAGGGTTGGATCATACATGCAAGCATGTTTTTGTTGAGTTTCATGAGAATGGACACCATTTGCATCAATTAAAATAGAAATGAAGTCAAAATTTGCATGCATGTTTGATTATTAAAAATGTGGAGCTTATATGAGGTTGAAAGCATGAGCCATGATTGATTTTGAATAATTGGACCATGATTTTGGGTGATTGGCTTCATGTTGTTTACATCCATTGCTATATAATGTAATTGCATGTTTTGGATCGAAATCTTGAGCTTTGGAACCTTTGAATGTCAATTTGAGCTCAAGAACAAGTTCTGGAAAACCCAGAATTCTTGACGTCCACTCGAGCGGGGAAACTGCCGTTCGAGCGTAAAATACGAGCTCCTAGCATATTTTGCAGACATGATGTCTGCTCGAGCGGGGAAGTTTATGCTTGAGCGGGGAGCTATGTAGACTGAACTTCAGCTTGAGCGCCCGACTTCACCCTCGAGTGTAAATTTGTTGTAACTAGTACTTTTGCAGACCTCATGGGTCCGCTCGAGCGGGGGAGTCCACGCTCGAGCGGGGACCCCTGTTTCTGAAATTCTGAAAATGCATTATGTGTTTCGTTTTCCGTTTTCTTTCACTTCTAAGCACTCTTAGGCATGCATTGAGCATTAGGAATGAATTAAAGAAGCCTAAAGAGGAATATGTGAATTAAGGAACGGATTGAATTGTTTGTGACCCATTGTGTTCATGTAATGTGTAGGGTCAAGCTCCAGGGCAAATCACCCAGCCGATCACTGTGAGTAATATCTCAACAAGGATATCTGAAATATGTTGTTTGTCCAATTGCTTACTTCTATGTAAGTTTCATAAGCTCGTTAATTTGAATGAATAGGCCAAAGGTTAGTTTGACATGAAAGTATGAATGGGCCAAAGGCCAGTTTGACATGAAAGTATGAATGGGCCAGAGGCCAGTATGATTCGAACGAAAGTATGAATGAATGAATGGGCTAGAGGCCAGTATGATCTGAATGATAGTATGAATGGACCAAAGGCCAGTTCGACATGAAAGATAAGTGGGCCAGAGGTCGTATGACATGAATGAATTGGGCCCGAGGCTGTATGATGTGCTTGGAACCGCAATCACCTGACCTATATTTGTACTTATGTTAGATAGAAATGCGAATTGGCCCAAGGCCGTTTGAAACATGTTGTTCTAATACCATTTGTGTAACTTCTTATTGATATTATTCACTGGGCTTTCGCTCACGCTCATTCATGTGTTTGTAGGTGAGCCGAGAGAGGTCCCAACCCAGCCTCAGTGAAGTCTGTGTGGAACAACCAAGGTTTTTGAAGAGTCAGCTCTTACGTCTCACGCACGAGACTCGTCTTCACCCTTTTGTTATCTTGTTTTATTTTGTCATGTCGGCGAGGACTTTGGTTTATGTTTGTATATAGTTTTGATTGGCTGATATAGATTGAATGATCCTGTATGTACAGAGTTATTGGTATTAGTGCATATTTTGATGTGAGTTATTAACATGTATATGCATGGTTTGTTATGATGTGCCATGTAAGCACAGCTCTATGGACAAGGTTTTAAATTTTGCTTCCGTTTGGCCCCTTTACTCTGATGAGTTATGTCTGGTTTGGTTTGAGGCCGTAGGTAATCCCTTGATTGCTGGCCGGTTATGTCCTTAACCCATAGGAGCGGGTTCGGGTCATGACAACTCTCTATTGTGACAATCAGCGTGTTATTCAGATTGCGCATAATGATGTCTTCCATAATCGCACCAGGCATATTGAGATTGATTGTTACTTCATCCGGCAACACGTTACTAGTGGCACTGTTTGTTTTATCTTTGTGACCTCTGCCGGTCAGACAACTG
The DNA here is from genome assembly GCA_030407325.1 of Camellia japonica. Classification (NCBI taxonomy): domain Eukaryota; kingdom Viridiplantae; phylum Streptophyta; class Magnoliopsida; order Ericales; family Theaceae; genus Camellia; species Camellia japonica. The sequence continues at coordinate 125,442,837 of JAPPVO010000036.1, read as the reverse complement.
GTAGCTTCATCAAGGCTCATCCTCCAGGACGATTTTCTGATTTACTTTCCAAGCTCAACTTGATATTTGCATTACCACCTTGAGCTTGAGGGGAGGTGTTAACATAGTATATTAAGATATATTAGGATATTATTTGTATATATCTGTTATAGTATATTCTCTGCATATACTTATCTTCTCTCCTATATAAAGGAGTGTGTACCTATTCATTCATATATTGAATACAAGAGTTCTCTTTTCTTTTTTCTTTCTACTCTCATAACATTCTGGGTGTATAAAATTAATTTTGATGGCGGGGTATAGTGGCTTGACAAGAGAAGTGGGTTGCAGCTGGTCATAAGGGAGTGTGTCCACTTGGATATCTTTGTGATCCGTAGAGTGTGGAAGGTTGTGCTGCTCGAACGGGATTGTTATTTGCTAAGGAATTACATATGCTAGGAGTAGTTCTAGAAGGAAATTCTCAGCAAGTGGTGAAGCTGGTGTTAGGAGGATCATGACCTAGGAGTTTTATCCTCCACTATGGCTCCCTACTGCGTTAGAAAGTGATGTATCTAGTTTTTTAAGTTTTCATGATTATCAATAATATCTTTATAGCATTTTGACGCCCAAAAAAAAAAAAAAATAAAAAAAAAAATAAAAATAAAAATCACTATTTTCTAAATTTTATTTATTATCATTTTATCTCTAATTAAAATTAGCATTTGAAAATTAGAACCCTAAAATTCTAAAAATCAATGTCCTTACTACATCCATCCACCCGTTTTCCTAGCGGGCCCCCTCTTCAACCCTCTTTCCTACCGTTGCTAAACCTTCTTTCTTTGTCATCCCCCTCTTGATATATATATATATATATAACCACTTCTCTCCCACCTCGCTATCCTTCCCATCTTGCCATTCACTCTCTCCCACTTCACCACCTTTTCCCATCACCATCCACATCCAGCAACTTCCAACTCCCTTCTCCTTCCTTCCTTGCCGAACTTGTCTACTTCATTTCCCTTCCTTGATACCAATTATCCCCTACCATTCCTCTTCATCGCCCCCTTCTCTTCCAACTTGTACCACTTTCATCTCTATTGCCTTAGCTCTTCATCCCCTTGCAATCTATGTGACACCCCTAGTTCCTTTATTTTATTTTATCTCCACTACCCTACCTCTTCATTTCCCTGCAATCTATTTGACAACCATAGTCCCTTCCTTTCTTTCCTCACAACCTTTACTACTTCCTTTCATCACTTGAAATCCTAGTTGTCGTCATTGTTGTCACCTTAGAAACCCTAAATTGAGAGATCTAGGCTTATCTTCTCTTAGATTTGAGAGCGAGAAGTATGAGAGAGAATGGAGAGTAAAAAGAGAGGGAAAAGAGAAAAAGTGACAAAGAGAATACGTGTACAAAGATGGAGTGAGGTTAATATTGGACCTCTACTCCTCTGTAATATTTTTTATTACTATTTACATTATCATAAAATTTTAATTTTATTTTCCTTCTTAACCTCCCAAGCCCTTATCCTAACTTTACACCACCCACTACCACCATCTATGGCTACTACTCCTAGCCTTTGCCTACCCTCTCTTACTGCTCCCCACCACCATTAACTAATTTCTACCCCCAACACCTATAGTCTATGCCCATTCTCCTTGGCCTTTATTTACCATCAAGGTTTTAAAAAGCGGTCGCAACCGTTACGTAACACCATTACGTAACGGTTTTGGCGGTTACCGCCACCCGTTACGGCCACTTTTGCAGTGTGATTGAGATTCACAGGTGTGTCGGTCGTAGCGACTGCTGTAGCGGTCGTAACGGTGCCGTAACAGCCGTAACGGCCTGTTACGCACCGTTACGTAACGGTTCCAAACTGTTCTTTAAAAAAAAAAACACAAAAAAAAGCTGAAAATGGGAGAAGAGGGATTGAGAGAAGAGGGAAGATAAAGAGAGAAAATAGAAGAGCAAGAGATAGAGAGAGAGAGAGAAAGAAGAGGGAAGATGAAGAACATGTTATTGATTTGTTGAAATTATAAGACCTATGCTATTCTATTCAGCTGCTATCACTAAACCATTTTGTTTGTGTGTGTCTATCTATATATTATTTGAAAATAATAATAATAATAATAATAATAATAAGTGTGGTCATTATCTATTTGGCTTGGTTAAAATATGTATATATATATATTTAGATTCTTATTTATTCTCTTACTTTTGCCATTATTTATCTTATATATTATAGTTAGTGATTAATTTTTTTGTAAAATATAAAGTCATTAATTATTAAAATAAAATGTAAAAACTCAGTTTATAGTGATTTAAAAATATGAAATGTATTGGATCACACTTAAAAATTTACAAAAATTGATCAATATTTTTTTTAACCCAATAAATATGATCATGGAAAAAAAATATGCGTATAGGTAAGTTTTTTTCAAATTGTGCGAAAAATAAAAAAATTCACGGTTCCGGTTACCGCAACCGTTACACTACGGCCTTTACACCCCGCAACCGCAACCGCGTCACCGCCACCGTTACAGCGACCGCAACCGCTTTTCAGAACCTTGTTTACCATTTATTAACCCTTCTCAGCCTATCCTTACCCTTCTCAACCCCTACCCCTGCTCCCTCCTCTAATTTTCCATGCAACCCCCTTGATATAGAAAGAGGAATCACACATGCGTGCAAGCTCGTGATACAGAGAAAGAGATAGAAAGAGAGAAGAAGAAGAAGAAGAAGAAGTAGTAGTAGTGGAGGTGTTGAGGGAGGTGAAATAGGGGTTGGGAGGTTTCGGGAGAAAAGGTAGAATTGAGATTAAGGTTGGTGTTCAAAATAGGATTGGCGGATGTGTTTAGGGACGGGCTTTGGGGTGATAGAGAGGTAGCTTGAGGTAGAGATGGAGGTAGGGGTTAGGATGTGAATTTCAAATGTTAGGGATGATGATAGAATGGAGATTAAGGTCGATGTTCAAAGTTAAAGAAATAAAATAAAAAATTGTGGTTGGGGTTCAAAGAAGATGGGGGTCCAAAATTGATAGATGAGTGCTATTAGCAATCGTATTTTTCAATAGGTACAATGAGGCAAAATAGCATGTAAACAGAAACACCCTTATTTATTGAAGTTAAATTTTTTTTTTTAATGAATGAAAGATGGTGAACTCACCTGTCTATGAGAGACTTGTAACCTTTAGTACTGAGGTTGACATGATACTGGAAATTGTCCATGATTGTGGTAGTGTAAGGCAATTCATAGTCACATCTTATCCATTCCTCTATGCTTCCCTATTTTAAGAAGTACAATTCATTTTCATGATATTTTTCTTATAAATAATTTTAAATATTGATACATACATATCTTTTTTTTCCCTCCTGATATTGATAACAAATTGGTGAGAAAGAAAAAAATGCATGTATATTGGCCAATTCTCAATATGTATCAATTTTTACCTATACCATTGGTTCTTATATTGATATGACAAGTTAAGCTCCTATAAAAACATATTTTTTTCATGGTTAACGTTTATAAAAAATTCACAACCAAATCTCTCAATTTTTTATACATTTTGCTCAATCTTCTTGATACTAATTCTTCTCTTAACACAACTATTTAAACTTTTCCTCCAAAGAAACATAGTCAGATGTACCTTTCGAATGTGGAGCACTTCTCGGACTCACTACAAAAAAAATCACATTTGGCGACTAAAGTATTAGTCGCCAAAGGTCCAGTTTTTAGTCGCCAAAAGTAGGTTTTATACCTTCGCCGACTGATTTTTTTGGTCGCCAGTTTTGTCGGGAATAATTGGTCGCCCAAGGTTTTGGCGACTAAAAATGGTTTAGTCGGGAAAAAGGCAGGTATTCAGCGACCAAACTTTTGGTCGCCAATGCTCAATTCCAGTTTTTCAAATTATACATTTAGCGACAACTATTTTAGTCGCCAATAGCTCCTGAATCGCCGACCAAACTCATTAGTCGCCCAAACCAGCACATTTGGCGACGAAATGGTTTAGTCGCCAAAAGCATTTTTCCCAAAAAAAAAAGAATTCAGCCTCCGCTACTCCCAGGTTTCGAACTGGGAACGTCCAGCTACTGTGCACCACTGTGCACCTTTACCAACACTCTTCCCACTACGCCACAAGAACATCACATGAAAAGAAATGCAACATATATTATTTATATACTATATTGACCGACATTAATACAAAACAATATTTATAAATAAAATTATTTTTATTAAATATAATTTATGTAAAAAATAAATGATTTATTAAAAAAAATTTTGGCCCACTTTTGGCGACTAAAATTAATTTTTAGTCGCCAATGCTATAAATTTCGGCTACTAATTCTTATTTCGTCACTAAAAATCGTGACTTAGGCCTATACAGACGCTGTTTTGGCGACTAAACTGAATTTTTGTCGCCAAAACACTGCTTTCAGCTACTATTTTTTTTTTTGTAGCCAAAAAAGTCCACTTTCAGCGACCAAACAGGTTTTAGTCGCCAAAACACCTATAATCGGCGACGAAACTGAAGTTTAGTCGCCAAAACCGTGACTTTTGGCTACTAAATCATTTTAGTCGCCAAAAACCGTGACTTTTGGCTACTAAACAACCATTAGTCGCTAAAAGCCCTACATGTGGCGACTAAATTGCCTTTTAGTCGCTAAAAGCATTATATTTGGCGACCAAAAGAGTTTAGTCGGCGAAAGTGCGCACTTTTGGCGACGAAATCCAATTTAGTCGCCATTTCCCCTACTTTTAGCGACGAAAAAGAATTTTGGTCGCCGAAAGTGTTTTTTGTTGTAGTGACTCTATCATCATTGAGCCAAAAATGGGAAAGTCTGTATGCATTAATCTACAATCAAGGAAGACAAGCGAAATAGTTATATGATACAATCTCTTTATCAAACCATACTTATGGGATCATTGGGATAAAATGCTGTTTCAAATGCTATATTAGAGCATCAACAATGCTAAATTTCATTGTCAAATTTTAGCTATGCAACAATACAAAAATGTCAAAGTTTGGCAACCTTGCTCCAATTGTTTGGTGTGGTTAAAGGTTTTGCATTGGGGTTTTCGCCCCTCCTGGCCGTCACCTACTTGTGGATTACTTATATCAATTTTTACAAAACTAGCCAACCAATGTTGGATCTCTATAAAATATATCTACCGGTTAATATCAATGTAAAAATTTGGCAATCTACCAAAACTTTTTGCCAACTTTGACATAAAAAATAACAAAGCCAAAATTTAGCAATTTGAATGGTAGCGCATTACAGCACCTAATTAACTCAAATAGTTGCTATTATGTTTTATGGTTCGAATTGATTTTGATGGACACAACTTTGTAGCTGCCAAACTTCTCTTTAGTGCATTATGCTGTCTAATATCAATTGTGACAGGCTTATTATGGTTCCAACAACACCCGTACATAGGCCAGTTGTGGGGCCCCACACGAGCCTCTTATATCCGTACATTTGACAAAAGTGATTTTTTTTTTTTTCTTTCCAATTCTTCAATTTGGCCTGATTAGTTACATGGGAATCCCTCAGTATGATGTTTGACATCCACATAAAAATGTCACATTTTTTTTCTGATTTTTTTTTTAATGATTTTCTTTAAATTTGTGTCAAAATTTTTTACTTTTTCGATTCTTCTAGTGTAGAAGAATCTAAATAAAAAAAAAAAAAAATCAATAAAGACCAAAAAAAAAAAAAAATAGAGTTGTTTTACATGATTTTTTTGTGTGTTTGTGTGTGTGTCTACCTTTAATATACTTTTTTTCAAATTTTTTATTATTTTTGGTTTGTCTTGTCGAGTAGATTCTAGAAGTTTAAAGTTTTTAGAAATTAAAAAAAAAAAACACCAAAAATGAGAAAAGTCAATAAAAAGCCAATTGCAAATAACCTTGATAAATCATCTTCGAATGTTTAAAAGTCATAATATAAAAATAAAAATATACCAGCCAATTCATTCGGCATTGGTATAAAATTTTAAATCCGAAACAAATCATAGCTTATGAAAACCCAACTAAAATTTGAAATTTGATCCATTTTTCTTACAGCCATAACGCATTGCCAATAATTTTCCATTTATAAATAAAATACCATGCCAAGTCTATATTGGGAGGAAATTATTGGGAAAATGAGGAGGGCTTACACGACTAGAATCACAGGGTGATGGTTGATGAACAACAAGCTCTATGTTTTTCTCACCGATAGATCTTCTTTCACTAAACAATACACTACAAACACTACAAACACAAACAATGAATTTCATCAGCTTAGTGTCTAAGAAGAAGCACAAAAATGGAAAGGTTTGAAGAACATAATATAACAAAATAGTTTATTAACCTGAGAGTAAGCCTGATAATCTTGCAAACACTGTGCATTGCTAGGATCTATATTGAAATACTCTCCTTGACAACTTCTCTGCAATGACTGAAAAAGGAAAAAAAAATTTCTTTCAGGAGGACTTGGATTCAAATATTCTCTCTCGTTATCCTTGTCATTGTGCATTCAATCTATTCTGTCCGTTTTTCTCTATTACGAAATGAGGTCTCAAGTTTTTTTTTTTTGATCGGCAAAACAAAGATACTAGGGGGAGTATTAGTTTGATATAAACTCTGCGTAGTTGAGCCCATTTTTGACAGGCAAATTACACTAATAGTCATTATATTTTGACCCTCTTATCATTTTGGTTCCTCTAATTTTAATTGGTTCGATTTTGATATTGAATTAATGATATTGTCTCAATTTGGTTTAATTATTTACAATTGATATTGGCTTGATTAAAGCACCTCGTAGAGTTCGTTTGAAATAAGTCCGGTTCCATGAGCAAATGGGATTGCGTAATTGCTGTCATTAGGAGTTGTTAATGGGTTGCCAAGTAAGTATCCCTGAAACCATTTCGAAACCACAACAAAAGCACTCAGTAACTTTTTGAAGTGTTAAAAAGAAACTTTCTTATATTTCTAGAAACCCAGAAGATGAAGTGATAGGTGGATACATCACCTTTACTGCTATCTAAATGGTCTAGTTTTTGTAACAATAAAGAGAGCTACAAACCTTGAGATTGATAAGTGGTTCAATGTCCGCTTTGTTTCCTACATTGCAACATGGTTAGTACACTTGAAACAGGAGAGCAAAATAGTTTTCCTTCACTCTTGTATTATTGTCCTCCCGGCCAAATGAGTTTAGGAAAATGTTACTCTCGATTCATCCATCCCTTCTTTAAACTGCTATCAAATCTTATTTTCAACTTGCAGGGCTTGATATTCATTATTTTATTTTTAACAAATTCAACTTATATTTATGTTACATGGAATCAAATATGGGTGTCTAGTGCAAATATGTGTTCAAGTGTCTAATTCATCTGATCACAAGTTCAAGTACATGGAGACACAACAAAATATTCATATTTGTTAATTTGTATCTTTATTGTTTTAGAGTAAAATAATGGCAGACGCATATCTCATTGCCTTGCCTATATATATATGTATATATTCAAGTGTACTTTATACATTTAGAAAATGAAAAAATATAAGTATTTGTACCAAAAATGGCTGCCCTATCAAATAATACTACACTACGTTGGTTATTCAGATAAACGGATGTGCATGGTTACTTTAGCGAATTGATAGATTTGTAAAGTTTTATGAGTAACATCGATATCAGGAGGTGACATGTGGCGTAGGTAACCCACAAGAGTGAAGGTACTTGGTAATTTTATCAAGTGTGCTTATCAAATAATGGAGTAATGACGGTTTCCTATTATATAGGAAATATGTTGACATATCATGTACTTATTTTCAAGCAGATGGTTGTTAACGATTGTTCCTTTTAACCACAATGGAGCTACAATCTTGGGATATGGCATGGAGATATGGACACGTGGCACCCATCAATTTAAATTCGAGACCCACTATACTTGATCCAACGACTTAGAGGAAAGGGACAACCGCCCTCATTTCTTGAGGGATACATTAGAGATATTTGGGCAACATGGTTATTAGGTTTTTGCAATTGACAATTTTGTTGGACAAAATTTCATTTAGTTGTAATTTTATTTATTTTATTGTATCTGTAAGTTGTGAGAGTTAAGATGTGAATCAAACCCGAGTTATGCCTGTGTAAAGAAGTGTGTATTGACATTTTGTATCTTGACTTGAGAATTTTTCATTTGCCACTTTGCTGTCTAAACACGTGGATCGAGCTGTTTTTTGTGCAGTCCAGTATTTTTGCCTGTGTTTTGAGCTTCTAGGAAGCATGTTTTACTGTTCGAGCAGTAGATGTTGTGCTCGAGTGGTAGTCTATATGTGAGCACCACCTTTAGTCACACCACTCGAGCTAAAGTGAGCGCTCGAGCAGTCTTCGCGACTTTGTTAGTATAAAGTGTGTCGTTGCTTGTTTTAGGAACGAACCCATCCAGATTCTCAGGGAAGATTAAAAAATGAAGTGTCATATAGTAGAGGGTGTTTATATATTAGTTTTCTTGATGTATAAAAGCTGATCGATTAATCAACTAACTACATATTGACAAACATCAAAGGTTACTTTTGTTCTTTCATTCATAAAAAGATAGAGGTGTTCATCGATGGATTTTAAAAAATTTGAGCTTGAAACTTTGGTGGATTCTGGAGTAGCTTATCATCGCGAACTCAACATTGACATTGTAGATTCAATGTTGGGAAAAGATATTCTGAGGTGAAGACGGTGATAAAAAAGACACATCGAGTTAGGTTCAATTCAGGAGTGGATTCGCTAGGTAATTGAGGGTTCTCATATGTAATTCCTTTTTATCTTCTTAGTAGATTGCTTTGTGATTTTGGCCTGTAATTTTTTTATCACAATTGGAGGAGTCCAATTGTGATTTTTTCCACGTTAAATTATTATGCTAATTTGTTGTTGATTGTTTGATTATGATTGCTTTCCATTGTTTAAAATTGAATCATAATCACAAATTATCATCTCGGGGGTTTTTAGAATTTTTCAATGGTTGTTGAGGGACACTAGGCACTCTAGAGGCATTCTAGTTGACCACTAATCAAAAGTAATTGAGGGATATATCATAAGGTAGTTCCAAATGGCTAGGAGGTCAACCATGTAAAAGCTATTTGTAGATGGGTGTGGGAGCCGAATAAGTGGAAGAGTCGGGAGACGAGTATCCCAGAAACTGGATACTACTCGGCTTCGTACTGCGTAACTAGGGCGCCGAATACGTTAACAAAGCCGAATAGATGAGGGTCAGTAGATCCGAATAAATGTAAGGTGAATATGATAAACGTAGGCTCAAGCCCCGAGGCCCAAAAAAGTGAGTATAAATACAAGAACCGCAAATCCAGAAAGGTATGTAAGAATCACTTCATTTAACTTAAATAAGAAGTTATCTTGAGTGTCTGAACTAACTTGCCCGTCGGAGTGCTAATCCCGGCACCCCCGACCGGAGTTTTCCTCTTTTCCGGTGACTAGCTGAGGATCACCAGTGCCTCCCGGGATCAGAAGAGTATTTCCAAACCACTTCTCCACAATGGGAAAACTCCCAGCTAATAATCCAATCAATTTGGGAAATACTTACCAATTAGCTCTTAAGACTGAGGCCTTGTTTGGGAACATACTTTTTTAGTAACTTTTTAATTTTTTGGCTAAAATGTGATGCAAAAAAACTAGTATGTTTGGGATGACTTTTTAGTTTTTTACGAAAAGCTGTGCAAAAAGTAGAGAGAAAATAGAATCTTTAACTTTTTGATATGGGTTGTTGGCGTTTTGATTTTTTTAATGACTTTTTGACTTTTTGGCTAAAATAGCCACTTGCCAAACGAGGCCTCAGTGCCTTTTTAACATTAGAATACCAGTAGCTTGATTAGTATATTGTATTTTTCATTTCCATTTCCATAGTTAGCTTTGTTTGTCCTGATTATTGTACTTCGATTTGTTTGGATGCAATAAAATTCTTGCCATGTTCTTTTCCAACTTCAAGAGCCCAGGAGATTCTAAGTTCTCTGCATTGAAACAACAAAAAAAACAAAGAGGTTTTTTTATCCCTTGAACCTCACGTATTCTCTTAACAAGAACTCAGAAGTATTCAACAAATCAAACTATACCTAGTCCCAGCACATAGCTCACAGGCTGCGCAACTTCCATTTCTTCTTTACACCCGTTTTTTTGTGTGGAAATAGTAGGACAACAAATATATATATATATATATATATAAATACCAACTTTAACACCTTTAAAGAATTTTATTTGATTTGTTATTACTCCACTTATTATTATTATTATTATTATTATTATTATTATTATTATAGGGGGATGGGGCGGGGTTTTTTTTTTTTTTTTTTTTTTCTGATCAGCAAAAAAGCACTTTATTGATGAGAAAACATACAGTACATATGAAGAAAAACATCAACAAAGAATGGAGGTGCAAAGAGCATCAAAGTACGCCCCCCAATCCCAACTAGGTTGGCACCAAGGAGTATACCAAATCATTTGCTAGCACCCCCGAGAGTTGGTGAGAAACCAACAAGAAAAGAAAGGAAAGACAACACCAGACCCAAGGCCCTCAGGAGATACAACAGTAGAAAACAAGGAAAGAAAAACCCAAGTAAATCAGCCCAGAAGCACCAAGCAGCTGCATTTCTACTACCTTGAGCTGAGCAGACCAATGCCGAGTAGACCTCCAGCAGCACATCTATGATGGGAACTCTAAGCAGACAACTAGCAACAGTGAAGAACAGGATTTTATAGCCAAACTAACTTAGCAGCATACATCTTAGCAGACAACTAAACTAGAATTCCATCCAAGATAGAATTTATGCTCATATTGCTAGCATAAGTTCCATCCAAGATAGAAGCTCCCCACCTGCTTTAAACACCTTAACAAATTAGAATTCCCTATGGATAACAAAGCTCCACACTTGGCTTGGACAGAACCACCACCACAGACCTGCATATCCAACCATTGAGGCTCCAGTAGTAGCATCATACAGCAGCAACAGTGGTTCAGCCCACCCTGCTCACCATAACATATTAGAATTCACTATGGAAATCATAGTTCTACTAAAGCCCCATCAATGGAAAGCATACTTCATGATGCACTTCATGACTGGAATTTGCTCAATCCCACAGCAAATCTAGAACTGCAGACTCATCACCAACATCAGAACTCGCCCATACCAGAGGCACTTCAAGAAGCCCCTAAACACCTTCTAACTTGGGGAAAATTGAACACAACATCATTAACTGAGAAAGAGCTACCAGTAAAATGGGATCTCATCCAAATTGATATCCTCACCTTTATACACTCACACAGATCATGAATATGAGGGTGAACTGCCTTAAAAACACATTCATTACGGTAACTCCACACGGACCACAAGACTGCTGCTGGTAAGACCCTCCATACCTGCTTAACTTTCTTCTTAAACTTCCAACCCAACCACCAAAGTAATAAATCATCGATGGATCTGGGAATAGCCCACTAAAAGCCCCACCACTCAGCTATAGCAGACCAAATCTTCCAAACAAAAGGACAATGAAGCATAATATGGGCAATTGATTCATTGTCCTGCTGACAGAAAATACAAATCTGAACATCTTCCCCTGTCAATATTCCAAACCTATGCAACAACTCTTTTGTTTTAAGTCTACCTCGCCAAGCTAACCAAGAGAAAAATTTTGCTTTAGGAGGTGAGAAATTATTCCATATAATGTCAACCGACTTGTGACAGGGGCCATCATTAATCAAACCCCAATCATAAGCAAGATGGACCTTTAATGTACCTGACTGTGAGGACTTCCACACCATACAATCAACTGAGTCACCTCTTAGAACAGGCCCAGTCCCCAAAACAGTGATAAATCTAGCCAACTCACCTTCTTCCCAAGCCCGAAGTTGTCTTCTGAAATTGAAGCTCCACCCATATTGACTAGACCTTCGAGCTACCTGCATGCTCAAGGAACTGTCTTTATCAATAACCAATTGAAACTATCTAGGGAATTGGGTTGATAGATTTGTTGTACCCATCCAAGTGTTTGACCAGAAACTAATCCTTTCTCCATTACCTATAAGAATTTCCACATTATCCTTATAATATTGGAACAGACTTCCATTTCTGTGGGCCACAGATAATATATCCTTCCAAATCTTGAGATGCTTGCCATGAGCAATCTGATCAGGTAACCATCTTCCCCCAAAGGAGCCATACTTCTCATAGATAACCATCTTCCACAATGCCTCATCCTCATGCCGTACCTCCACCCACCACTTCAACAACAAACTGTCATTAGCGAGCCTGAGATTTTTGATTCCCAGCCCACCCTGTTTTAGGCTCATACAAACTTCTTTCCACCGAACTAAATGGAGTTTCCTGGTATACTCTGAGTCACCCCACAAAAATGATGCTTGAATCCTGGTTTCTTCTTGTTTTTCCCTTACCAAAAAAGGATATTTACCAATAAATCCCATTTCACAAACAGTTTTACCGATTGGTCCTAAGGTTATTTCTATTGTTCTGATTAGTCCTATATTAGTGGGGGAATATATTATCAGTTGATCCTATTTCCTTTGTTTGGTAACATTGAGTGGTCAATTATACACTTCCTTGTGTGTGTCACGTGACATACATCATTCTAAGGCAAAAAGCATAAAGAGCCTTAGTGTACTTGTTGTTGTGTGGCACCCATTGTGTGTGTCACGTGACATACAATTCTAAGGAAAAAACATAAACTGCCTTAGTGTACTTTGTTGATGTGTGGCACCCATTGTGTGTGTCACGTGACACACCTTCATAAAGAGCCTTAGGCAAATGCATAAAGAGCCTTAGTGTACTTTGCTGATGTGCGACACCCATTGTGTGTGTCACGTGACACACTCTCAAAAACATATTTTGTGTGTGTCACGTGACACACCCTCATAAAGAGCCTTAGGCAAAAAGTATAAAGAGCCTTAGTGTACTTTGTTGATGTGCGACACCATTGTGCGTGTCACGTGACACGCCCTCAAAATATATTTTGTGTGTCACGTGACACACTCTCATAAAGAGCCTTAGGCAAAAAGTATAAAGAGCCTCAGTGTACTTTGTTGATGTGTGGCACACATTGTGTGTGTCACGTGACACACCCTCATAAAGGGCCTTAGGCAAAAAACTTTAAGAGCCTTAGTGTACTTTATTGATGTGTGGCACCCATTGTGTGTGTCACATGACATATTGTGTGTGGCACCCAACAAACATTACACAATAACTGATGGCAATTGCGTCCTTTGACAACAGATAGGACTAAATGGAGCACTAGAAAACATATGGGACTAATTGGATTATAAGATCAACATTTAGGATTTATTGGTAAATTTCCCATTTAAAAAAGTTAATTATAGGATCAACATCTACTTGGGAAGAGGACCAATTTGGCATAGTAAGGTAATATGTATAAAGATGGGATCAATGTATCGGATTCCTGGTGAAGTAGGAAACTCTTATCAAGTAAAGTATTTTCTAAAGACAATAAGATATATGTAGTTTTACTCAATTTTTTAGAGAGATTGTTCTAATGACTCAAACTAACATCATCCAGGATGCTAGTGACAAATTTTAGAATTGGACCAAGATAAAAACCTAATTTCCCTAAATTTTGACTCAACTATCCTTTAGTTTCTTACCATTTGATATCAGTTGAACGATTATTGAAACAGTAATGTCAGTGTATGAGTCTCTACCCACATAAACAGGGTTCGAGAGGAAGTCTGAATGATCGATCAACCACTGCAAAATGTTTTTTCAAAAAAATAAATGGATAAATGGATAGAAAAATAAAGAAAGTCTATTATTGATAAAAAAAAAATATATATATATTTTCTAAAATCTTGTACAACTGTCTAATGCTATGAACAGTTCTCCATTTACAGCCAAAAGCCATAAAAAAGTTTTTTTTTTTTTAAAAAAAAAAACAATTTTGTTGGAGAGTTAACAAGGTCCCTTCTTGAGAAATTCATAGGCTTGGTCACATGATTGCAAATCAATAGATTTAGAAGCAAGTGTTCCACAGGAGAATCCAGTACCAACAGGCAAATCTACAAAAAGTATGCTCGAAACCTAATATTTATCATCACTTTGATTAAATTCTATCATATGTGCTGATGCCCATAATCGCTCGAGGAGAGATTGGCTTTACTCCAATCACTTGGATATTCAATCCAATTTTTTATGAGAGAGTAGGTAAAACTCTTGTTTATTCCATCAATAAAGTTTCATTTTTGCCGATCAAAAAAAAAAAAAATCTCATTGTGGGACCCATTCGTTTTACCATAAAAGGATCAATTTGGTCTCCCGTCCATCCAAATAGAATTGGATGGATTGGATGGTGTTGTTGTGTCCCACTACAAGTCTTCACTTTGGTGATCTAAACAATATTTCGTGTGAGACCCTATGGGTAGATTATTCATGAAAGTAAATTAAAATAATCAAAAATTCGTAGCCATATTAACTATTTCTTAATATTTGACTATAAAAATAAATAATAAATAGATGGCAAAGTAAATCTTTCATTTTTTAAAGATAAATATGATATGGTTATAATTAATTAGTCAATTAGATTTTATTTTTTATTTTTTATTTTATTGATGCTCTACACAAGAAACCACAAGATAAGTAGATCACCGAAGTAAGACTCATGGTAGATCCGATGAACCCAACAACAATGTGTTGTCATAGAAAATCAGGCTACAGACAAACTCATCCCTAATTGGTATATGCACATGCAGTTACACAAATTCTTACAAAATAAGCCAATTGACAAACTATGGTTGTTGTGAAGGCAACATATATATATATATATATTTTTTTTTTGATCGGCAAAGAAAAATTTCATTTAACAGCATGAAATTAAAAGTACAGGAAGATGACATGTATCGAGAGAGATTCGGAAGTATAAAAATACCCCTACTACTGCTACTCGCATCCATACAACCAACCCCTAAGCCTCTCGATTTTTAATTAAAAAAGTTAAGAAGAACTTAACTGAGAAAAATTAAAATACAAGAATCCCCACATATCAACCCACCAAAACATCCAAAAGAAACTAAAAGAACTAAAACAAACACCCAAAATAAACTAAACAAACTAAGACAGCTGCCTAACACCCTCTGCCAACACGCCAAACACCCTCTGCTAACACTGCCAACACGCCAAACACCCTCTGCCAACACCTTCTGCCAAACACCCTCACGCTTGCCTACAGCCACCCTATGCTGTAGCCCTCTCCTCCCTATGCCACAAAGCAGCCCAACAACACCTATGCCACAAAGCAGCCCAACCACACCGGCCGAGGAGACACCTCAGCCACCACCGGAAAACACCCACGCCACTGCTGCAATCTTCTTACTCACAGCCAAACACCCAAGAACAAAGCAGATCATCACCCACTGACACCCACTGCTGCAATCAACACCTTCTGCCAAGCAGATCATCACCTCCCTAAGCCACCACGCCAATGCTGCTACAGATCACCACCCACACATGAGTGGAGTGCTCAAACTCTCACACAACCACAGGGACACCACTGCAGATCATCCACGCCAGCAGATCTTCACCCTTCTCAAGTTCTTCATACACCCCTCAAACTCTCACACGAAAAGGAGTGCTCGAATGAAAAACCGGACAGATCTGGGTCGACACCGACACTCAAGTTTCCGCCCAAACCAAGCATCGAAGCTGCTCCACAAAACTGAACCACATTTCACCCCTCAAGCTCCTACTCGCAAAGAGCGCACGAGTGTAGAACCTGGATGATCCCTGCTGACAACACCACAACCAAAACCCCCCCACAAATCAGCTATACCACACCGCAGCACCGGAAACACCACCAAGAGACACACAAACCGCAGCACTACAAACAACCCCAGGTGGGAAGATAACGGGAGACTCAAGTTTATTAACAGAAAGACAGCAAACAAACACGGAAGACGCTAGCCCAGCCGACCGCCATAGCCAAAGGCGGCGGCCGGTCGGCCCAATGAGAGGCCACGGGGAGGAGGTTTTTTTGAAAGGAGAGAGAGGTTTTTAGAGAGAGGTTTTTTAAGCCACTAGGCCAGCCAACATATAACATTTTAATGCTTTAGAGAGTTATATATAGTTACTCTTAACTGCATATAAAACTATTATGACAATAATAGGCTCACCCTTCATGTATTCTATCTACCTTCGTCCATGAGTTTGGATTCAAGACTAAAGTCGGGAAATTCCCTTCTCTCTGCTTGACCTCGAAATATAGTGGACCTGCAAGTTATTTAAGCCACTATATATTGATCAATAGTTCAAATCCATTAGAAATAGGATATTTTATAGTAACATTTTTTGTAATCAAAATCAGATTGTAATGTGATAGTTTTATTGTGTGAGGGTATTTTGATAATTTGGCACTGACTAAACCCCACACATCAAGAGGGTACTTCTATTTTCACACACCAATTTCCTTCAACATACATACTTAATGAACACCTTTTTAGTATAGACAAAATAAAAAATAAAAAATCTCAGTCAATCTCGAAAGTAGGTAGTTTGCGACGGGGGACTTGTAGAGTGTATGGTTCATGACAGAAGATGGCCACAAGTGGAGGAAAAAGAGGTGATGGACGGAGATGGTGGAGGAAAGATGTGGCACTAGCAATGGAAGATGGTTGTGGTGTTTTAGAATTAGGGTTTGGGTGGAAGAAGATAAGGATATTATGATATTTTATTTTAGGAAAAAATTGTATTAAGAAAAAATTTCATTAAACGTGTGAATTGAGAGGAATGGGTGTGTGGAAATAGAATTATCTAGATTGAAAGTTTCGCTCCATTACTCGCTTAAATAAGGATTGCATACATGTTTTAAATGCTTTTGAAAAATGTTTTTTAGAAAAAGAGTTTGAACCAAATAAAAAAACTTGTTTTGAAAACGTGTTCAAAATTGGCTCTAGTAAAGTGTGATGATCGATCGCACGTTTAGTAGTGGATAGATTTACGCAGTAGCAAGTGATCGCTGAGAGATCGATCGATAAGCGATTGCTTCAAATTAATTTTGAGTCAATAGCTAGTGATCACTAGATGATTGATCCTTTTTGGTGCGATCAATCACTTTAGTCATGTGCGATCGATCGCAATTATGATGTTTACAAACCCTATGCATAATTAATTTTGGATACTGATTTCTTTATATAAAGACCTTCATAACTCGTTTTTCAGCATCTCAGCTATCGTGCTTCATTATAAAAATATCTTCTACTTTGTGGAGAGTTATTATTATTATTTTGTTTTAAAAAAAAAACCCTCACAAATTCCTTTAAAATATTGTATCATTGCATTGGTCATTTTACATTCAAAGCCGATTGGATAATCGGAGTCATTTGACAACGGAGATCAAAGCTGAAATTGTTGGAAATTATGGTTTTTATAGGCTTATTTTGAGCCAGCTTGGAGCCCAAATTCTAGTGGGGCTCACACGTCTTTTGGGGTGGGTCCAAAGAGGTTATGTGTTCATTGCCGTATGGCAAGTCACACGATACAAATGATTCGTCAAAACTATTTATGAGTGAATGAAAAGTTAACGTCATTTTCGAGTTCGTAGAATGCGAAGTTGAAGAGTTAAATGTGGGTTTTCTTAAATGGTTGTCCCACATTAAAATTTTAAGAAAGGTTGTACGTGTATATAAGCTCTAGATGGACAAACTGGGGTTGGGACCCAAGGGGCATCCCAAGTTTGTAGAAGGGAGGAGTTATGGACAAAGTAGGCCTTGGTTCAAACCACTACAACTTCTCTGCAATGACTGAAAAAGGAAAAAAAAAATTTCTTTCAGGAGGACTTGGATTCAAATATTCTCTCTTGTTATCCTTGTTATTGTGGGTTCAATCTATTCTGTCTGTTTTTCTCTATTACAAAATGAGGTCGCAAGTTACTAGGGGGAGTATTAGTTTGATATAAACTGTGTATAGTTGAGCCCATTTTTGATAGGCAAATTACACTAATAGTCATTATATTTTGACCCTCGTATCATTTTAGTCCTTCTAATTTTAATTAGTTCGATTTTGACATTGAATTAATGATATTGTCTCAATTTGGTTTAATTATTTACAATTGATATTGGCTTGATTAAAGCACCTCGTAGAGTTCGTTTGAAATAAGTCCGGTTCCATGAGCAAATGGGATTGCATAATTGCTGTCATTAGGAGTTGTTAATGGGTTGCCAAGTAAGTATCCCTGAAACCATTTCGAAACCACAACAAAAGCACTCAGTAACTTTTTGAAGTGCTAAAAAGAAACTTTCTTATATTTCTAGCAACCCAGAAGATTAACTGATATGTGGATACATCACCTTTACTGCTATCTAAATGGTCTAGTTTTTGTAACAATAAAGAGAGCTACAAACCTTGAGATTGATAAGTGGTTCAATGCCCGCTTCGTTTCCTACATTGCAACATGGTTAGTACACTTGAAATAGGAGAGCAAAATAGTTTTCCTTCGCTCTTGTATTATTGTCCTCCCAGCCAAATGAGTTTAGGAAAATGTTACACTCGATTCATCCATCCCTTCTTTAAACTGCTACCAAGTCTTATTTTCAACGTGAAGGGCTTGATATTCATTATTTTATTTTTAACAAATTCAACTTATATTTATGTTGCATGGAATCAAATATGGGTGTCTAGTGCAAATATGTGTTCAAGTGTCTAATTCATCTGATCACAAGTTCAAGGACATGGAGACAACAAAATATTCATATTTGTTAATTTGTATCTTTAATGTTTTAGAGTAAAATAATGGCAGACGCATATCTATTAACAAGAAATCAGAAAGTATTCAACAAATCAAACTATACCTAGTCCCAGCACGCAGCTCACAGGCTGCGCAACTTCCATTTCTTCTTTACACCCCCTTTTTTTTGTGTGGAAATAGTAAGACAACAAATATATATATATATATAAATACCAAGTTTAACACCTTTAAAGAATTTTATTTGATTTGTTATTACTCCACTTTTTTTTATTATTATTACTATTTTAGGGGGATGGGGCGGGGTTTCTTCTTGTTTTTCCCCTAATTTAAAAAAGTTAATTATAGGATCAAAATTTGGCATAGAAAGGTAATATGTGTAAAGATGGGATCAATGTATCGGATTTCTGGTGAAGTAGGCACGGCAAGAAAATCGGGAATTTGCGGCGTTTTTAAAACGCCGCAATAGGCCAGAAAAACGCCGCAAAAAGAAAATACGACGTTTATAACATTCGTCGATGATACGGCCGTCGCTGTATCTTCATGACGTTTTAAAAACGCCACTAAAGACCTTTAACGACGTTTTTTAAAACGCCTTTGATTCTCTTAACAGCTGTTAACTATGCACGTTAGAGGAGTTATCTCTGACGTAATCATGACGACATTTTGCGACGTTTTTAAGAAAAACGCCACAGTTTCTGTCATTTTTAAAAAAAATAAAATAAAAATCATAATTAATGATCTGTTTACTTTTGTCCAAACCAAACCTATATTATCCATCACCAATCTCAAAATATATACATGGATGAGCATTCATTTTTCAATTTTTCATAAAAAAAAATAAAATAAAAAATAAAACCCCGTAAAACGCAATCTCCAGATTCTCTGAAAATAACTTCATCCACAGTTCTCTTCAGCTTCATCAAGTCATCCATAATCTTCACCAAAATGATGATTATATACCTGAATCATCCAATTCCATTAACACAACTTCAATAAACTTGAATGATTGGAAAATCTACATACTCTTGGGAAATATACATCAAGTCTGAAAAGCATAATCAACTTAAGACAGCATAAACTTTTTTTTTTCCCCCAGAAATTAAAGTAAGCTGATATTATAGAAAAAAAATATGGGAAATATATGCATCATACAGGGGGCATACATCATACAGGCACAACAAGGGTGGAAACCATAGATGGGGCCAGCCACAACCAAAGTATAGACAAAAATACAACAAGATAAAGAGGACATGAGCTTACAACAATTTAAACCCCACACAGCAACAACAAATTTTCATGCAAAGTTTTAGGTTTCCTCAAAAAATCAAGACACATTCCTTCATTCATCTCATAAAGAAAAATTGCTGCTTACTAATCTTATTCCCAGAAAATGCTTGGCATGTGCACTGCCCCCTTTAGAGCCTGATTGCTAAATCAGCATAATATTTATTCTAAAAGGAGATTAAACAACAAACCATTTCTTGATTTCAATCTTTTAATCCATCAAAAGTAATGACACTTAACAGGAAGAACGTGGGATCCAATATAAAAAATTATATTGACAAATAAACTAATTAAATAATGATTGCAACTGCCAATCAATGAAAAGTTTAATTGATTAATAAAGTAACAGTCATGCTGTGTTAAAAGAAAAATGAATATATATATATATATATAAGAAAATGAGAGATATCCCTAAAGTCTCTAGATGATTGAGAGCTTTTACCAATGACGCTAAGTGCTCAGAAGAAACAACAAAAGTTGATGAAAACAGATAAAACTCTGCTACCACATTCATATTACAAATAACAAAAAAATAATTCAAAAACATCAAACAAGAATGATTAGTCAAAATGAGATCAAATAACCTAATGAAAGAAAGATGGGGATGGGAGTGGGGATGGAGGGAACATAAAGGGAAAATGAACGAGTCAAATAATAGAAAGCAAACCTGTGGTGGATTTTCCCGAGGTATAATGAAAAGAACCCTCATTGGGTGGAGATCTGCAAGTGGCGGTTCCCCTTTAGCCATTTCAATTATGGTTATCCCTAGAGACCAAATATCTGCCTGCATCATACAAAGGTTCTCAGCATATTGCAATTGCAAGGCTCAACAATGGAAATTGAAGGGGACAGTAATGACAAGAACAAAGTAAGACAAAACAACCCTATAAAACCAAAGTGCCAAAAGTATTTCCCCCAAGAGATACCTTTTCTTTGTATCCTTCCGAATTTTGAATTACCTCCGGAGCCATCCAAAATGGAGTTCCTACAAAAGTCTGTTAATGTTAAATGCATTAGTGAGACTCTTGATGACTTGTGCTAAAATTTCCATCTAAACACAAAGCAAGAGAAAATCATAAAAAAATAGAACAAAAATGCAGAATTTTTAAAACAAAGGAAAAAAAAACTCATCAGGTTCTTGGATAGTCTAAGAAGATGGAGAGGGGTATAAAAGAGGCAGAAAGCATTATTATCTTCTAAACAAACATAAATATGAAATATCTCATAGCATTGAATACTTAACAGATTGGTTAAAGTTTTTGTTACATATTAACAAAATCAAGTAAAGACAAATTTCTTAAACCAATAAGCTTGGTCTTGATGGAAAATCAGGAAGACAATGTCTGTGCAACCTCTAAATAGCGGGGAAAACAGAAAAGGAAAAAAAAAATCAATAATCTGAAAAAATTTATAGAATGATGGACAAGGCCAATGTTTGTGTGCGCACACTCGCAGAGGAAGAGTGAGGAGTGAGGGAGGGAGTTTATCACCAGGCAAAAGGCCTTCGCATAAGCAGAACAGGTTATCAAACAAGGGTCCTTAAACTCTAATAACTTGATGACAGACAAAATATGCAGAGTCACAAAGGTTGGGGGTTGAAGATTCATATAAAGGTACTCATGCATCTACTTTAAAGTTGATAAGAAATTCACTCAAACATTTAGTTTATTATAAGAAGACTAAATGCCACAGCAAACAGATTTTACTGAAGTTAAATTTAAAAGGAATATTAAAGGACTAAGTGCTAGCTGAATGGTGAACTGACATGGATCACACATCTGAACAGAGAATTTCCAAACAGGAAAAATAATTACTCAATATGATAAAGCACGAATTCAATAAATCAAAATTCAGAAAGGTAATCCTAAAGCGAATCATTGAGAGTGTTTACCTTAAAAGCATTGGAGATTGTGTTAGTAATTTTATCCAGAACTTGACCTCCTGCTATTGTTCCCAATATTCCGGAGACAATTGTGATCCCCCCAAAAACCAAATCTGCATCGCTCTGCCAAAAGACCCAAGTTATGTGTTTTTACACCTACTGTTATTTTATCTGAAATTATCTTTTAACATGCAATAAACACAAAAGAAAGATGAATCAGGTGTCATATGGAGTGATATATTATAACACTTTTGGCCCCCAATCACCTATGACAAAGTTGTACGCTGTAACCTGCAAGTGAGCATTCACAGTAGAAGAATTACTATATAGAAACATAGGATACAAACATAATTATTAAAGTCATTATATTCTAGTATATACAGAGTGAATGCTTCAACAACTACATAATTGTAGTTACACTTACGAAGACAACACTGTAAAGCAAATAAATTAGCCATCAAGTCTATTGGTGCATTAAAAATATCAAACAAAAACTTATCTATGATAACCTTTCTACAAATAAGAAACTAGCATGAAAGTCGAAGTGAAGTTTGATGAACAATATACCTAGAACATTTACGACATAAACCTGCTCAAGCAAAAGCACTTTCATATCTCTCAAAAATCTTGATAACTGATCCAGATTAATAAATCCACATTTTGGCCTGTAACAAAAATAAGATCCAAAAAAATTAATCAATATTCCTGTCTATCCTGAGCTTGTACAACTTCGAAGGCAGCACAAATTCATGCCCAATCATATGCAATCATAGGTCACAAATCATGAGCTTCAGGAGGAAAGTCCTCACTCTTCTCTCTCTTCCTCCCCTGCTTCTTGTTTTTTCACTCCTGAATCTCAAATAAAAGAAAATTGAAGTACCGAAACCCGGAGGTCCTGTGCCACTACCACCATTGCTGCCATCAACTCCAGCTACAACCAGCAAAACCACATAAATTAACCAACACTTTCTAATATACACAAATAAATATATGTATCTATAAATATATATGTGGGGTATTTGCAAAGCATGACTGTAATATCAGAAAAATTCTTCAATTTGGCCCTCAGAATATGGTTGGTTTTTATAGTCTTCACATTAACAATCAAAATCTCTCTTTGAAGCATGGATTTAAAGATTAGAAAGGTATTGTCAAAAGAATTAACATGACATGAAATATGCATTAGAGAATGAACCATTTTTTCTCCCAGATGAAGAATGTGGCTCATAGATCATAACTTTTTCAAGTAAATGATAAACACTCATCTTTGTGATATCATATGTTTTCATAAATTGGCAAATGAGGGTATGATGTCAATACGGCTTCATTAATTCATAAACAATTTTAAAATTATGGTTTTTTTTTAACAATTCTCTAGTTTGAATACTTTTAGTTACTCATAATATTGGAAGGTATGCACATAAAAGTAGTAAATACTTTGACCGTAAAGGATGATATTCTCCTGCTTTGCGCCATAGCTTTCCTCAAGACATTTATATATAGCCTCAATATCTGCGTAGGTATTCTGCTCACTTGGCTGCAACACAGGGAGGTATGAGCTGTAGATGACACTTTTAGGCACTACAAGTCGCACCATATAACTTAATTAACAAGAAAATGTTATGTAGAAAAAAAAATTCAATTGTCACACACCTTCCCGGAAGACTGTCCGTACCCGGAATAGTCATACCTGCACAAAGTTAAATGCTTAAATAAACTTCTTTATATCAGCAGATGTATATGACTAAAATTAGCAAATCTTTCATATGCAATAAGAAATCCGAACCATCAGTTAATCAAACATTCACATTTATTAGTCCTTTTAACATATAAGGCTTTGTCTCAACAAAGAAATCCCAAGCATTAAAGGTATCCCTTAAACAAAGATTAATTCCTTTTCGATAATCATGCAATCCAAAAAAAAATAAAAGAACAACAAAATCTGTAGGAAAAGATCATCATAACAATCCACCAAATCAGGTATTAAACTTAAGAAAACCCAATATATAAAGAAAATACACCAAAGCATCGATTTTTATTATTTGATGAGCATAACCCTTCACCAAACCCAATAAAATAAATAGGTTAATTAACAAATTACAAGAAATCCAAGAACACTCAATTGATTTCGTTGCTCATAGAAAAAGAAAAAAAAAAATCAGATTAAAACAGAAGCACCAATAGAATCGAAATCACCATCAAAAGACAGAGTAGCAGAAAGAGAATCGAATCGAAAAGCAAAATAAAAAGATAGAGAAAGTGTGTACCGATCTGGAAGATTGATTCAAAAACCAGGAAATCGAAAATCTGATTCCGGATTCTCTCTCTCTCTCTCTTGAAGCGATTGAGAGAGTGTGAATTACGCTTTTATAGCTTGAAGGAGTAGCCATGACGAGTCTCGAGGGGCTCTAAAACCCTAGAGCTCCATTCAAACCCTAGATCGGCAATGCGGTGGCGACTCCATCGTTATCGTCCTCCTCATCATTCACGCTCCCTCTGAACTGTCCTCACCATCATCTTCTCTATTACTCCCGTGAATCAACTTATCTCCTCTCTTGCTCCGACTCGACCGATCTCGTCCCCGTCCCTGTCTCGATCTCGAATTAGATCTGAACAAGTAATGGAAATCGAACCGGGAATCTCTCAAGGAGAATGAGGAGAGACAGAGAAAACCCTAGATCTAGATCTAGGACGGTGAGAGAAAACGAGAAGAGAAAGAAATGAAGACTGAAGGAGACGGAGCTCCGTTATAAAGTGGAAGCGTATTTAAACGCGTGTCTTTAATTTAACTTTAGGTCTTTCACAGCGTTTTTCAAAAAAACGTTGTCTAAGAAACGTGTTATAGGCAATTTTTTGTTGTAGTGAGGACTACAAGAAAAAGCATTTTTGGCGACTAAAAAATCACCTTTGGTCGCTGAAAATATAGGTTTTGGCGACTAAAAAAGTATTAGTAGCCAAAAGTAAGAGATTTTTTGGCGATTAAAAAAATTTAGTAGCCAAAAGTATAGGTTTTGACGACTAAAAATTTGTTTGGTCGCCGATATATGACTTTTTCCGACTAAAAAATTTTAGTAGCCAAAAGTATGGCCCTTTGGCGACTTAAAAAATTTTAGTAGCCAAAAGTGAGGCATTCGGCGACTAAAAAGATGTTTGGTCACCAAAGTGAGGCTTTTACCGACTAAAAAAATTTTAGTAACTAAAAGTAAGGCCTTTGCGACTAAAAAAATTTAGTAGCCAAAAGTGAGGTATTCGGTGACTAAAAACATGTTTAGTCGCCAAAAGTGATAATTTTAGTGCGGGAATTTTATTTTTTAACGACTAAAAAATAATTAGTAGCCAAAAGTATAAAATTGGCGACTAAAATTATGTTTAGTCGCCAAAAGTGGTCTCTTTTTTTTTTTACTAAATAATTTATTTTTACATAAATTATGTTCAATAAAAAATAATTATGTTTATATATATACTTTTATATTAATACGAGTCTATGTACTATATAAATAATATATGTTGCACATATAATCATATGGTGATATGAAGGCGCAGTGGAAAGAGTGTGTTGTATAAAGTTTTTGGTGTGGGAGGTTGATAGTTCGAATCTCCACAAGAGCAGAGTGTAAATTTTTTTTTTTCACGAATTAGCTTTTGGCGACTAAAAGGTTTGGTCGCCGATTCCTTGAGTATTGGTGACTAAAATATTAGTCTGTAAATGTATAATTTAAAAAAATATAATTGACTATTGGCGACTAAAATATTGGTCGGTAAATGTATAATTTAAAAAATATAATTGACTATTGACGACCAAAGTTTTGGTCGTTAAAGACTTGCCTTTTGGCGACAAAAAGTTTTTTAGTCGCCAATACTTTTCCCGACCGTCTTTCGGCGACCAAACCGGCGACTAAAAAATTTGGTCAGGGAAAATAAAAAACCGACTTGTGGCGACTAAAAATTGACTTTTGGCGACTAAAAATTTAGCCGCCAAATGTGTTTTTTCTTGTAGTGTAGGAAACTCTTATCGAGTAAAGTATTTTCTAAAGACGATAAGATATATGTAGTTTTACTCAATTTTTTAGAGAGATTGTTCTAATGACTCAAACTAACATCATCCAGGATGCTAGTGACACATTTTAGAATTGGACCAAGATAAAAACTAATTTCCCTAAATTTTGACTCAACTATCCTTCAGTTTCTTACCATTTGATATCAGTTGAACGATTATATTGAAATAGTAATGCAATGTATGAGTCTCTACCACATAAACAGGGTTCGAGAGAGGAAGTCTGAATGATCGATCAACCACTGCAAAATGTTTTTTCAAAAAATAAATGGATAGAAAATAAAGAAAGTCTATTATTGATAAAAAAAAAGAAGAAGTTATTTTCTAAAATCATGTACAACTGTCTAATGCTATGAACAGTTCTCCATTTACAGCCAAAAGCTATAAAAAAATTTATAAAAAAATAAAAATAGTTTTGTTGGAGAGTTAACAAGGTCCCTTCTTGAGAAATTCATAGGCTTGGTCACATGATTGCAAATCAGTAGATTTAGAAGCAAGTGTTCCATAGGAGAATCCAGTACGAACAGGCAAATCTACAAAGAGTATCCTCGACACCTAATATTTATCATCACTCTGATTAAATTCTATCATATGTGCTGATGCCCATAATCGTTCGAGGAGATTGGCTTTACTCCAATCACTTGGATATTCAATCCAATTTTTTATGAGAGAGTAGGTAAATCTCTTATTTATTCCATCAATAAAGTTTCCTTTTTGCTGATCAAAAAAAAAATCTCATTGTGGGACCCATTCGTTTTACCATAAAAGGATCAATTTGGTCTCCTGTCCATCCAAATAGAATTGGATGGATTGGATGGTGTTGTTGTGTCCCACTACAAGTCTTCACTTTGGTGATCTAAACAATATTTCGTGTGAGACCCTACGGGTAGATTATTCATGAAAGTAAATTAAAATAATCAAAAAATCCTAGCCATATTAATTATTTCTTAATATTTGACTATAAAAATAAATAATAAATAGAATGGCAAAGTAAATCTTTCATTTTTAAAGATAAATGATATGGTTATAATTAATTAGTCAATTAGATTTTATTTTTTATTTTTTATTTTATTGATGCTCTACACAAGAAACCACAAGATAAATAGATCACCGAAGTAAGACTCATGGTGGATCCTATGAATCCAACAACAATGTGTTGTCATAGAAAATCAGGCTATAGGCAAACTCATCCCTAATTGGTATATGCACATGCAGTCACACAAATTCTTACAAAATAAGCCAATTGACAAACTATGGTTGTTGTGAAGGCAACATATAACATTTTAATGCTTCAGAGAGTTATATATAGTTGCTCTTAACTGCATATAAAACTAGTATGACAATAATGGGCTCACCCTTCACGTATTCTATCTACCTTCGTCCATGAGTTTGGATTCAAGACTAAAGTTGGGAAATTCCCTTCTCTCTGCTTGACCTCGAAATATAGTGGACCTTCAAGTTATTTAAGCCACTATATATAGATCAATAGTTCAAATCCATTAGAAATAGGATATTTTATAGTAACATTTTTTGTAATCAAAATCAGATTGTAATGTGATAGTTTTATTGTGTGAGGGTATTTTGGTAATTTGGCACTCACTAAGCCCCACACATCAAGTGGGTACTTCTATTTTCACACACCAATTCCCTTCAGCACACATATTTAATGAACACCTTTTTAGTATAGTAAAAAAAAAAAAAAAAATCTCAGTCAATCTCGAAAGTAGCTAGTTTGCGGTGGGGGACTTGTAGAGTGTATGGTTCATGACAGAAGATGCTCACAAGTGGAGGAAAAAGAGGTGATGGACGGGGATGGTGGAGGAAAGATGTGGCACTGGCAATGGAAGATGGTTGTGGTGTTTTAGAATTACGGTTTGGGTAGAAGAAGATAAGGATATTATGATATTTTATTCTAGGACAAAATTGTATTAACAAAAAATTTCATTAAACATGTGAATTGAGAGGAATAGGTGTGTGGAAATAGAATTATCTAGATTGAAAGTTTCGCTCCATTACTCTCTACACTACAAAAAAAAACACTTTTGGCGACTAATGTTTTCGTCGCCAAAAGCATTAATTTTAGTCGCCGAAATGATTTGTCGACCAAAAATTTTCGTCGCCAGCTTTGTCGCGGATACATCGTTGGCGAATGTATTGGCGACAAAAATGTTTTTAGTCGCTAAAAATCCAACAGAAATGGCGACTAATCTGTTAGTAGGCAAAAAGAGGCAGCAATTAGCGACTAAACCACTGTTAGTCGCTGATTATGAAGCATTGGCGACTAACATCTTTGTCGCCGAAAGGGAACATCAATGCATCTTCAGCTACTAATCTTTTGTCGCCAAAAATTAAATTACAAATGGCGACCAATTTGGTAGTCGCCAAAAATGTCATTTTTGCTACTAAACATTTTGTCACGGAAAGGTTATTCTAGTTTTAGTACTAAACAGTTTAGTCGCCAAAAGTGTTTTTCGTTTTAGCTACTAAACAATTAGTCGCCAAAACTATTTTCAATTCGTTTTAGCTACTAAATATTTAGTAGCCAAAAGATTTATTTCTGCTTTTTGGCTACCAATTTTTTTCACAAAAATGTCATTTTATTTTGTTTTATTTTTCTATTTTAATAATTTTTTCAAAACCTGTATATATCCACCGCAACCTGTAGTAGGTATACAAACAAATCAATATATATTATCACCTATTCCGTAATACATGTTTCACTTACAACCATCAAACAAAAAAGAACACTTTATAATGTAAACTTACATACAAACCAACTAATATATTCCAATTACAAATAATGTCATACATTCCAACTATGTTACCAAAACAATGTCCTCTATACACAAAACATTGCTACTACACTATGCATTGTAATGACCATTTGGCATGGTACAAATTACCATGGTAATATGTACCACGACAAAAGGTAATCTACATATACCACCATAGCAATTAATACAACTTCCAAAACTACTATGTAACGCGTGCTAAAACTATATGTACGATTCATCCAATTTCCAAAACTATATGTACGAATTATCTTCCGGACAAAAAAATAGAAGATCCACATGTCAATGCCAAAAGCCATCTACACAACAAAAATGACACCCATTAGTTCCATAGTAAAAAAAAAAAAATTTCAACAAAAAGTATGTACAAACGTTTAAGGGGGCATGACCCCACTTGATGCTTATATAACATATATATTTATAAGTTTAGTCTAAAGTGTACACATATATATTTTATTCATGAAACTAATATAGAGATGCTTGTATAACATATATATTTATAAGTTGTAATATATAAGCTTTAATATATATTTATAAGCTTATATATGCATTTGTCACGGCAACCCCCAACGTACGCATGCTAATAACGTCCCACCTTATCAACCTTTTGACCTTTATTTATTAATAATTTTGTCAAAACTTACTTGGATCCTTATATTCTATTCCTGCAGTTCAATATCCTGAGGTTATACCTACTGTTGACCCCATACATTACTGTATGAAAGCTCAAGTTGATCCAGACAGAAGGGAGTTTTTCGAGGGCTGTTTCTGAGGTACTGAATGCCTTCCAAATGTGAGCCAGTTTGGAATGGTTCAGTATGTTCAATACAAATTATTTGATTTGCATGTGTCCTTTTCATTTTTTTAATGCATTTATGTATTTGATTAATTTGACAATTTTGAAAGCAATTTTGGAAGCAGTGGTTACCTTATGGAAATCAGATTACGGTCCGTCTACTGCAAAGTCGACTCACATTATGCCTCATAACCTATTCCAAGCACATAACAAAAAAAAATTTGCATAGCAACTTTAGAAAACAATTCTATGCCAATATGATCCATATTTTTGTAGAACTTGTATTAGCTTATCAATAAAATTATGTTTACCGAATAGTAGCATGACCATCTGAACCCTGCAAGAGGGTTGTCAGCCGTGACACCACGTCGTTCAAATGATTGAGTTGTACTTGTTGTGCCTCGCGTGCTTTTTTTCCTTCCTCAATTTCTTTCATCAGCTCCTCTCTTTCCCTCATAATTTCCTCCTTATCTCTTTGTCGCTCCTCTTTCTCCTTGACCAACTCCTCATGATCTCTTTGTCGCTCCTCTTTCTCCTTCAGCAACTCCTCGCGATCTCTTTGATGCTCCTCACGAAGAACCTCCAGTTCCGCTCTCATTGATTCCATATGTTTATCACGTGCTCGTGCCGCACTGGAAGCTGTTGAAGAGGGTTGTGGGCCTACCCCACATCCACGCAAGTAATTTTTTTTTTCCCCAAGCACTTGCCTTGATAGTTCTTCGTGGGTCAATGGCAACCCCGCATCGGTGGCTACGACTTGTAGATTCACCATATCATCCTGTCATGGCAAAAAAACAATAAAGTCAAGATGGTTGAAGGAATTGAAAACAACTTTACTAATATGTCTACAACAAAATTAGTTTCAACATTCAATACTCACATGTAGCTCACCACATTTGGGGTCAATCCAGTCTCCCGTCTTCTTGGACTTGTGTGATTTCTTATAAAATTCAGGGAAATCTATTTCTCCATCCTCATTTGCCTATTAGGTTTGGAAAAATGCCATTGATCAAGTAGCACATAGTAATATTCAAAATGAAGGATAATCAAACATCCATTACATTACTAAACAAATAACTACTTCTCACCATAAGCGACATTGCTATAGGAAATGATCGCGATCCACTTGTATGATTGTAGGGGAGCATACCCCTATTTGCTTTACCAGCTTTAGAGCGTTTCTAACAAGAAAAAAAAAAACAAATAACAAAATTACAAAAAAAAAAAATAATAAATTCCTAAAGAATTTTTATTTATATTCACATAAATGAATTTCAAGAATGGGGTTTGCTAATTAATTTGTTACCAAGTGAGATTCGTCTTTCCAAGCAACATCAATAAGATATTTCCAGTCGTCCAAGCTTACTCCACTAGGTGGATGACTATAGGGGTCATCAACACCCTTTTCCTCAAGTTCGAGGAACTCTTGCTTTAGATTGTACCTCCAATCCTTGTATAGCAAATATGCCTTCCTATCGAGGATTTGTTGAGCTTGTTCATCATTATCAAAATCATCGCCGATAACAAACTTGTCCTACAAACATAATAACACAATTAGTTCATCAATTAATTTAAGCAATTACAAATAACATAATAATTTAACCAAGATGAATCTCATACTAGCACCGCTTGGACGACCGCATCTTTGGTACTTTGATCAATTTTTCTCCATGACTTCATGCTCTGAAGAGGGCACAACCGTCTAATTTGCAATCCCAACTCATTTGTCGCTGGGGTTGCATTCCCTCCTGTGATTGCGTTCAACACACGATTGACATACACATGTAATTTCTCTCCTTTTTTCCTAACTATTCTTTTTTGCACTCCTTTGCCTAATGTACGTCCTCGTACACGAGTCGACCTTTTTCGCCCTGCCACAAAAGGGGAAGCAAGTCACAAATTACAAACAAAGTTAATGAACTCAACTAGTATGAGTTGTTGCTTCATTTAAAAAAAAAAGAAAACAGATTTTATGTATTGTAACAGCAAGTTATGGCTGCACTGCTGGTGGACTGTTGTCACATTGTTTGGCTGCTGGTGGTCTGTTGTTAAGTGTAGGATGATGTGTTATGCTATGTTGCTGGACTGCTGGGGTGGTCTGTTGTTACATTGTTTGGTGGACTGTTGGTGGACTGCTGGTGGTCTGTTGGGGTGGTCTGTTGTTACTCTGGGCTGGTGGACTGCTGCTGGACTGCTGGGGTGGTCTGTTGTTACTCTGGGCTGCTAACCTATGCTTGAATCTGCTATGTAATTCTGGGCTGATGGCAAAGGGTCAAGTATTCTGTGCTGTGCTTGGTCTGTTGTGCTTGGTCTATTTAGATTTTCAGTTCTGCTTTGGTTCACTTTGTCTGTGTTATGTTCTCCTGTTTTTTTCCTTTTGGGTTTGGTTCCTCACCAAATTCCTTCCCTTTCTTTGATCAAATAAAAGGAAGGACTTCGGTGCGGAACCAAAGTAATCTCACTGTATGGTTTTCCTTCTATAAAGGTTCTTTCTCTTTTGCTAATCAAAACAAACTATAGGCCAACCGTGAGTACAAGAAAAAGAAAAAGATCACCTCAACCAACTATAATATCACCTCAACCAACTATAGGCCAACCGAAGAGTACAAGAAAAAGAAAAAAAAGATTTGTAAACAACTACGGAAATGCTCTTACCCACACCTCCTGGCTACATCTCCTCCACCACTGTTTTTGTGTCATCTGGTGGCTACGTCTCATCAGATAACGTCAACGGGGTGCCAATAACTGCTGGACATGCTTCGGAGGCTGATAATACGTTACCACTTGTTGCTGTCTTCCGCCGCCCCGTCTTCATTCCAGGAACCATGGTACCTACATAAAAAAATAACAATTTCACATGAGTAATAAACATCACTCACATCATTTACATACATTTACAACAATAAAACTAAAATAGCAGCCAGCAGATTAAGCAGATTAACCATGACTAAGCAGATTAAGCAGATTAATTCCCTTGATTCATCACAGTCAAGCCCCCAGTCAACCAAGCTTAATTCCCTTGATTCATCATCTTACCATCCTACTGAGAACTTCCACATAACCAGTAATAATCACCTTTGAAGAGACGATCTGGTTCACTTTCCCATTTATGCAAGAATTGAGCAAGATCGAAACAACGACAACAAATTCTATGCCAAGAGTGTTATGGGTCTCGTTCTAGCATCATTTATTGTCTCACAACTCATTCTCGCAAGACTCACAACCAACCATTCTTTCTAGCTGAACTGATTTACATCTATCTTGTGACTTGACTGCCCTATATTTAAAACCATCAAGTTTGGCTAACTCTAAAATGAGTCTTGGTGGGCACATGTTAAGTATGCTTTAAAATATTGTATATTTTTGTTATTGCACTTACTTTCATGCAGAATATGCACACGCTAACAAAATCCCTCTAAAATTATCACCTGCAATTCAATCCGGATTTTGACAGCACAATACCAGAGACTCTGTAAGTCATGCTCTGGAATAAGAGACTCTGGCTTCCATATATTTACCTTTACATATGGTAACATCATATAAAAATTAAACATGGCAGGGTCAACTCACATTTTATTCTTAAAATCTTAACTTTTGTAGGAATTACATCTTGCAAAACTCAACGCTGGATTTCATGCTCCTTAAGTGACCTTCGAGCTTGCTGAATTTCAGATCAATCAGAAATTAAGAGCTGTCTCTTCTATAGTTGCATTCTAGAGAAGAATATGATCATGCGGATGAGAAAGCTCTTGATGTCCAATTGACTTGCAATCTTAGCTTGAAAGTTATTTTGAGGAGCATGAAGGCCAACAGTTGCTATGAGAAGTTTTGAATTGGTGTAAGAATAAAGTTTGTTACACCAGGGTTAAATGGGTACATGAGGGGAAAACTTTATTGTATCACTATTAGGCTAAAATTCTTTATGGTACATGAAGCTTGGCAATGAATTCAAGCATTTTAGAAGCTGGGCCAGGGTTACTGAAAAAACAGTAATAACCTAGGGATCTTAATTCTTGAACATGTGTTTTGGAACATGGTACAGCTTTCTTCCAATAAATTATGCAGCGATCCAAAAAAAAATTCTATTTCTTCCTTGAATTTTGTTCCTTTTTTAGAAAACGTATATTAAAAGGGTTGAATTTTGTGGGAAAGATTGAGGAGAAAAGCTACAACACATCAAACACTGAAGTAAACTGGAAAAGTCAATGTAGAAACTGCAACTGGGATCTTTGGAAGTTAGAGTACTTTACATGATCCTTACAATATTGTCTCACATGAAGAAATGTGTTTTAAAAAAGTGTTGTAGTTGCTCCTTTTAGAGGTCATTAGCAGCCTATTGTCTGAAACTTAGCATATATGTTTGAAACAATTTGGAGTTTTTGGGTATTGTAATACATCCTTATCAGCATTTCTCAATAACCGTACATCTGCTACTAAACTAACACATAAATGCTTTTTTGTTCTTTAGCAATATGCGGTCTCCTCAAATTAGTAGATGATGCTATCTCTTAAGCTTTCGCCTCATTCTCCGAGGTATTATTACTCTAATTGCTAGCTAAACTATTGATAAAGTACAACAGGAATGAAAATTGAAGGCCATTGTAAGGATCAAGAACCTTTGAATTTGGTGGCAGGTATATTATAGTGCACCGGGATTACTTTAAGAAACTACAGATGAAAATGACTGGTTATTAGAATGCATTTGCAGGAAGATTAAATTCTTCATTGCCGCTTCTAGTCTTATTTGGAAGAACCACCTTCTGCTGTGGAGGGACTACTTCATTGGTGGTTGGGTGCTAAGTTTAAAAAAGCTAATGCTTAAGATTTGGTAGCTTGTACCCCCATGCTATGGGGTGGGTAGCTGTTTTGGTTTGTGGACGGTGGTACTTTGCTGCTGCTAAGGTTGCCTTTTTGTTGTCTTGGTTCTGTTTTTGGCCATTCCTGCCTTGGTATTGGGCAAGTTTGAATAAGACATAAATTGCAAGTCAATATATTAGAGACATAGAGAGAGGGAGAAGGCTAGTGGTCAAATAATGGCAAAACAGACAGTGCTGATAACAACCCAAAAGAGATCCCCAACTGACAAAAAATCATATTTGATCCAACTCATGGGGGCTACTGGATTGTGTACTTGAATTACAAAAGTACCCACTGCCCTTTGTGTGTATTTACAAATCAACATTGATTATTTTGAGTTTTTTTGAAGGGTTATTGTAGGGATTCTATTTGGACAATCATTTCATTGCTCGTAGAGATTTCTCACACCCACCAACAAACAGCATCTACATCTTCCAGGCTTAGGAGATGCCTACAGTATTCTTTGAAAGTTCCTAGAAGAATATGGAAACCATGTAATATACTCACAGAATCATGCATAATATAGTGATCAATAGACCTTCAATGTATAATTAAAGGTCAAATTATGAATATACAATCAGCAAACAAACCAATTTGGGAATGTATATAATCAGGCTTCACAAATGAGTTTCAGGATTTTGTTTATCTTTTAAAACCAAAGTTTCCATGAATCTGGCCTTAGGGAGTAAAACTAAGAGCTGATGGAAATTCTAATTGAAGTGATGAGATTGGCAAGTAACTTAGCATAAAGAGTGCTGCAGCTGGATTGAGGTAAGTTGCTATTGGAATAGATGTTATTGACTTAACTATATTATTTATTTCTAGAATGATACTTTTTGGCGTGTGAACTGTCATCAATCTAGCTACCTAAGTGTCAGGTCTTTTTTGATGGTTCTGTACTAGGTCATGCTCTTTATGTAGCATTAATTATCTGTACCTTGACGGTTGGCTGCACTGCTATTTAAATAGTTTCCTCCACTCAGTTGCAGATTGCGAGTTCAGGTAAACTATCTGCTATTTAAATAGTTTCCTCCACCAAAGTTTCCATCAATTATCTGCTACTTCAGGTGAACTATCTGCACTGCACATGCAAGTCCATCTATCTTCACTTGATCCTGTTGCAGCAAGAGAAGAATAAGAAAAAGCATAAAATAAAAATAACTAAAGTATTGAATTTGAAAATGACAATCACTGTATACTATAGGACAGGTCATGCGTTTATCAGAATCCTACTGTAACAGTACCAAAGAGTTGTGGGTTTGATCTCATTATTTCCGTCAGATGTGTGGTCAAGTTTGTAACTAATCGTATTAAAGCAGGCACCAAATTTATTGTTTGAATCTACCTAGAAGAGGGCTTTCTTAAAAAGGACTTTGATCTACCAAACATGGTACAACTTTCTTCCACTACGAATTTGCTTTTCAATTTTCGGCCAAAGTTTATAGAAATCATACAGGAAATTAATTACAAGCGTATTGTTAATTGCCCCCCCATTACATCAACTTGGAAAAGCCGGACAAACAAACCAAGTTCATCACCAATGTACTTAGAGAACACAAAAAGTAA
The DNA here is from genome assembly GCA_030407325.1 of Camellia japonica. Classification (NCBI taxonomy): domain Eukaryota; kingdom Viridiplantae; phylum Streptophyta; class Magnoliopsida; order Ericales; family Theaceae; genus Camellia; species Camellia japonica. Next base: position 125,406,883 of record JAPPVO010000036.1, on the reverse strand, counting down.
TTTTACCATAAAGTGAGTTAAAACTCTAGGTCCGTATCTGTATCGAAATCACTTTGTATCTCATCTTCTTCTTCGTCATCACCCGCGATTGTTAGTTCATCATCGTCATCACAGATGAAAGCATCATCCATAACACCCACAGGTTGTACACGTTTTTTGGACTGAGAAACTTCCATTGAAATAATTTTAGGTTCGATGTCATCCCGACGCAAAACAACATCATCATCAATAGGCTCAGTTGGTACAACGGTAGTGGTTTCATCTTCTTGCAACACTTCATCAAATTCTAGCACATCCACCTCTGGCACATCCCAAATTCGTCGATGTTGAAACTTTTCTACAACTCGCCAATTTGGCCCTAACTTCGTATCATGAACATAGAAAACTTGTTGAACTTGGCTTGGGAACACAAACGAGTCATCTTTATACCATCGACTTCTTACGTCAATAGTTGTCACATGTGGTTCGACACGCAAAGTTCAACTACTACCGGTGTTATACCATTCACATTGGAACAAAACAACCCAATGTCCAAACAAATATGTCAATTCCCACACTTTACAAAGGTAGCCGTAGAACTTTATCAATTGGCCTTCGTGGTCGCCTTCCACTACCAACCCACTGTTTTGACATTTACGACGGTTATCACGGTCGATAGTATGGAATCGGACGCCATTAGCAATGCATCCCGAATACGTGTTCACTAAGGCATTAGGTCCATTGGCTAATGACCACATCTCATCGGTTGCTTCGGGCGACTTTTGATTTCGCAATTGGTTCATCTACACAAGAAAGTATGTCATGTTAATTCAAACTTAGAATAATGTAACGTTATCTGCAAACTATACACTAACGAGTGTTAGCTTACGCGATCTTTGAACCATTTAGGAAATTCTTTGCATTGTCGCGTTGCAATGTTGCAATCACTTCCATATGTTTGTTGCAACACGAGCTTGTGTTCCCTACTTAATACAATGTAATTCATAAGTAATTGGAAATGATGACGACTTTAAAAAATAAAAACCATGTACAAAATGTATGTTGCAAATATGATGAAGAATCATACTCTAGATATTCGTCAACTTCCAAACTATTGTGTAGGACAAACCAATGGGCCAATTCGCGGTCAGTTACGGACACATCAATTGCCCTTGGGAGTTGACCAAAAGGACGAACATTTTGAGTGAAAATCGCCAACCCCGGGCCATTGTCACCCCCATCATAGTTCCTTTCTTCCCGGTTAAACACCGTTTCAACTCCATCCAAATACATTGAACAAAATGTCGTGCACTCTTTCGATATGTAGCCCTCCGCAACGGAACCTTCTGGCCGAGCTTTATTGCCCACGAATCCTTTAAGAAGTCCGAGCATCCTACATGTAAACATTAGCCTGATCGTTAGTATGATCATATTGAACTATATTTACATGAAAAAAGCACCCCCATCGTAGTTATACCTCTCAATAGGATACATCCATCGATATTGCACAGGCCCTCCAAGCATAGCCTCATAAGGCAAATGAATTGTCAAGTGGACCATGACATCAAAAAAAGCAGGAGGAAAAATCTTCTCAAGCTTACAAAGTATAAGTACGATTTGTTCTTGCAATTTCTCCAAATCAGTCACCCGCAATGTCTTTGAGCACAACTGTTTGAAAAAAGTTCCCAACTCAAACAATGTGGTCCCAATCTCGGTAGGAAGGTATCCTCGCATCCCAATGGGAAGAAATCGTTGTAGAAGGACATGACAGTCATGACTCTTGAGGCCAACTAACTTAACACCATTCGCGGTGACACAGTTGGATACATTTGCCGCATAGCTATCGGGATACTTAATCGATTTCAGGAAATCATAAAACCCTTGTCTCTTTACCGGGGACAATGTGTACAAAGCCGGAGGCTTCTCGAAAGAGCCATTCGCATGCCTTATCAAGTGTAACTCCTTTCGTATTTGCATGTCCTCCAGATCCAAACGTGCTTTGTCTGTGTCCTTGTTCTTGCCATCTATGCTCAATAGTGTCCCAAGCAGATTGTCACATATATTCTTCTCTATGTGCATGACATCAAGGTTATGTCGAAGCTTAAGTGTTTTCCAATAGGGTAGGTCAAACAAAATGCTTCTTTTTGTCCAGTTTGGATTTGGCTTTTTAGTCCTTTGTCTTTTTTGGTTGATTGGATGCTTTCCGTACGGCTTGTACGTTCCCAAATTAATTTGCTGTAGTATTTGTTCTCCGGATAACTCCACGGGTTTGGACTGATTCTCAATGTCACCGTTGAATAGCCTACTTCTTCGCCAATTATGGTTCTCAGGTAAGTACCGCCGAGCACCCATATACCCTATCTTACTTCGCAAACTCTGAGATGAAGCATCCATGTTACAATTAGGGCATGCCAAGTAACCTTTTGTACTCCAACCAGACAAGGAACCATATGCGGGGAAGTCATTGATGGTCCAAAGGACTGCTGCATGCATTGTAAATATTTGGCCATTCGAGGCATCATATGTTTGCACACCATGCTCCCACAGATTAGTTAACTCTTCTACTAATGGTTGCAAGTAAACATCGATGTCTCTTCCAGGTGCGGATCGTCCGGGAATAAGCAATGACATCATGACAAATGGATCTTTCATACACTTCCATGGGGGTAGATTGTAAGGCATTAAGATTACGGGCCACATACTGTACGATGTACTCATATTTCCGAATGGATTGAAACCATCTGTGGCAAGCCCTAGCCTTACGTTCCGAGGATCTGCAGAGAACGTAGGATGCAACCTATCAAAATCCTTCCATGTCTCACCATCAGCTGGATGTCGTAATATTCATCATCCACACGCTTATCTTTGTGCCATCTCATAAATGTGGCTGTTTTTTTCGACATGTATAATCTCTTCAACCTCAGTGTCAAAGGAAAGTACCTCAATATTTTGTGTGGAATTTTTTTACCGGCCTTGTCTTTCAACTTGTATCTACACTCCATACATGTAGGGCAATTCTCCAATGTGGCATTGTCCTTCCAAAATAGGGTACAATCATTCTTGCATGCATGAATAGCCTCATATCCCAAACCCAATTCACGTAAGAACTTTTTTGCTTCATAAAGGGTCCACGGAATAGTTTCATCACACTTTGGTAAAATGTCTTTGAAAACTTGCATAACCATATCGAAAGATTTGTTGCTCCATTTATTGTACACCTTCAAATGAAGCATCTTAATTACGAAGGACAAGATGGAGAACTTTTCACACTTTGGATATACTTTGCGTTGAGCATTATCGAACAACTTCATGAACTTAAACAAATTGTGCTTTTCCGAACTAGTATGTTGTTCGTCGATATGATCATCCATGAGACCACTCATGTAAATCTCTTCTAACATGGTAGGAAGTTCACCCACATTTTCGTGATTGTCTGTCATTCCAGGTTCGTTGCTTTCGGTATCATCGTTTCGCATAGTAGGATGATCACGAAACATGGGAACATGTTCCCCATGGTGCACCCAAGTTCGATAAGAAATTGCGATTCCTCTTCGAATCAAGTGCAACCGTACAACGTGTGGAGTAAATTTTGTGCCGTTCAAGCAATCAACACAAGGACAACGGATTTCATCATGCGGCCCTAAATTCTTCGTAGCGAACTCAATAAATGACTGAACACCCTGTACATACTCTTTACTTTTGAGCCGATCTTTTATCATCATCCAACTCTTGTCCATTATTGGAACAGTACACATGAACCAAAGATTAACATGAGAATGGACGGCAACTTGGAAAAGTACTCTGTAATGGAAGAGAGCTTAAGTAAGTTTAAGGGTTCGATTAGCATTGCTTTATGATGTTTACCGAAATAGTAATAACAGATCGGGATGATTTGCCTATTCGTCAATTGCATATAGTTGGTTAGGAGCTTGGTAGAATTGGATTATAATTACAAATCAACGGTGTACAGAAAACAAGTTTTTCATTAATAAATTGCAAGGCATCAAAACAACCAAAAAGTGTAAAGAATGTAAAGAAGACAAAGCAATACTTGCCTTTTCAACTAATTCCTTCGGTGGTGCTAGCCTAAAGTTTGGAGTTCCACCAAAGTGACCCGAGAGATATCGAACCTCTGAACTGTAACAATGAATTTGCTTACTAAACTATAAATATATAATGTAAAAAAAATGTACCTTAGAAACTACTCATGCCTCTGTACATTATTAAATTAGGAGATAACAATGGTCGAAATTCAATGTAACTAAAAGGATAACATTGTCACAAGAGCACGTCAATGAAACATGGTCCATGGTTTCATTAGAAGCTAGACACCTACAATAGATAGTATCTAAATTCATACCTTTTCCCCTTAGATTCCAACAAATTGGCAAAATATTGTACAAGCATTTCTAGATAAAGATACTTCATTTCAGAGAGGCTTAATATTAGCTTTCTAACCTGATCATAGCATTCAATTCCAAAAAAAAAAAAAAAAAAAGCAGAAATGGAGAAGCAGAAATCCAAAATGGAGAATCATCACAGCATTTTTGTTTTTTGAAACTACATGATAAAGCACAATTGAGCTCTTCAAAATTATTAAGAGAATGTAATCTTTTTATATGAATTTTAAGTTCTGCAATTATTGTTGGCAAAAAATATATCCAGAACCAATTTTAAATTAGATAATAAAAAATGAAAATTAAATCAATAACCATAAATCAAGACTGAAGCGAGAACTGAGTCCTGTGTATCACACAGTCTCCTTAAGACCTTTCAACTGCACTTAAAATGTTAAACTTAATTAATTAATATATTATTCTTTTTTTTTTTAATGACAAAAGTGGTAAAAATAAATTTGTTTATGAATGATATACACGAATGACATACAAAATGATTAGTTTATATTATCAAAATAGGACTTGTGCTGAGGAGTTCGAAAGATCCGAACAATACCCTCCAATCCAATCCAATCCAAATTTGAAGAAAAAAAGACAAAAGTTAAGCTTGATTTCATTTTTGTAAAACTGGTATGAGATTTGAGTTTAAATTGATCTTTATTAATTTATGAACGTGAGATTTCATTGATCATTATGAAGGTGAGATTTCATTTATCAAGGTGAGATTTATTAATTGATCTTTATTAGTTGAAACTGGTATGAGATTTCATTTCCCAACAATGCATATATAATGGACCAACTATATCAAGGTGAAGAATATATGGGAAAATATCAGATAGATTTATGTAAAATGGAAAAATAGTTGCTTAACTTCCCCTCATTGTGTTCATAGTCTAGTTGACTGGGACCCTTCAGTATTTTTAAAGCTGCCATCTACCTAAAGGAGAATGAGGAAAAAGTCTCCCTTTTCTTCAAACACAAAGACTGAACCAAACATGGTTTCTGTGAAAAAAATAATAATACACCTATCTCACTAAACGCAGATGATCTTAAAAATCACAATAAAAAGTAAAAATCAATTCTTACAAAACATTATTGTTGTGGCACAAGAAAGCCAAAAATAAAAAAAATATTTTTATGAACCTTTATTTCACCAATACAAACATCTACAGCTGCATCAAACGCTTCCCCATCAACATCTTCCCAGTGTTCTGATAAAAGCCCAAATCTGTGTAGTGTCAAAAGTGAAAGTGGGAGTTTCAACCCTTGTTTTGCATTTAAAACCCCAACTGAATCGCGTTGGCAAATGCTAAATTGATAGAGTTTCGAAGATCACATCTCCCCCCGGAAACAGAGGCACATTCGGATTATCAAATGCTAAATTGATTAAATTTTTAGATTATATATATATAGGGTTAGTTTGTAATATTCCAGAAAACAGAGGCACATTCGGTCATATAGGTGAACAATAGAAAATGAAGAATCAGAAATCCACAATCTTTCAACCACCCATTCACGAAATCAGAAAAAAGCCCTATAACTTGATTACGAATTGAACAGAAAATGAAAGAAAACAAACATTTAAAAACCCTAAACAAATCGTCAGACGCAGGGATGGGAGAGACAGCGAGAAGCAGATACAAACAGACAGACACAGATCGACAGAGAGGGAGAGAGATGAGAGAGAGATACCTGTAATCAGTGGTCGTGGTGGCGAGCGCCGGTGGCCAGCGATGGTGATGATCGGCGGTGGTCAGCGGTGCTGAGGTTTGGCATCGAGTGCTCTGGATGTTGGTGTGTGTGTGAAACAGAAGTAAAATATTTCATTGTTAAATATAGGCGCCAATATATTAATGACTTTCCCTCTAAAAAAAATTCGAAGATTTAGCGACTAAACCATTTTTTGTCGCCAAATGTCGTGAACAGCGACTAAAATTTGGTCGCCAAAAAGAACAGATTTTGGCTACTAAACTGAAATTTTCGTCGTTAATGTTTATTATACAACGACTAATCATGTTGTGGTCGCCAAATATTCATCAAAATACTCCCAATTTTTGGCGACAAAAAAATTTTGTCAGAGAATGTTATCATACGGCGACTAAATGGAATTTTAGTAGCCTAAAATTGTTGCCAACAGCGACTGAAAGTAAATTTGGTCGCCAATACTACTATACGGCGACTAAAAGAGTTTAGTAGCTAAAACCAGTAAATGAATGGCGACTAAAAGTGGATTTTGGTCACCCAATATACTGTTTATGGCGACTAAAAATGCTTTGGTCGCCAATTTTAGTCGCCAATTGTGCAATTTGTTGTAGTGTAAATAAGGATTGCATACATGTTTTAAATGCTTTTGAAAAATGTTTTTAGAAAAAGAGTTTGAACCAAATAAAAAAACTTGTTTGGAAAACGTGTACAAAATTGGCTCTAGTAAAGTGTGATGATCGATCGCACGTTTAGTAGTGGCTAGATTTACGCAGTAGCAAGTGATCGCTGAGAGATCGATCGATAAGCGATTGCTTCAAATTAATTTTGAGTCAATAGCTAGTGATCACTAGATGATTGATCCTTTTTGGTGCGATCAATCACTCTAGTCATGTGCGATCGATCGCAATTCTGATGTTTACAAACCCTATGCATAATTAATTTTGGATACTGATTTCTTTATATAAAGACCTTTATAACTCGTTTTTCAGCATCCCAGCTATCGTGCTTCATTATAAAAATATCTTTTACTTTGTGGAGAGTTATTATTATTATTTAAAAAAAAAAAAAAAACCCTCACAAATTCCTTTAAAATATTGTATCATTGTATTGGTTGTTCTACACTCAAAAGCCGATTGGATAATCGGGGTCATTTGACAAGGAGATCAAAGCTAAAATTGTTGGAAATTATGGTTTTTATAGGCTTATTTTGAGCCAACTTGGAGCCGAAATTCGAGTGGGGCTCACACGTGTTTTGGGGTGGGTCCAAAGAGGTGATGTGTTCATTGCCATATGGCAAGTCACACGATACAAATGGTTCGTTAAAACTATTTATGAGTGAATGAAAAGTTGACGTCATTTTCGAGTTCGTGGAATGGGAAGTTGAAGAGTTAAATGTGGGTTTCCTTAAATGGTTGTCCCACATTGAAACTTCAAGAGAGCTTGTGCGTGTATATCAGCTCTAGATGGACAAACTTGGGCTGGGATCTAAGGGGCATTCTAAGTTTGTAGAAGGGAGGAGTTATGGACAAAGTGGGCCTTGGCTCAAACCACTATATACGCGTTGCCGCTGCCGCCGTTCGGCCGGGTGTGGGTTAGGTCGGATCGGTCCTAATATTAATTTATTTGAATCTTTTTCAAAAATTCATGTGGAAAAATTATTATTATTATTATTTTTTCTAAATGAAATTAATTCAAATTTTGCGTCAAATTTGAATTCAAAATTCCCGTCCAAATAGTGCCTCTCCCAGGTGCCTCCTCATGTCCGAAATTCACTTCCATTTGCATGGAAATCAAATTGTTTTAAACAGATTTGAATTTATGCACCTACTCAGTTTGAATCTGTATCTGTTCAGTTTGAATTGCATCTATTCGGTCTTTCCCAACAGTCACCAATCTGCCTATAAATAAAGACCCTCTTCCAATAGTTTATTCATCCCGAAAATTCTCTGGTTGCCTTCCATTTTTGCTCTCTTGTATTGTTATTCTTTATATTAGTTTTTAAGAAAAATTCTCAGAGTATAGAACACAAGTTTTGGTTCACCGTCTAGATTGTTTGGAGTGCTACTGCAATCTGTGTAAGATCATTGTATCTTGGGAAATAGACACCATTTATCCATAAGCACCGAAGTGGGGCGAATCTGTCTTAAGGACAGAGTATTACACACTCGATTTGATCATTTTTGTACTTATTCATTTCGGTAAATAAATTTTGTAAGTAATTTATTTTTATTTGTTTGATTTGTTTCACATTATTGTCTCACACACAGAAGATTGTTCCAACAATCTTAAGATAGATTTGAATTATTCTATTTATACAGATTTTTTCGGTCGTTTCCTTTTCTTGCTTTCTTCTTCTTACAGAAATTATTTTCTGTGCTTATACAAAATAATATTCTTGTTGGAAAATACAAATAGTAGTAATATACTGTTTATTTTCTTTGATAACTAGTAGTAATATACTGGTTATCATTGACAATTTCAGAATATTCGTTTGTGAAGTTGATCAGAAATTAATTTTGGTTTTCAGAAATAATTTCTGAGTATTCTTTAATTAAAATTTTATTTTTAGTATTTTAATTTTTAAAGTGTTAGAGAAATATTTTTCTGTGTGGAATTAATTTGTTTAAATAAAATTTTATTTTCAAATTAATTGGAAATAAAAGTTACAATTCTTGTTTCTTTTATTTTTACATAATTAAATTATGTGTTTATGGTTTAAATTTTCTGTGTAGTATAAAATTCTAATTATAATTTTGTTTTATAATTTAGAATTCATGGCTACTGAAACTAGTCAAATTAATGTTTAAATCAGTACTGGTATAGTGACTGCAATTGCTCCAACCATTCCTCATGTTATGACGGTGCTAGTCAATCACGGTGAAAAGTCAAATAAGTTCTTAGGAACTGATTTTAAAAGATGGCAGCAGCAGAAAATTTTGTTCTATCTTATTACTCTTAACCTGACATGTTTTCTTTGTAAAAATGCTCATACTCTAAAAGAGGATGAAACCGACCAGCAAGTAGTTGTTGCGGTCGATGCCTGGAAACATGTTGATTTCCTTTGCCGGAACAACATCTTGAACGGACTTGATAACACATTGTACAACGTCTACAGTCCTATCAAGATGGCAAAGGAACTTTGGGAGTCTTTGGAGAAAAAGTACAAAACAGAAGATATTGGCTCAAAGAAATTTGTGGTTGGCAAATTCTTGGATTTTGTGATGACTAATACAAATATCGTGATCAGTCACGTTCAAGATCTCCAACCTATTCTGCATGATATTCATGAAGAAGGCATGTCTCTCAATGAATCCTTCCAAGTTGTTGCCTTAATTGAAAAATTACCATAAAGCTGAAAAGAATTCAAGAACTATCTCAAACACAAGCGCAAAGAAATGACTTTGGAAGAATTGATTGTGCGTTTGAGGATTGAGGAGGAAAATCGCAATTCTGAGAAGCGGGCTAGTAAGCATCCAATGGAGTCTAAAGCAAATGTTGTAGAACATGCACTAAAAGCAAAGAAACGAAAGTATTTTGGGGAAAGTCCCTCACAAGGCTCTAAAGGAAGGGAAACTAAGAAGTACAAGTTCAATGCCAAATGTTACATCTGTGACAAAGAGCAAAATCAGGCCAAAGATTGCTGTAGCAAGCACAAAGGCAAATGAAGATCAAGCAAGAAGTCTGTTCAAGCTAATATGACCGAAGTGGACAAAATTTCCAATGGTGTAGATGACATAAATCTTTCTGCAATTGTTTTCGAGGAAAACCTTGTCGGAAATCCTAAAGAATGGTGGGTGGACACTGGTGCTACTCACCACATCTGTGCCGACAAAACAATGTTCACATCTTATTCTATGGTGGATAACGGCGAACAACTTTTCATAGGCAACTCCTTGACTTCTAAAGTTGAAGGATAAGGAAAAATTATTCTGAAGATGACATCTGAAAAGGAACTTACTCTCAACAATGTGCTATATGTACCGAAAATTCGCAAGAATCTTATTTTCGGATCTCTGTTGAGTAAAAATGGGTTTAAGCTAGTTTTTGAAAGTGATAAGTTTGTACTTACCAAAAACAGGATGTATGTAGGGAAAGGTTACATGTCTGATGGCCTTTTCAAAACAAATGTAATGACTGTTGTACCATCTGTTAATAATAAAAATACATCTTCTTCTTACTTGCTTGAGTCTTCAAATTTGTGGCATGGTAGACTAGGACATGTTAATTATGAATCTTTGCATAGATTAATTAATATGGAATGTTTGTCTAAATTTGAAATTGACCCAAATCATAAATGTGAAATTTGTGTTAAGGAAAATTAACCAAAACTCCTTTCCATACAATTGAAAGAAGTACAGAACCACTTGAATTAATTCATAGTGACATTTGTGATTTTAAATCAATTCAAAATAGAGGTGGAAAAAAATATTTTATCACTTTCATAGATGACTATACTAGATATAGTTATGTTTATTTAATTCGAACCAAGGATGAAGATTTGGAAACTTTTATTCAATATAAGAATGAAATTGAAAATCAACTTGGTAAGAAAATTAAAAAACTAAGAAGTGATAGAGGTAGTGTGAATCACCTTTTGGTGAATTTTTTAAAGGACATAGAATAATTCATCAAACCACCACTCTTTACTCAGCTCAGCAAAATGGAATTGCTGAAAGGAAAAGTAGGACTTTAAAATGAATGCCACGTTAATAAGTTCTGGATTACCTCAAAACTTGTGGAGAGAAGCAATATTTTCTGTTAATTATATTCTTAATAAATACCTCAAAAGAAAGTGAATCAAACACCTTATGAAATGTGGCATGAGAGAGTATCATTCTACAAATACTTAAAAATATGGGGGTGTTTGGCTAAAGTGACTATTCCTAGTCCTAAAAAGACTAAGATAGGCCCTAAAACGGTTGATTGCATATTCATTGGTTATGACATGAATAGTAGTGTATATCGGTTTTTGATTCATAAATTAGAACATTCCAAAATGCATGTAAATACTATTATAGAATCTCGAAATGCATCATTCTTTGAACATGTATTTCTTGGTAAACCTGGACAAGAGACTAGTACTAATAAAAGATCTTATGATGCTACTACTAGTCATATCAAGAACAAGATCAAGAACATAAGCAAAGGTTAGATCAAAATGAAGAAGAGAAACCTAGGCGTAGTAAACGTGCTAGAACATCAAAATCTTTTGGTCCAGATTTTCTTATTTTTTTGTTAGAAAATAAGCCTTTAACTTTTAAAGAAGCTTGTCCAGTCCTGAGGCTCCTTTATAGGCCTTTAACTATTAAAGAAGATATGCCCAGTCCTAAGGCTCCTTTATGGAAAGAGGCTATAAATAGCAAAGTTGAATCCATTTTGCAAAATCACACTTGGGAATTGGTGGACTTGCCACCAGGTTGTAAACCTCTTGGGTACAAGTGGATTTTCAAAAGAAAAATGAAAGCGGATGGATTAATTGACAAATACAAGACAAGACTTGTGGTTAAAGGATATAGACAAAAAGAAGGTCTTGATTACTTTGACACATACTCACCGGTTACTAGAATAACATCCATTAGAATGCTAATTGCCATTGCATCTTTAAACAATCTAGAAATTCATCAAATTGATGTGAAAATAGCTTTCTTAAATGGTGAGTTAAATAAAGAAATTTACATGGAACAACTATAAGGATTTTCTGTTCTAGGGAAAGAAAAGAAAGTGTGTAAATTAGTTAAATTATTATATGGTTTAAAATAAGCGCTAAAGCAATGGCATGAAAAATTTGACATGGCAATGATGTCAATTGGATTTAAAATTAATGAATTTGACAAATGTGTTTATATTAAAAACACAAACAAATGTTATGTTATAGTATGTCTTTATATGGATGATATGCTTATCATAGATAGTAATAATGACATAATTAAAGCTACCAAGAAAATGTTGAATAAACATCTCGACATGAAGGACATGGGGATTATGATGTAATTCTAGGTATGAAAATTATCAAAACATCAGAAGGATATGCTTTGTCACAATCACATTACATTGAGAAAATACTTGACAAATTTAGCAAAGATGATGATTATTTTGCTAGAACACTTGTAGATGTTAATTTGTTTCTTTCTAAAAATGTACAGAAAAGTATTTCTCAATTAGAGTATGTCCAAATTATTGGAAGCTTAATGTATTTGATGAATTGCAGTTGCCTGAATATAACTTATGCAGTAAGTAAATTAAGTAGATATACGAGTAATCTAAGAGTAAAACACTAGAATGAAATTATAAGAGTTCTAAGATATCTCCGATTTACTCGTAACATTGGGCTAAAAATTATACTAGATATCTAGCAGTACTTGAAGGATACTATGATGCAAACTGGATATCAGATACTAGAGACTCAAAATCCACCACTGGGTATGTCTTTATTCTTGGTGGCACAGCTGTATCTTGGAAATCTTCCAAACAGACTTATATTGCTAAGTCTACTATGGAATCCAAATTTATAGCTTTAGATAAAGTTGGGAAAGAAGTAGAATGGCTTTGCCACTTCCTCGAAGATATTCCAATGTAGCCAAAATCGGTGCCCGCTATATGCATACATTATAATAGTCAATCAGCAATTAGTAGAGCATATAGTCATATGTATAACGGTAAGTTACGACACATTCGTCGTCGACATAACACCGTGAGACAAATACTCTCTAATAGAGTTATTTCCATTGAATTTGTGAAGTCTAAAAACAACATAGTGGATCCATTAACCAAAAGGTTAGCAAGAGAGTTAGTTGAGAATTCATCGAGAGGAATGAGCCTTAAGCCAATTAAATAAGAGTTACCATAACAGCAACCTGATCTAGGTTCAAAGGGACAACCGCGTTGTGTATGACTCATAAAGATCACTGGGGAGTCAAACTCCTACCCATTTATATGATCATTGGGGAGTCAAGCTCGTACTCATAAAGATCACAACTGAGTTATGATGTCTGCAGGGTTTTAGGTTAAGTAATGCTTTTAATGATTCTTATATCTAGGAATATCTAGTGGAGTATGGCAGGATACTCTTTATAAGAATCACCTATATGAGTGTGAACTGGGCCGGTTCTATGAGATTTGTGAAGGGCTACAATTCTCTAAAGCACTCATGAAAGACCAGGTTGTTCAGGGCCAAAATGAACACAACAGTGAGAACTAAACTGTGTCTGGTAATATACTGTATGAGTTCTATTATCTTAGTTTACACAAATGGCTGAATAGTTCAAGACATCATATTCACTAATTAACTAGTAAATTTGACATCTCACAAGGGAGTGTTCAAAGCCAAAAGCTACCTATCCTTTATAGAATAACTCGGATTTCTGTACTCTTAGTTAAACATTATGTTGTTATATTTTCTCTACGTCAAATTCCATTCATGTGGGGGATTGTTTGAAATTATGATTTTTATAGGCTTATTTTGGGCTAACTTTAAGTCCAAATTTGAGTGGGAGCCCACACGTCTTTTGGGGTAGGTCCAAAAAGGTGACGTGTTCCTTTCCATATGGCAAGTCACACGGTGCAAACGATTCGTCAAAACCATTTATGAGTGAATGGAAAGTTGACATTGTTTTAGGTTCGTGGAATGGAAAGTTGAAGAGTTAAATGTAGGTTTTCTTAAATGGTTGTCCCACACTGAAACTTTAAGAGAGCTTGTGTGTGTATATAAGCTCTAGATGGACAAACTTGGGTTAGGCCCTAAGGGGCACCCTAAGTTTGTATGAAGGATGAGGTATAGACAAAGTGAGCCTTGGCTCAAACCACCACGCGCGGGTCATCCGTTTGTCCGACTGGCCAAGCCGTGCCGCGCACGGGTGTGGGTTGGATCGGTCCTATTATTAACAATAGAAACTTCATGGTGTCCAGAAGATCAAGAAAGTTGATTGAGTCAAGTTGTGCTTGTATAGTTACTACTGAAAATCCTAAGTGATTCGTGATTAGATCAAGATTAAAATATTCCAAATCCCAATATTCCAAAACACACAATCTAAATCAACAAGCACTTACGAAAGTCATTTGGAATGTTTGTTTTTCGAAATAAACAATAAATCGACACAAATGATTTTTTACGTGGAAAAAATCACAATTGAAAAACCTTCAATTGTAATAAAAAACCACGGGTGAAACGCTACTAATCAATCCACTACTAAAGAAAGAAAGATTATAAAGATAATACACAAATTACCCAACTTAGTCAATTTGTCTTCGAATCTGCTGTAACTCTTTCACCACGCCTTCGTCTCGGAACTGATCAATCCTGAAGTTGAATCCACAATCTTCACTTGTCAAATTAACGAACTACGTACAGAATCAAACGCCTTTTGAAACTCTACGTTTGAATCTTCGGAATCCACCGAAGATAACTCTCTTTTGAATTTAAAGTATCAAACTCCTTGATGTATGTATCTTAGATCATGAGTGAGAACTCTTCTCAAAACATCAAGGAAAACTCACAAAACCCTCAGAAGAAAACTTCAAATAAAACCCTAGGACTCTTGAATAAGATCTAGGAAAAGTAACTCTTAAAAACATCCTAAACAGATATAAATAGGAAACTGAGTCCGCGATCTCCGCTCGAGCGCCAATCATCCCGCTCGAGCGGCTTCAGCAAAATATGCGTGTGATAAAACAGAGATCTGCTCGAGCGCTTGAGAACCCGCTCGAGCGCGAAATCACACACTCCAGTATTTTTACAGACCTGACCAAATACTGAGAGACCTCATATTCCGCTCCAGTGCCAATGACCCCGCTCAAGCGGGAAAGACAAAAACACAGGAAAAAATTACAACTTTTGCAACATAAAGTTTGTACGTAGATTTGACAATAAAGGGACCTAACAACTACAAGTCATAATGTTAGGCAGTGGCGACTCCAGAAATTTTCGTAAATGGAGTCATAAATTCTATAGAGAAAAAAATATTTAAACTAAACAATATTTTCTCTGTGTGGTTATTAGTTTTTAGTTTTTAAAAGCAACTAGAGTCTTTTATTTTTCATTTTTTTTCCTTAGAATTTTTTTTCCATATTTAAGTCAAATGTTTTTATTTTTTAGATACACATAACCTAAATGTATTAAAAAATAAAATATTTTTCAATTTTTTTTTTAAATAAAAAAGATTAATAAATACAACAAAATTGTACTACAAGGAGTTAGGATTTGTACTGGCTATTTTACAGCCCAATGTCTCTATGGACTTCCTTTCAATGGATGCCTTACTGCATTTTTTAAAATGTGTCTAGATTAAGAAAATTTAAAAAGTAAAAAGAAAATGCTTAAAATATTTAAAAAGTACACTAAATACACAAATAAAAAAGACGAAAATAAAAAAACTCAAACTATTTTTAAAAACTGTTAACCAATGTGGCAATGTTGTGGAAGGAACAAGTCCAGTGGAGTGTTGAAGGGAGAATGAGGCAGAAAATGAGATAGAGGTAAACACAGTTGTTGAGGAGACAAAGTGGGATAGAGGTTTCAACAGAGAAGAGGAAGTATGTACCAAGGAGGTAAAACAAAGGACAGGGTCTAGTGATTGCCATTTGGGTGAGGAGGTAAACACAGTTGTCGAGGAGACCATGTTGGAGGAGCCAATGCACAACCCAAATTTTAATGTTGAGCAAGTCTCTACACCTAGTTTTATCAGAAGCTTCAGTGGATCTTGAGATGGAATTGGGTTTGGTATCAATCTTGAAGTGGATTTGACACAAGCTCTTAGTAAGAATTTACATAGGAAGGGTCTTCTGAGCGTAAATCCTTCAGGCTTAGTCAGGCAACTTGCTTCTGTCCCAAAACTCTTGCGGAATGAGAAGAGAAAAAGAAAGAAGAAGGTTCAGCTAGAGAGGTTCACCAGTTTTGCTAGACTTTATAGGCAGAAAGCTACAACAGTCAGCATGCACACTTCTAGGTTTATCATCATCTTCAGACCAGCAGCAGCTGCGATAGCACACTACAACAAAAAAGGCTTTTGGTGACAGATTGATTTTGTCTCCAAACATCAAAATTTCATCACTAAAGTGATCTGTGACGAAAAAAATTTGTCACCACGTTCGTGGCCTATACATCGTCACAAAAAGTACCTGGTGACGAAAAACAATTTCGTCACCTATTTTTCATTTTTGGCGACGAAATATTTCGTTTCCAAATGTTGAATTTTTCGTCCTCTAAAACACCAATTTCGTCACCAAAACTAAATAATACTTTATTTTAATTGTTTTTTGCGACGAAATATTTCGTCACCAAATATATTTTAGTGACGAAAGTTTTCCTCACCAATGATCTGGATTAAGGTGACAAAAAAATTCGTCACTAAAATGAGCAAAAAAGAAAATTATTCAATGACAAAATATTTTGTCACCAAATATTTCAATTTAGCGACGAAATATTCAGCAAATGTGACGAAATTATTTGTTTCATACTATATCATTAGTGACAAAATTATTCGTCATGTTTTTTGAAAACTAATAGCGACATTTTTTATTTCGTCACTAATAAAAATTAAAAATTTTGAAAATGGAAGCACTATTTTCTTTCGAAATTTTTTCTTTTCAGTAACAATTCCCTGCGCATTTCAATAACCTGTTCAATAAAATATCTATTACAAATTAATACAAAAATCTGTTCATTTTCATAAACATCACAATCGAATTTTAGCACTATCCACAAAAATACAATATGAACTGCATGCGGATTATAAACATGTCTCCTAATATCCAAAAAAATGTCTACTAATATCCACAAAAATATAATATCAACCGTATGCAGATTACCAAACACATCTCCTAATATCCAACAAAAAACATGTCTACTAATATCAACAAAAATAAAATATCAAGGGCGGATTACCAAACATGCCCCGTAATACTAACAAAAATATTTATTTACAACACAACCAAAATACATGTAAGGTAAAATGAACAAAAACACAAAATGAGCTACCATCGGCCCTCCAAATTACCAAACACGTCCATATCAATCTCGAATCTGCAAAAAAAATGAAACAAAAAAAAAATGTCAGTTAGACAATTATTATCTTATCCATAACATATACAATTTAACATGCATTTTTAGACTTAGTTTTCAAACCGGAGTCCCGTGCTAGTTTCGTAAGTTTCCACAACTCACATTGGTCAATCTCGAGGTGTTTCCCGGGCCGTCTTGTGACTGTTGCATGATTTTGACCCCCGAAGGCCTATTTTCAAGCTTAAGTGTGGAAAAGTGCATTTTTGGACTTAGTTTTCAAACCGGGAGTCCCGTGCTAGTTCCGTAAGTTTTCACAACTCACATTGGTCCGTCCCAAGGTGTTTGAGGTGTTTCCCAGGCCGTCTTGTGGCTGTTGCATGATTTTGGCCCCGAAGGCCTATTTTCAAACTTAAGTGTGGAAAAGTGCATTTTTTGACTTAGTTTTCAAACCGGGAATCCCGTGCTAGTTCCGTAAGTTTCCACAACTCACATTGGTCCGTCCCGAGGTGTTTGAGGTGTTTCCCGGGCCGTCTCGTGGCTGTTGCACGATTTTAGCCCCCGAAGGCCTATTTTCAAGCTTAAGTGTGAAAAAGTGCATTTTTGGACTTAGTTTTCAAACCGGGAGTCCCGTGCTAGTTCCGTTAGTTTTCACAACTCACATTGGTCCCTCCGAGGTGTTTGAGGTGTTCCCCGGGCCGTCTCATGGCTGTTGCACGATTTTGGCCCCCGAAGGCCTATTTTCAAGCTTAAGTGTGAAAAAGTGCATATTTGGACTTAGTTTTCAAACCGGCAGTCCTGTACTAGTTCCGTTAGTTTCCACAACTCACATTGGTCTGTCCCAAGATGTTTGAGGTGTTCCCCAGGCCGTCTCGTGGCTGTTGCAGGATTTTGGCCCCCCGAAGGCCTATTTTCAAGCTTAAGTGTAGAAAAGTGCATTTTTTGGCTTAGTTTTCAAACCGAAAGTCCCGTGCTAGTTCCGTAAGTTTTCACAACTCACATTGGTCTGTCCCGAGGTGTTTGAGGTGTTTCCTGGGCCGTCTCGTGGCTGTTGCACGATTTTGGCCCCCGAAGGCCTATTTTTAAGCTTAAGTGTGGAAAAGTGCATTTTTGGACTTAGTTTTCAAACCGGGAGTCCTGTGCTAGTTCCGTTAGTTTCCACAACTCACATTGGTCCCTCCGAGGTGTTTGAGGTGTTCCCCGGGCCGTCTCGTGGCTGTTGCACGATTTTGGCCCCCGAAGGCCTATTTTCAAGCTTAAGTGTGGAAAAGTGCATATTTGGACTTAGTTTTCAAACCGATAGTCCCGTGCTAGTTCCGTAAGTTTCCACAACTCACATTGGTCCGTCCCGAGGTGTTTGAGGTGTTCCCCAGGCCGTCTCGTGGCTGTTGCACGATTTTGGCCCCCGAAGGCTTATTTTCAAGCTTAAGTGTGGAAAAGTGCATTTTTGGACTTAATTTTCAAACCGGGAGTCTCGTGCTAGTTCCGTAAGTTTTCACAACTCACATTGGTCCGTCCCGAGGTGTTTGAAGTGTTCCCCGGGCCATCTTGCGTGTTGCACGATTTTGGCTCCCGAAGGCCTATTTTCAAGCTTAAGCGTGGAAAAGTACATTTTTGGACTTAGCAATTCTCTCAAGAAGAACTATGTTTGATTAAATGTACAAATGGTATACACCATTATATACTAACATGATTCTCATCAACTATCTGTAAATACTCTGTATCCTTTTTGTAAGAAAGAGAAGAGAGCAATTCTCGCAAAAAGAACTGCTCATATTTTTCACCTAATAATTAAATCCTTGATCGGACCTTAAATATACTCAAAAAATTGTGCATTAGATGAATAAAATCAAGGTCCATGCACTCCAAATGTATTTTTGAGAATCATTAGCAAGCTTGAATCGTTTATCAAAAGGTAATACCTGAACTGAACCTTACGGTTTCAGCCTATCAAGTTATGGCAGGTAGAATCACAAGGATATGCACAGTCAATTTCCTTGGTCTCCCTTCTTCCAAAGTACCAATCGCCTACAGATTCTGCAATGGTCTGTAAGAAATTGACCGGTTGTTACTCACTATGAAAACTTCATTAGATTTAAATCTCATTATTATAGATGAAATCAATGATATTAATAATAGTCAATGGTGCATAAATTTTGCAGGGACTAATCACATCACTAAAATGGCAACCTTAGATATTCTATGCTAATAGAACAAGTAATATTCAGTCATGAACTATAACACCACACCATGGCATGCTTTGTCAACTTATTACATTATATCAGTCATAGATTATGATTTCTAATTAAATTTGTACACACATAGGATTGAATCATTCTATGCATGGGTTGTAGAATATTTGACATGACTATGACCCATACCAATCTAGTTTTATATTTTTTTTTTGGATATGTAACTTTAGATCAGACTTTGAGAGCTGAGCATTCATTTGATAAGTGTATTTACTTGTCATTGGTGCTTCATAAATGGACAAATACAAAAGAGGAGAAAAGCACGACTAGAAAATGACAGCAACTTATTAAAGCTATCATGCCGCCGGATTAAGCCTACAATGATTCCAATGCCCACTCAAATCAGCAGAAGGTGGCACCAATATGTGATGGAACTGTGATAAGAAAGTAGTACTCATTTTTCACTATTACCTCAGAAGCACTGAAAAAATATGTCATAGGACTTTAATTTATCTTACTTTGTACACATCATATGCTGAGTTTAAGATGAAAAATGGTGTCCTGATGTATTTTAACGCATACTGCGGAAAGAAACACTGCCAAAAAAATCATGTCAAAACCATGCCAAGCAAAGTTGTGTTTTTAAGTTGAGTCAAGGAACAAAAAGAAGCACATTAGAAATCGTACTTGTTTTGGATAATAAAGAGAACCTGCGCAATTTTTGTCTAGATTTTGTTCTACACCGTCAAACAATTTTTTCACACATAAACAACGATTACAACGATGAAAAACATCAAATGCAGTAGAAATTTAATAGGAAGTGTTTAATAGCTTCTAAAGGCAAATTTGGTGCAACCTCGCTAGTTTTCACTTTGCTGAAATGCACAATAAATTCCATAAAAGAAGAACAAAAAGAAATAAAACCTTCTTTAAACAAAGATGGTATGGTGGAATTGGCAATGGCATATGGCTTGCCAAAGCATCCAACCCATCCGCAGTATTTTAGCTCTGATACCATGCTACATTGTCTTAGATAGAACTCAACCCCAAAAGCATAATTAATTTCACCAAAAAAATAAATTGTTGAAACTAATGCAGGTCAGTATCCAATATATTCAAGCTTACATTGAGATGAGCATTCTACATACGAAGCCTCAGTAAAAACAAACCCAAAAAGGAGGATTATGAAGAGGACATGGTTTTTTTCACCTGCATTAAAAGGATATCAATGTCACATCCACAAAGACAGCAAGACCCATTGTTGTACCAAATCCAAGACTAGTTTAATAAGAACGAAAAACACAACAGTTTTTGTTGTCTGAAGTAGTTAAAAATGTAAAGAACTATAACCCGCATGTTGTCATTACCTATACAGTTTCCAAAAGCAGGACAATGATGGTCGAACCCCTTTACATATGCCTTGCAGTGCCTACAATATCTGACTCTCTGAAGTGGAATAGAATTCTGTGATAGCACAAATACTGAAGACTTCAGGATACATAAGATTTCAATGATAAAGAAGTAAATGCAGTGCTAAGATTTTGTGGCTAAACAGAAATTTAACATGGATAGAAAGCTGAGATATTTTCAATCAATAATGATTTGCTATGATGAAACGCAACAGAATTTAAGATAGTTCAACACATATTGCCTCCAGATTACATTTAAAGCCTTCGGCTTTTCACTATGGAATCCAGATTCCAAAAAATCAAAGACCAGAAATCCAGGATCATTGTAAGCTATGAAATATAGACCCGATAATTAAAGTTTCAGTTGATATTCATAGTTCCTTGCAATCACATCTGACTACCTTGTATGTATTAAATCAAGATAATATTTGAGAAGCAAAACATGAAACAAAACTAGCAAAGCTACCAAAGCCAATTTTGAAAACTAAAAGTCAAAGGATAAATTAAATGTGATCGCAAAACTCAGTGGTATTTAATGCTGTAACCGATGAAATCACCGGAATCAACTTACTTCTTCAGCAACAAACTCATAGGGAATGTCACGAGTTGAAGGCACCAGTTAGGACAATGAATAAATGATTGAAATTTCATTCCTTCAAACCTTAAATCTAGATTTTGTACGAACAAATCAATTCAATCAATTTTTGAGTGTAGAAACAATAATCTGACCTGCATAGACCAATCACGAGCATAGAGAACTCTGCATTGAGTATAACGTCTAGCAAAGGTGAAATGACTGAAAAAAAGATAATTTTTTTAAGGATGTCAGGATTCCATACAAGTCACAATTTGGAAAAGGTAGATACATATCGATGATGAGCAACCAATAATCCATCCCTATCCAACTAAAATTTGAGCATTCTCACATAATTTATTATCTAGTTGGAAAAAATATATTACTCACTCCTTTACAGAGAAATGAACAAACAATCAGAAAACACTGAGAAATTTTTATATGTTAATAGGGTACACGTAGCACTACCTTTTATCAATCAATCACAAATGTATACACCTTCATTTTTCCTCAAACATCCAACATAAATGTAATGACCCTACTGTCAAATTCAAAATAGTAGAAGGTACACGTGGCATCTACACCCAAAAATTCCTTAAAAACACCATGTATATGATGAATAAATAAACCATCTCCGACTGTTGAAAAAACCCACCACTCGAATCCCATTGTATGCGGAACCCAGACTTTAAAATTCGTAGAATAATCAAACAGTGAATCATATTGAGGATACAAATTAGGGACTAGAGAGAGAGATTACTGAGAAGAAAGAGGGACCTTGTCGAACCAATCCAATATAAACGCCCCAAATGAATATAATATTGAAGAAAACGAAAGCCGGCGTTGATTCTCCCACTCCTACAAGTCTCTTGCAGCATCTCCCAACACCTGTCACTCCCAACAGTGCTACAGCTGCAACAAAAGCAACCACTTCAACCACACATTCATATATATATATATATATAGAGAGAGAGAGAGAGAAGGGACCTGAGAGTGAGAGGAGAGAGAAGGAAGGGAAGAAGGAAGGAAGCAAGAAGAGGGACAGTTGAGTTAGGGATGAAGAGACAAATGATATCAACCAACGACCAATCGAATTGGACGAAGCTACTCTTCAAATCATAGATGCTCAGGAATTCCGAAATTTTCATTTATTTTTCTTTCTATACCAAACACAAATTTACAGAAATCGGAGTATTTACTTTTTCATTCAGTAATGAAATCCCTCATAACAGGAATTTTTTTGTGTTTCCATTTAAACATTCATAACAAGCATCCAAGTTAAACACTAAACCCCAAATTAAAAAGCCCCAAATTTTGAAATTGAAAAACCCTAAGCCCTAATTTTCAAATTGAAAAGCCTCAAATCAAAACTCAAAACCCTAGTATCTAAACATGCACCTGAAATTTGACGGTGGAAGGGAGAGGTGCGAGAGCTCCGGTCGGAGGGAGAGGTGAGACGGCTCCGTTTGCTTCGTTCGCGGGTCTTCGTCGACCGGAGGGAGAAGCGAAGACGAACCGGGCTGCGAAGGAGGTAGCTCCGAAGGACTGCTTGAGCAACGCAATGGCCGTCACGAGCGAAGCAATGGCTGTTACTCCGAAGGAGTGCTCTTCCCTCCGTCTCTCTTCATGGTCTCTTTTCCCTCAATCTCTTCTTCGTCTTCTCTCTCCCTCTCAAACACATCTCCGTTAGCCTTTCTCTATTTTTCCCTTTTTCTTTTTCTTTGGGACCAGTGAGTAAGACAAAATTTTATGAGGAAATCTTAATTGAGGCAAAATTTTGAAGGACTTGTTTCCAATATTGAGAAGAAATTTGAGACAAAATTTTGTAAATTAGTTTTAATTTATATTTTTTTAAGTTTTATTATTTATGTTTGTAATTGTACCTTTATTAAGGTTTAATTAATATTTTGAATGAAAATAAATAAATTTAAGAAATTTTATGATTTTAATCAGTAAATAATAATTCTATTAAAAAATAATTATTATTATGTTCTTAATAATTTATTATTTAATTTTTTTTTGAACTGATTATTAATAGTTATTTCAAATCGTAACAAATTTAATTAATATTAGGAAACATTCAAAATTACATAGTTTTGATACAAAATATGACATTTTCCTTTCTGTGATCACAATTTATTGATCACCAAAGGTTTTGAGATCCCGCTTTTTTTTTCCCCCCTCTATATGCATCTAAACAGAGAGATACAGAGAGATATAGAAAGTAAAATACATGCATCAATTTTATTTTTTTTTATTGATTTTAAGCATTTGGTGATGAAATTTGGTTTTCCTCTCTAAAAATAATACATTTGGAGACGAATTATTTCCTCTCTAAATTTTTTTACAATAGTGACGAAAAATTTCGTCTCCAAAATGGCACCAAATCTTCCGCCAAATTTTCCAAGGGCGGGAAATTGTTTTGTGACGAAAAATAAAATTTAGAGACGAATAAAATTTTCGTCATCTATTGTTTTATTTGATTTTAAGCATTTGGTGACGAAATTTGGTTTTCGTCTCTAAAAATAGTACAATTGGAGACGAAATCTTATTTTCATCACTAAAATATGCATATTTGGAGACGAAATATTTTTTCGTCACGCGTTTTCGTCGCCATAGACCTTTTTTGTTGTAGTGGCATGTTCAGATCTGTCTGAGGGTGTTATTAGTCTGAACAATCTTCTCCTGAATGAAGCTAAAGCCACTTTACAATTAGGTAAATCTCTTGGCATCAATTTCAATGGGAAATATGTGTTGAACAAGGTTATTGAGGTAGAGCTAAAGGACAAAGAGAGATCCAAATAGGAGGGTTTGGTCTAAGAAGGATGTTGGTTGGCAACAAGTAAGCATAGCTGGAGCATTCAGTGGGTTATAAGCTTTTGTTTGCTAGTTTTTGGGTGGTGGCATCAAGTGTTAGTGGTCTTGTGAGCTAGTGTTGGTTTCTCACCAACATTATGCTTAGTTTCCTTTCTTTTCCTTTTTTCTTTCCCATCCTTATTGATGTAATCTCATATGTATTGTATGGTTTTTTCATCAATAAAGATTTTCTTTGCTGATAAAAAAAAAGAAAAAAAAGAATGATTTAAACTTCTTAAATAGTAGGTGTCTAATAAGTATCAATCCCTATTTGATGGGATTCCTGAATTTTTTAATAAAATAAAATATTAGCAATATAAATAAATTTTTTTGAACAATGTTTTTAAAGTTTGATGGAGTTTTGGGACACCATCAGTGTACATGTAGAGTCGCCCGTGAGGTTAGGTAAATATAGGTGAACGTTGTAATTACTCTAGACTTTATTTTGTGTTCTTTGATCCCATAGTAGGCTCTTGTTAAAGGTTGGGACCATAATTTTTGCCATTTTAGGTTTCTTCACGTAATATCTTGCATACTTGTGTGATTGATTGTGCATTTGTTATTTGGCTAAATTGAACATAAAATTGACTTTTTTAATTAGATAGCTTATTCATCCGACAGATAATATTCAAATTCCAATATTTCAAGAAACTTAATAATTACATTCATAATTTCATATCGCATATATATATAGAAAAGTAAATGAAATGGAATTAGCATACATCTGTATTTTGCAAAAAAAAAAAAAAAAACTATCTACCACATAAAAGTATTTCAAAAATGGAATGTGTATAAATATACAACCTTAGTGCGATGTTAATTACATTTAAAATAAATTTGCAACACGTTTTATTTTTAAGATACATAGTCCTACTAATATATTTTTGTTCCCTTAAAAATGGGATTGGTCCAAACGTACCATAGCTTTGGTCCTTTGGAAATGAAAATTCTCTAAGGTGTGTACTATGTCCCAATTAGAACGTCTATGATATTTGGTTATTAACTATTTGTGGTGATAATTATGAATTGATTATGACTTAATTATATATATTATAGTATTAGCATGACTTATTGTTATTGGTTATAATATCAAAAATATTTTTCGTTACACGTTATGTGATGTTTAGTTATAATTTTATTTTTTAATTATGACAAAAATTGATTTAATTGTAATATTTATAGTAATTAACTTCACAAATATTATAAGTTGCATACGGTACACCTATTTTCCATACCAGAATGACCCTTGAAACAAAAAAGTAAGTGAATTTGAGAGAGAAAGTGAGCATGGAGAAGAAAGATTTACCTATTTCATAAATGAAAGCAGAGAAGGCAGAGCAGCACGGGCCACCTGTCAACCAAAGAAGCAGAGGGTCCTCTTTGGGGTTGGAATAAAGTAGTAAAAAAGTTGTACATCCTTTGATTCATCCACACCCACATACCTGATTACAGACACATGTATACACAATACATACATAACATTAATGTACTATATATTCATGCACGAAGAGAGAAGAAGAAGAAGATGAGTCAAGTATACTGAGTTGACCCACCCACCCACCCACCCGGTTTCAAGTTCAAAGGGAAGGGGTCCTTCAAATCCTGGGAGAGACTTAACCACAGAGTGACAGAGTAGGAGGTTTGAGCAAGCAATTATCAAAGTTGAAAGCAGCAAAATCAGAAGCAAGCAAAGCAAGTGTGCCATTTTTGAAGCCATGTTTGTGTTCAATTGGGAAGCAATTAATAGGGATGTGTGAAACAAGAAATTTGGATAAATTACGCTTACTTCCTCTAAACTTTATAAAAAATACAGATAATCTCTCATTTTTAATATAATTACTATGATTTCTCTTCAAGTTTTGAATCACATAATACTTAAGTCATTATTCATAATTGTGGAGACATATTTTGTGAATGACAACACGTGATCAAGGTGACACCAAAGTATCAGCCGAGGTGCCACGTGTCTTGGTCATGGCGCCGAGGTGATCTCGGCTAGGCTGAGGTTATTTGTGGAGATATCGGAATCCGAAATGAACGGGTAAGGGACAAGAGTCCTAGAATGGAAAAGGATCTCAATCTGGATAAAGATAAAGCTCTTAGAGAGTTTATCTCTATCTGACCGGGAGTCCTAGATAAGCATTGGGCCGGAGTCCATTGAAGCTAGGCTTTTACAGGAATCAGGCTAGTACTGGCTATAAAAGTAAGGCACCCTTGTGGGTCTAAGGTACGCTTTTGGTATTCTAGCTTGTGAGTTAAGCACTACTTGCTATCTTTGAGAGATAAACTGAGTACTGACTTGATCGTCGGAGTGCCCCCGGGTGGACGAACCACCGCCGGAGTCTTATCTTTCTGTGACAAGTTGTTCGGGCGTAATCTATTCTTCCTGTGTTCTCCAATTGAGTTCCCTGTTTGACAGTGTGGTTGGAAATCAGCACCCACAATTTGGTGCTGTTTGTGGAAATCAGAAGGAGAATAGATGGCCAACGATGGGCAGAAAGAGAAGATCGGGAATGACGTCCCTAGTGGGAGTGGTAAACAAGCAGAACCTAATATAGGGGAGGATAACTATAATGTAGAACCCCGAGAGCAGAATCTCGGAGAAAAGGACATCGGCCAAGAGGGAGACGCTCCAAAGAAGGCAGGCCGAGGCGAGTATTACAACGAGAGCGACCTCCAGGTATGGAAAGACAAATGCCTGAGGAGGGATAGAAAGATGAAGGGGATGGCAAACAAATTGGCAGACCTGCAATTGGTTGTCCATTTCATGATGCAGAGGAATGTCATGCAGCCATCGTTCCCATTGGAGGACACGCCGATTCCAGCAGCCAAGAACGATGCCCAAAAAGGGGGCAGAAAGCAATCTTTGCAATCCCGCGACATAATAGGGTAGGGTAAGGAGCATTCGCATTGGCCTTCACGGGAGGTCGGGTGAGGAGAATCGATGAGAGGAGAGTCTCAGAGGACACATCGTGCCAAAGAAACCTACGTCAAAGTGCATCGGCATATTCAAGGGAAGGAGCTTTGCTTTGACACGATGAATGGAGGGATGTCCAAGATGACTCATAACGACACAGGAAACAGCGCACTGAAAAGGTTGAAATCCGTTGACAGCCGGGCTCCTGGACGGACTATGGAGGATTTGAGGGATTACCTGTAGCAGAAGCGACAAGATACCGAGGTAATATCTCCGGGCAAGCTGAGAACGCCGTTCTTTGTAGAATTGGACAAGTTTGAGGCCTCGAAAAGGTTTCACATGCTGAGATTCCAAATATACGACGGTAAGTCTGATCCCAACTTTCATGTCGGCTTATATTTGAACTCGATGGCACTGTATACTGGAACGAGCCGTTGCTCTGCAAGGTGTTCCCTTATCCTTTGGGGAAATCGCATCAGATTGGTTTCACAAGTTGCCGAAAAGAACTGTGAAAAGTTGGGAAGGCCTGGCTGAGATGTTTGTAGCCAAGTTTGTTACAAACAAACTGCAGCCGTTGAGGGTAGACTCCTTGATGGATCTAAGAATTGGCGAGGATGAAAGCCTCAGGGCTTATGCCAAATGGCATTATGAGGTGTTTAACCGAATACTAGGATACAACCAAAAGATGACGGTCGTATATTTTAAGAACGGCCTGAACGACGGCTGTCTGCTTCGAAAGTCACTGGCAAAGATATTGCCAAAAAGTATGGAGGAACTTATGGCCAAGATCGAGAAATATATGAGAGCAGAGGAAGACACGCTAGGACAAAGGCATCAAAACAAGAAAAGCGAAACGGCTTGCCGAAATGAGGCCGAGGTAATACAAACTTTAACAGACAAGAAATGGGGACTGAGGGCTGCACAGGCAGTCACCACAGTGTTTCGGGTCCCGATTTACAAAGTCCTAGAAAGAATCAGGAACCAGCCTTACTATAGAACACTAGAGAAGATTCCTGGCACATTTATGGAAAGAAGCCTTAGGAAGCACTGTGCCTACCATAATGAGGATGGGCACATGACTAGGGATGCAGAGCCCTAAAGGATTTGGTAAGACAAGGTCACTTAAGGGACCTAGTAGATGAGGCCAGGACAAGGGAAGAGCAAGCAAGGCTGCTCCAGGCACCAGCAACACCACAACCACAAGCAGACGGATCTCGATTGATTAATGTGATTCACTCGAAGGTCAATGAGAACGAGGTACGTGGGGAGACTCAGAGGGTGAAGCACTTACAGTATGTGTATCAAGTCAAGCAAAAAAGGCCTACGGCAGACGAGTACCAGGGACCAATGGTGTCCTTTACTGAAGCTGACTTAGACATGGTGCAGCATCCACACAACGATGCTCTGGTAATATCCCTCAAAATTGGAGAGTGCCAGGTAAGGCATATTCTGGTTGACCAAGGCAGCTCTTGTGACATCATATATGTCAGATACTACAAGGAGCTTGGCCTTTACCAAGATAATCTGGAGCAGTCCAACAGTCCAATGGTCGGGTTTAATGGAGCGTTGACGTGGCCCCTGGGAGCAATAAGTTTGGAGGTGCAGGCAGGCACCAAGAAGGTAAGTATAGAGTTCACAGCAATAGACACCCCTTCCCCTTACAATCTTATCTTGGGAAGGCCATGGTTGCATGCAATGAGGGTTGTTCCTTCAATGCTACACCAGTTGTTATGGTTCCCAACAAAGCATGGAATTGAGAAGGTTAGAGGGGATTAGGTGCAGGCAAAGAATTGCTCCATGATAGCAATGAAATCCACCTGCAACGTACGAGAGACAGAGACAGTAGAGATCAAGGACGAGGACATGGAGATCCTGGATGACGTCGGTAAAGAGTCTGCCGACAAAGTGAGGAAGCCTTGAAGAAAATTCCGGTCCAGCAAGGGGATGAAGTGCACTTCTTCCTCCTTGGCTCAGGCTTGGCTGAGAAAGAGGAAATGGAGTTAGAAGCGTTCTTGCGAGCAAACATTGAGGTGTTTCCCTGGACGCCATACGAGATGCCTGGCATTGACCTCGAGGTTACATGCCACAAGCTGAATGTAGACAGGTTGGCAAAACCCGTCATCCAGCGAGCAAAGAGGCCGACGTTGGTTCATGTGGAGGCAGTTAGGAGGAAGTGGACAAATTATTAGAGGCTAGAGCCATCTGAGAGGTGAACTACCCTACCTGGTTATCCAACACCGTGGTTGTGAAAAAGAAGAATGGGAAGTCGAGGGTCTGTGTGGACTTTACTAGCCTAAATAAGGCTTGTCCCAAAGACAGTTTTCCACTCTCGAAAATCGATCAATTAGTGGATGCCACTTCAGGACAAGGAAGGATGAGCTTCCTGGACACTTATAGGGGGTACCATCAGATAGCAATGTATCCCCCTGATGAAGAGAATACTGTATTTATCACCTCAAAAGGGCTGTATTACTACAGAGTGATGCCTTTCGGGTTGAAAAATGCAGGAGCAACGTACAAGAGATTGGTGACCAAGATGTTCAGACATCAGATTGGCAAAACAGTGGAGGTATACATCGACGACATGGTCGTGAAGACCAAGGAACCTGAGGATCATCTGGCCAACTTGAAGGCAATCTTTGGCATCCTAAAAACATATCGGCTCCGACTCAATTCTTCAAAATGTGCATTTGGAGTTGGGTCTGGTAAGTTCTTGGGGTACTTGGTTACTAGAAGGGGCATTGAGGCAAGCCCAGATCAAGTCAAGGCCATCCTGGATTTGAAAAGCCCAGAGTCAGCAAAACAAGTGCAGATGATGACAGGAAGGGCCGCAGCCCTGAACAGATTCATAAGCAGAAATTCGAATAAGTGTAAACCATTTTTCAGTCTGTTGAAAAAGGCCACAGACTTCTTATGGACAGAGGAATGTGAAGTTGCCTTGGCCAACTTGAAAAGATACCTGACCACAACTCCAGTTCTCTCGAATCCAATACCTGGAGAGGAGCTATTCTTGTACTTGGTAGTTTCAAAGCATGCAGTAAGTGTAGTGACAATTAGAGAAGAGAATGAAGAACAAAGGGCAGTATACTATGTAAGTAAACCTTAGCAGGCGTAGAGACTAGGCATTTACCCCTGGAGAAATTAACACTGGCCTTAATGATGGCCTCCAAGAAATTGAACCATTATTTCCAAGCCCACAAGATTGTGGTGTTGACTGAACACCCTTTGAAATCCCTATTACAACAAGGAGATCTAACAGGCAGGGTGGCTAGATGGGCAATGGTATTAGGCCAATACGATTTAGAGTTCAGACCCAAAACGGCAATCAAAGGCCAGGTTCTAGCCGATTTCGTAGCCAAGTTCACACCTGGTGCCATCCCACGTCGGGCTCCAGTGAGCCGCGGCTTAGGATGTCTAGGAGAACAAGAAGAGACCCAGTTGGAAATGAAAAACCCCAGAGCAGAGCAGAAGAAAGAAGAGAGACTCAAGCCCTGCGACATTTACATCAGCGACTCCTTCTGCCTATTTGTTGACGGGAGTTCAAACCGTCAAGGAGCGGGGGTAGGAGTAGTACTAGTATCGCCAGATGAGCGGATGCTAGAACAATCTATTCGACTAGGGTTTAAAGCCTCAAACAATGAAGTAGAATATGAAGCACTAATCGCAGGATTAAAGTTGGCAACAACAATGGAAGCCGACGAGGTGGTGGTCTTCTGTGATTCCCAGCTTATTGTGAACCAGGCAACGGGCGAGTATGCAGGCCGAGATGAAAGAATGATAGCCTATGTTAAAGAGGTTGTTAGATTACTAGTCTTATTTCAAGACTGCTAACTACATCAGGTTAGCTGAGATGACAATAGTCATGCCGATGCTTTGGCTAACGTGGCTAGTGCAATGAAATCGAGAGAGGCAAGGACAATAATGGATGATTATTTGTCAGGCCCAAGTGTGGAACCACTGATCATGGAGTATGAAGCAATGTGTGTGGAGATGAGACCAAGTTGGATGGATGCAATAGTAATATTCCTTAGAGATGGGAAGCTGCTAGATGATCGCAAAGAAGCACACAAGACCAGATTGAAGTCGGCGAGGTTCAGTCTGACAGCAGAAGGACATCTCTACAGAAGGTCTTTTACTAGTCCCCTCTTGAGATGTGTGTGTCCTTCACAAGTTGAAGACTTCTTGTATGAAATACACGAAGGAGTATGTGGAAGCTACGCTGGAGGGAGGTCACTTGCTCATAGGGTCATTACTCAAGGATACTGGTGGCCCTACATGCTGAAAGATGCTGAAGCTTATATCAGAAACTGTGAGAAATGTCAGAGGTTCGCACCTTTGATGCATCAACCAGCAGCATATTTAAACTTAGCGTCTAGCCCTTAGCCATTTTGCCCAATGAGACATGGATCTTGTTGGACAACTACCCCAAGCAACTGGACAAAGGAAGTTCCTATTGGTAGCAACTGACTATTTCACAAAATGGGTAGAAGCTGAACCCCTCGCGAAGATTCGGGACATTGATGTGAAGAACTTCATATAGAAGAACATCATCACCAGATTTGGGATCCCAAAGGCCATAGTAACAAACAATGGTACAGAATTTGACAGTAAGCTAATCAAAAGCTTTTGTGCAAAGTACAAAATCAATAACTATTACTCCACTCCAAGCTTCCCTTAGAGTAATGGTCAGGCAGAAGCATCCAACAAAACTATCTTGGATGGGATCAAGAAGAGGCTAGAAGCAGCAAATGGGAAAATGGGTTGAAGAGTTGCCCAATATACTCTGGGCATATCAGACTACGCCGAGAAGATCAATTGGGGAATCCCCATTTGCTATGGCTTATGGCACTGAAGCAGTCATCCCACTGGAAGTCGGCATCCCAGGGATCAAAACTCAAGGAGTAGAGGATGGGACTAACGAGGCATTCTTGGCTTGAGATCTAGACCTACTTTAGGAGAAAAGGGAGAGAGAAGTGATTTGGCTGGGGGCATACCAGTAACAACTTGCTAGGGCTTATAATAAGAAGGTCAACCCAAGAGAGTTCAAAGTTGGGGACCTAGTGCTAAGAAAAGTGGTTGGCAACAAAAAGGATCCTAGAGAGGGCAAGCTGGGCCCAAATTGGGAGGGACTTTATAGAATCATCTCGGTAGCCGGCAATGGTGCATATCGGCTTGAGGACAGTGAAGGCAAAGAGTTGCTAAGACCCTTGAACACTTGCAACATAAAGTTTTTCTATCATTAGACTTTTTTGTTTTTTCAAAATTTATGTCACAATTTTCTTAGCCAAGGTAGTAATAAAATTTTTAACCTGATTTTTGAAGAATTTGAAAATTTGTGTGATTGGATTGACCAGTCCTTTGGCGATGTTTCTGATTGAAACATGACGAATAACTTAGACTTATTATATGACAGAGTTGAATTATACTTGCATATAATAGAGTTGAACTAAGTTGGCGATGTTTCTGATTAAAACATGATGAATAACTTAGACTTATTATATGGCAGAGTAGAATTATACTTGCATATAATAGAGTTGAACTAAGTTGGCGATGTTTCTGATTGAAACATGACGAATAACTTAGACTCATTATATGGCAGAGATGAAATTAGACTTGCATATAATGGAGTTGAGCTAAGTTGGTTTAGCATAGACTTACCATGTTGGCGGAATTAAGCTTAGAATGAAACTAAGTGCATTTCAGTTAGATTAACAAAGATACCAAGGTTGAGAACCTCGGCTAGTCTTTGTTTGAATTAGACTTTGGCAAAAACTATACGTATTTAATGTGGACATAAGTGAAACTTAAGTTCACATTAGGGGCAAGGAGTTGGAGAGTGATAAGTAAAAGTTTAAAGTGCTTGGGAGTTGGAATTTTATAGAAAAATATACAAGATAGAGTTGGCTTAACACTTGTTGAAATTTTCAGAAAAATTTACAAGTTGAAGTCAAGCTGAGGTAATATTGCAAGAAGTACATACGTACTTGCCAAGATGACCAGATTGCCAAACTTGGGAAGTATAGAAGACAAAAGTCTTGATAAGTGAGAGTGAAGTGGCAAGTTTGAAACAACACTTGTGAAAATAATTTTACAATGTTTTCAAGTGTTAAGCGAAGGCCGAGATAAACAATTAGAAGTTATGTCCGAGGTATTTTACTCTGAAGAGGTTATACAGATAAAGGTATACTTTGAAGACATGCAAAATTATTCTAAGTATGAAAGTGGAAAACATACATAAGAGAAAAGAAGACATTCAACACTTAAAAGAAATGAGGAGGCCTACATTCAAAAGACAACTTGTTTGGAGTACAAAAAGGGCACATCGGCCAAACTAAAGCTAACATTGTTCAAAAAGCAAAAAGTACAAAGTATAGAAATAAAAGCTTCTAGTTAAACTACTCGACATCGGTGGCTGGCTGTGTCTCGGCCTCAGAAGACAATTGGGAAATCTTCTCGGTAGCCTTCTCAGCCTTGAGCTCGGCGTCAATTTCTTGGAGAGTTTGATCGAGGCTCTTCTTAGCGATATGCACCTTAGACGTAGTCTTCTTGGGGGAGGCACTTTTTGAGACCTCATCCTTCTCATCCTGAGTCAAGTTCAGGATTTGCTTCATTAGAGTTGGGGACTTGGCCCCAGCAGAACCCTCAGCATCAACTGCCACCTCAGCTTCTTCATCTTCTTCATCTTCTTCCCCCCCAACGTCACCCTCAGATTGGCTTGGAACAGGGGGGAAATGGCACTACAAGTCGGCCTTCATCTCGGAGGGGAGAGTCCTTAGGGACAACCAGCTCTTTCAGAGCAGCCATCCAACCAAGGGTGTAACCCTTGTTGCATGCCTGTCTGACTTTCTTTTTGTATTCCTCACGCACGTCGGCTGCCTCTTCGGCATAGGCCTTCTCGTCCGCCTCCTTAATTTTGGCTGCCTTTGTAGACAGTGTCATCTAGAGCTCGGTCTGGGCTTGGGCTTCTTTCTCTTTGGCCTCTTTTGCCTCGACTTGAGCGACCTCGGCAACATTTTCTATAGCCTCGGCGCGATCCTCGGTTGTTTTCAATGCTAGCTCAGTTGCATTGGCCTGATCAAGCAGACCTCGGATGCGAGCCTCGGCTTTGTTAAGCGAAGAGAGAAGTTTGGCTACCTCCTTGGTCTTTTTGGTTAGTTCTTTCTTACAGTCCTCGGCCTTGACTGCAAAAGAATGACCCTGCTAGATGGCCTGCAAGAAAAAAAAAACAGATTAGGAAAAATTTGGCTAAGTGTTGAAAAACTTCAGAAGACAAGGTAAAAGACTTACCAAGACACAGTGCTGCATCATCAGAGCATAGTTTTCATACTCTATTAGCTTAACCATTCGGTCGATGTCGGCTGGCAAGAGAATGACAGTGGAGATGGTAGTGCCAACTTCAACACTGTCCAGCACTGTCGCCAGCTAGTAGAGGTCGGTTGCCCACCATGAATGTCAGAGCCCAGGGGAGTTGGATTTAAGAACGTCGCGCTGATCTTTACCCTCAGACCTTGGCCTCTTCGAGGAGGGTGCGTCGGACGAACCAGCCTCGGCAGGCCTCTTCTCAACAGTAGAGGCACTTTTTTCAGCTTCAGCTAGTTTGGAGATCGGCAAAGTGTCCTCAGAGTCAATCTGAGTCACTGTTGCCTTGGCTTTGGCCTTCTTCACCCTTTTTGGCTTAGCCTTTGGTTGGGATTTTGATGGGGAGGACTGAACTGTCACAACGCCAGGTATGTCAGCCAAAAGGTCTTCAACGACAACCTTGCTGCGTCCTATCTCGTCTGCGGTGGCGGTAACAGTAACTTTGGTACCAAAATGGATTGCTGGTAAAGCAGTGGGTGGGTTGGTTGGATCGTAAGCCGACGCCTCAGTACTTTGGCATTTTCGGCTACAAGTTTTGCCCGTAGGAGCAAGGAGTGGAGCTCGGCGTTGGCGTTGGTGTTGTAGGCTGGAGGAATTAGTTGGAGAGCAGATGTTGATGGCTGCTCCGTTGGATCAGAAGTTGAGGCTTGATCAGGCTTTGGCGATGAAGTGGCGGGGGGAGTTGTTGTAGAAGACAGAGATTTTCTCTTTCGAGGAACGTCGGAGAGAGGACTCCAGTATGTTGGGACGTAGTTGAGGAGGATTGGAGCCTTGCAAAGCTCAAGTGGCAGGCCGAGAAGGCGAACCAAGTCTTTGCTCGGCGTATAGTATCGGTGAAAGTCCTTTTCTAGCTGGGGGAGAGTTGCAAAAAGAGATCATATATTAGAAACAAAGTGATAGAAAGATGATTAAAGAAAGTATGAGGGACT
This sequence comes from Camellia japonica, assembly GCA_030407325.1. NCBI lineage: Eukaryota > Viridiplantae > Streptophyta > Magnoliopsida > Ericales > Theaceae > Camellia > Camellia japonica. The sequence goes on along the minus strand of JAPPVO010000036.1, from coordinate 125,371,574 downwards.
CTAGGGAGGGAAACTAAGTCCTTACCCTTGTCATCCCTAAAAACCTTGCGGCGCAATGGGAAGAGATGGAGTTCGTCGTCTGGCGCGAACTCCTAATTGCCCAAGACAATCAAGTAATCATCAGTCACACCTTTATTTGAGTCTGGAATGTTAGCTATCAGCTTGTTGTATTATGTGGGTTTCGGCTTGAGGTAGTATGTATAGCCAGCTTTGGTTTTAAGGCCACACATCGTGTAGCAGTACTGGATATCAGACAAGGAGATCCTAGCATTTTCCCGACGTTCTAACTCGGCGATTCTGTTTATGATCCGAAAAGAGTTTACAGCTGGTTGCATGGGGTTCAGTTTGTAATAGTGGAGGACCTTCCTAAAAAGGGTGTCAAGGGGGAATCTAACTCCTCCTTTGATAATAGAGACTATGGGAAAGGGCATATAGTCCTTCCCGGGCATAATGGAGTCATGCTCTCCAGCCAATCGGATTTGAATGTCAGCTAGGATAGAAAACTCCTGCCTAAAGTACTATAGCTTAGAACGGTGTCGACTCTCCACCTAAACATGCCCATTATCTCAGCCAAAGTGGGTCCAATTTCAGGTTTTTTGGTAAGAGGTTTGGAAAGTGGCAAAATATCTCGGCTAAACCCTTGAGAGCACTGTAGTGAATTTTTCTGAGAATCTAAGGAATTTTTGGTTCGGTTTTTCTAAAAAGCAGGGTTCTAGAACAAATCCCAAACCTAAAATCTACGCAGATACAGGAATTAAAGGCAAGAATCTGGAAATAAAGCAAGAAAAACAGAAAAGAACAATGATTCAGACTCAAGATAACAAACGGAAAATCAAGAACATTGAATAAAATGTGTGCAGATGTGCGAAAGCCAAGGACAGTGGCAAATTATAAAAACATTAAGTGTATGTAGCAGTTTGTGTGTGCACGTATGGACCCAGAAAAAAATCGAACAACACAAAATCACAAACAAACATGCTTAACACACGAATGATGAAATTTAAAACAGAGACGAAGATTCAAGAACACGAACGGATGGCAACAAATAACACAATAAAATTTTGAAATAAATTAAAGACTGAAAAAGGGGAAAATAACGACTCACCGAAGAGAATGACGCTGGTATGAGGTACACCGGAGTCAGGCGATGGCAGCAAGAGGAGCAGGTCAGTAGATACTTCGCCGGAAGAGGTGATCAGAGCAAGTTATAGAGCTTGAAAACTTGAAGCAATGGCGGTTTTTGGGAGAGAGAAAGCTTAGGCAAATCGCAGATGTGAAGTGAAAGACGGAAAGAGAGAGTATTTTTGTTAAAACACGAAAAGGCGGCAAAATCAAAATGAATGTGCCTTGGACGACGTACCTGTTAGGCGGCGCATGCAGAAGCGACGCGACCTGATAGCACGTGTCAGGTACAAATCAATGAGAGAAGGACGCGTGGCGAAAACGATTGAGAAAACTGTGCATGACAACTCATGCGCAAATAGAACTCTTGGAATTCTTGATTTAATAGAGTGAGAACCTTGGCTAGAGGGACGATCGGTTAAGGGACTTAAAGAACTCAGTTCTCGGTTCTTAGTTATTGATAAAGTAGACTGAAGAGTCTTGGTCATGAGGAGCCGACGTGTGATGATTTTGGTAATGAAGAATGGAGTAAGTCTTAGCCGACGTGCCATATGGACAAACGGTATAAGTTCCATCACCTCAGGATGCCGATGTAATATAACCTAGGGGATAGTTGTGGGGGCATATTTTGTGAATGACAACACGTGGCCAAGGTGACACCGAAGTGTCAGCCGAGGTGCCACGTGTCTTGGTCATGGTGCCAAGGTGATCTCAGCTAGGCCGAGGTTGTCTGCGGAGATACCAGAATCCAAGATGAACGGGTAAGAGACAAAAGTCCTAGAATGGGAAAGGATCTTAGTCTGGATAAAGATAAAGCTCTTAGGGAGTTTATCTCTATTGACCGAGAGTCCTAGATAAGCATTGAGGTGGAGTCCATTGAAGCTAGGCTTCTACAGGGATCAGGTTAGTGCTGGCTATAAAAGTAAGGTACCTCGTTGGTCTAAGGTATGCTTTTGGTATTCTGGCTTGTGAGTTAAGCACTACTTGCTATCTTTGAGAGATAAACTGAGTACTGACTTGATCATCGGAGTGCTCCCGGGTGGACGAACCACCGCCGGAGTCTTATCTTTCTATGACAGGTTGTTCGGGCGTAACCTATTCTGCCTGTAGTTCTCCAGCTAAGTTCCCTGTTTGGCAGTGTGGTCGGAAATCAGCACCCACAATAATTAATTTGTGGATTGTATCAATAAAAAGATATGTTATCATATTTGTTTTATAAAAATACATATTTATTTATTTATTTTTGTTTATTTCAATGTCTTAAACTTAAAGAGTTAGTACATCACAGCACATAGACAAGAAAAAGGAACAGGAATGAAGGGTTGTTTTGCCCACTTCTCTTTATTTTCTTTGGACTTTCTTTCTTCATTTCTTGCTGATGTAATGACACATAAATTAATGTATACTAGTTTCTTGGTGATAATGAAAAATAATTATAGTTTAACCATATAAAAACAATGACAACCATATAAAAACAATGACAAATTATTGTACATTTAAATATGTTTTTGTACATAATTTTAGGTTAAACTATCATGTATGGCCATGTTTTTTACTTTGTATTTAAAATATATATATATATATTTTTTAATTTAGAGCATGAACTAATAATTTCATTTTTTTTAATTTTTTAAATGTAATCCAAGTGTTCCTTACCATCTAGGTTTTGACGAAAAAGGGACACTTGATATTGACGCATTGCTGACACAACTTCAACTCACGAATAATTTTTAGAACGAGTCTAGCACCTCTTTGGTCTGGAAATTTTGTTTGGACACGGTGGATTTAATGCTGGACTCATTTAGATAATTTAAATCATTTAATATGTAAAATTCATCAAGTACATTAACTTTGTAAAAAATTGCGTTAATCAAACATCAATAACCACTTGATTAGTTTGCATTTGTGTGTGCAATTTACTTTTAAAAACATAATTGTCATTGAAACTAATGCAATTTGTGATTAATGAAATTGATGAATGGTTCTATGTGCTTCCAAACAATTTCACTAATTATGTCCTTATTTCCATAAAAAAGTCACCAAAGGATTTCATTAATCTGCAATTTGTTTGGTTGTATATTTTGAAAATAATTTTGTAATTTTGTGATTAGAGTTTTATAGTTTGGAGTTTTGTTGTTTGGGATGATTTGTAGCTTTTTTTTTTTTTTTTTTTTTTTTGTAATTGAATAGATGGGTATGAGAGAAATAGTGATTGAATGATGCGTAGTTAACAAATGCAATTTGCAATTGACTTTTTTAGGAAAATAAGGACATGATTAATGAAATTGTTTATTGAGAAGGTCAAATTATTGTTTTGAAGAAATTTGTTTTCTAATTTATCTCATTGATGCTAGATCTCACTACTAGACCACCGCCAACGCTAGAAAATTTGCCAGAAAAATGGTCGAAAATGTTGCCAAGGTGGCAACTAGTGGTGGTGGTGATATGGACAAATAGACAAATTATATAGACAGATAAGTGATATGTGGATAAATATTGTCAGCCCCTGGATTTTAAAGATCTAAACTAAAAAGAATATTCCTGCATAATAACAGAAAGACAATAAATACAGAAAATAAAATACCATTCTCCACGATTGTGTCTATCTTTTAATACAAGAAACATATTTATTACATACATCATATATTTTATATGGCATGAATATACAATACATAAATAAATAAATAAATCAATGTTTTTACAAAATAGATTCCTTTATGCTTATATAAAAACTGTGTAACCCTTAATGAAAATATAGGCACTCGACCTACAAAATATGGAGGCCATATAGGCCAACAATTAACAAAGCTATCTCTAGCTTATGTATACATCTGAAGTCAACCCAAGGTCGGGGCATGTTCTCAACGCTTCAAAATTTATTAATAACGTAGGGTGAACATATAATCTATTAAAAAATTCTTTATGTCTACTGATATGTATCCACAAAAGCATTTGATAATGATACTGCACATATATAGGATGCTCAAATTCGTTTTCTATCAATAACAATGTTTACTTTCCAAATTTCATAAATTCTCAAAGTGTTTAGTAAGAACCTCAATTCCCAATTCATTTCATTATATTCCATTGAAATCCTCTCAAGGTACATTCATTTGTTAGTGGCCATCACTAAGCACCATCTAAACACCACACTTTACTGGTTGCTACCCGGAAGAACAAATGTATACCTATTCTGTAGTGGTTCGGGTTCAACTAGTTCATTTTATTCTCTCGGGTTGGGACACGGGATTGTCCCCGGGGTATATGGCCTTGTTGGTGTGGTGTAGGGCCTTAGAGGGTCTTGGGTTGGTTGTGTGACAGTAGCATAAAATTTTTTTTCTGTACAGGTCGCACCTATGACCATTAGGCTCACAATCGTGATGGTATAGTCTGGTGGCCGCGCCTGCGATGGGCTGTGGCCAGGCCACAACCAAAACATAGCTTTAGGTTAGTTGGCTAGAGACAGGAGGGTGTTGCCTGTGAGGGGCCATAGTGTCAAGCCGCGACTAGAGTAGTCACGCTCGCAACCAGGTATCCTAAGTGATCGCGCTCGCGGTGGTGGTGATCGCGCTCGCGGTAGTGCCGGTCGCACTTGCGACCTGTTGAGATTGCTAGTTCGCGTCCACGAGGTGTTAGACCATGGACGCGATGGTTCGTTTATTTTAGTCGTCAATGTGTTAAAAGGCCACTTTTTCTAGTTCTCTCTCTTTTCTGCCATTTTTGAACCCTTTAAGCTTTCAAGCTTGGGTTTCATCTATTTTGAGTGATCTTTAACCCCTAGTTCCATAGTCCAAAATGTAGAGCGTCGTGAGGGCTTCGATTTAATCTGAGTGGATCGTGTTTTCGTCGTCGGTGGATTTTTGGCTTTTCTCTTTTTCGCGGTGAGAGGTAGGGATTCTAGAGCTTCTTTTCAATACCTCGCTATAGATAGACATGTGGTACTTTTTACAGCATTTAAAACATAGTTTTATAGTTGATTTTGTTAAAAAGCATATGGGTTGCTTTGGGTTTAAATTGGTGGGTTTATGGATTATGTTTATAATTGATTATCGGTTGTAAAAGCATGTTTAGGATATAGGGTTGGAAGGGTTTGGTGTTTCATTCGTAAATTTCGGAATGTTAAAGAAAACGCTTAACGTTGAATTGAAATTGGGTTATGTTGTGCTGGTTTACGAATTTGTGGTTTTGGATTAATGTTATTGGATGTTGGCAAGTGTTATGTATGTAGGGATTTGGAGTGGTGAGGATTTTTTTCAAAACAAAGTGTGATTAATTACCTTGTTTATAAAACATGAGAGTTTGGAACGAACAAGAATATGGAAATACCTACGGGTGTATTTATTGTTTTGATTATGTAATTGATGTCTAGAGTTTTGTCCTTGGCCATTGGTGGAGGATGGTATTGATTGTTGCTAGATATATGCTATGAGTACTATTGTAGGAGGGCCATGTAATAAGGATGATATGTTGTTGATTGTAAATGGACATTGTGAATAGACAATTACATCGTTGAGTTGTGGATTATGTTGTTAGAGAAGGAACTAGAATGCTTATGGATGTGTTTATATTATGAGACTGTCATTGGATAGTTATGGTTTTGATGTGTAGTAATCCATATTGTGTTTTGGACACGTTTTGGAAATGTTGGAAAACCCGTTGTTGAACGGTGGTGCATGGAGCACATTTTGAAAGAAGTGGGTTAATGTATTTAATTGTTAATAGTTGTGGTTGTGATAATTGGACTAGGTGTATTTATTACACCCGTGTATCATTTATGTTGATTAGTGTGTTATGCTTTTATTATGATGCTGTTTGGGGGTCCATTTCCTGACGTATTGAGCCGGCAAAGCATGGCACCTCGACAGAAGTTTCCTCGTCCTTTCCGGTTTGTGCCCGGTAAAGTGTGAAAGGGGGTCCATTTCTTACTGTATTTGAGCCGGGCAAGGGTGGTGCCTTGTGATAGGTTCTTCTCCCTTTCGGTTTGCGCTCGGTAAAGTATGACTTGAGGGGTGCCTCCTTCCAGGTGAGGCAGGTAAAGTGTTATGTGTTATCTGTATTGTGGAATCTGCCATCTGTGCTATATGCCAGTGGAGACGGAATTGGTAGTATGTATTACTCTCAGTTATTTATTTTTGGATATATGTATTATCGGTTTCGTGTCATGGTTGTGTTTCTGCCTTAGGCCCATGGCCAAGGAAGATAGTAGATGAATTGGTGCATAGATGCATATAGTGTATTGAGATGTGGGGTTGTGTTATGACTTGCATGTAGGCTTGTGTTTTCAAAACAGATGTTTAAGTGAGATTTTTTTATGTTAATGTGGAAGGTTTTATCAAAAGAAGAATATGGTTTTGAAATGTTTTTAGAAGAAAGTTGAGAATTTAAAAGAAAAGAAATGATTTTTATACTGTGTTGTATCAAGAGAAACTTTTTGGGAAAAACATATTTATACGAGTATAGTTTTGGATATTAACTGTCACATTACTTATATGGTCTATTGTGTGTATGCACGATCATTTCTAGCTATATGCTGTGATTGGTTAGGATCATTGGGATCTCTATTGGGCTTAGTGCTCATCTCATGTATTAACAAATTTTTTAGGTTCACGGCTAGAAGATTGTTTGAGACTTGAAGTCTTTTGTTATGTTTGGCTACATGGGCTTTCTATTTGTTGGCTGAGTGTCATGTGATGTATAAGGGTCAATTTCTTTATTTCTATCTATGGTTATTCAATGTAAGCCTAAGGGCATTATACCATTGTAACACCCTAAAATAAATAGGCATTCTAGTTCATTATAATATTGCTAACATGCGGAACACAACAATAATACGATTATGCAATATCGTGTCCAACATATGCCTTAGTACATTCTTTTAGTTTTGCAGCATGAATTTTGTCCATAATGAATAAAACTAAAAATTACAGTTAATGTCTTAAATGTTACAATTTTTAGGGTCTTGCCCGGTTACAACAAATGAGTTACAACTTAATACAAAGAACCTGTGGCTTAAATTACAACAGATAACCAAGGAAAACAATAAATACGAGCCTCAAGCTCCAAGATCCTCCCAAGTCATCACCTTGGTAGAGGCACAACAATTCACTTGAAAGTGGTTTCCCTCATAAGGTGAGCAAAAAGCCCAGTAGAAATAAACTTAATGACATGTATGAAGCTTAACAACGCCATAAGATGAATGCACGTGAAATATCATGGTAAAACATGTATTTTCTTTCTTTGAAACAATGTAAGGCGAGATTTCCAAAACATCTTCCCAAATCAGCAATATTCCTTCAAAATAATCGAGTGGTAAATATAATGAATAAATCTCCAGGGCTAGTGTTCATAATAGTAATTATACAAGTCACTATGCCATTTTTACCGGTAATCATCGAAAGGCTCGGCACCTACTGCGCAGGTTTTAGGTCTCACACCATGGATACACAGACCAACTTAATTCTGCTTTAACACCCCCTTACAGCTTCACCATTTTATTTACCATTTCAGTAATACAATATATGCATCTCAAAACAACAACACATTTTCCAAAACATGAAATCTCCAGTTATAAATCCATGATATGCACAATGCGATGTATGATTTGTAAACATTTTCATTTCCTAATCCACATGAAGTTTCTACAACAATCAATACAACCCTCCACCGATTGCCAAAAATAATTATCTCTAATTAAAAGACGACAACAACAACAATAATTTTCCAAAATCATAACCAAATAAGAACCCCAATGATTTATACAAAATCTCATGATTTCCAAAACAACATTTACACTCTTCACGAGTCTTGTGAACCTCAACTGAAAATATATAATTTTCCCAAAAACTGCTCATATAGTTTCCAATAAAACCACCATTTCAAATGAGTAAATAATACTCAGTATTTTTTCAATTATTCATAACATTTCTCAACCAAACCTCATTTCAACCAAAATCACTCAACCATTCGAATTTCATTTTTTTTCAATAAAAGCATCCAAACCCTAGTTTTTTTATTAACCTTTGAAAACCCATTAAAAACCAAATGTGTCATAACCCGTTCTGTGATATATGTTAATCGTTAATTATACTTGTGATTTGTGCTTGATGTGAATTTAGATGCTAATTATGTGACTATGTGTATTTTTGAATTCATATCTGTCCATCGTAGGAAAATCTGTTTAGTATTCTAGTATAAACTGGAAATTGAGGGTCGTAGAGGTGACTGAAATCAAAATTGACTATACCATTGTGATTAGCATAATTTTTAGAGTATGGCGAAATTTAATTAAAAAATGATTCGGATCAAAATAATTAGATTAAATTGATTAAAATAAGTGCAATTGATTAACTCTAGGCAAGTATGATTAGATTAAGCTAATCACCACTATATATGTGTATAGTTAGTGCTTAGGCTCAAGCTATTGAGCACATTTTCATCTCTTGGCTAAGTTTATACACTTTAGAGAGGGAAAACACTTGATTTAGAGAGAGAGAGGAAAATTCTTGTAGAATTGACTTAGAGATTGAAGATTTGGGAAGCTAGGCTCAAGAATTTGCTAGAGTTGGAAGGATTGAAGGCTCCAAGTGAGTATTTGAACTCTAATTCATGAGTTTAAGCCCATAATAATGTGTATTCAAGAAGAATTGGAAAATAAATATTAGATACAGCCTTAACATAAAGAATTTTGTGTCAAAACTTACATGCATGCATAATTTTGTTGAGTCTCATAAATCTGAGCATCATTTGTACCATTTGAGATGGAATTGGAGACTATATTTCACATGCATGCATAATTCATGAAGTTGTGAAGCTTGATTGCATGAGTTTTGAAGTTATCAAGAAGAATTTGTAATGGTTTGGGACTTGCATGATGAATTCATGATAATTTGAACTTCAATCTTGTAGAATTGACTCATATGATCATCTTAATGGTTGTATGACTCAAATATAGGCCATAATATGTGAGTTGTACCATTTAAAAACATATTTTGAACCTCAAGCAACATTCTGGAAAACCCAGAATTCGTGCAGGTAGCTCGAGCAAAAAAACTGTCGTGCAAGCATAAAATGCAAGCTCCCAGTACTTTTATAGAAACTGCACAGTGGCTCGAGCGGCAAAAGTTGAGCTCGAGCGAACCCTGTTTTGAACTGCTCTTGGCTCAAGCGACCAATTCTTGCGCTCGAGCCTAAAATTCAAGTAATCAGTACTTTTGCAGGGCTTACAGGTTGCTCGAGTGAAGGAAAATTGCGCTTGAGCGGAGTGCCCTGTTTTAGGAACTTTTGAAAAGTTGTTTGATGTTCCAATTTCCATTCTCTTTCATTTCTGAGCATTCGTAGGCACACATTGAGCATCCTAAATGAATTAAAGGACACGAAAGAAGCCTAAAAGAATTAAGCAAACTAAAGAACGTATTGAATTGTATTATGACCCAATGTATTGTGAATTATGTAGGGTCAAGTGCAAGGACAAATCAAGCACTGGAACACAGTGAGTAATATCTTAGTAAAGATATTTTTTGGTGTATATGATATTTTCTAAATGTTAACTATGTGGTAAGTTTCTAAACTTCCAAATTGGTATTATGAATAAGTATTCTATCCATTTGATTCGTAATGGAACATGTAAAGCGATTGATGTATGAGTATGAAATGGGCCCAAGGCCGTTCGTTATATTTGACAAGGATATGGATTGGGCCTAAGGCCATTTTGTATGATTGTTAAATGGACCAAAGGTTGTTTTGAATAAGGAATTGATTGGACCCAAGGTCATTTTGCCTATGATGGACCAAAGATCGTTTAGAATACGAAAGCAAATATGAATATGAAATATTGGACCTAAGGTCGTTTTGCATATAATGGACCAAAGGTCGTTTTACATATGAATTGGACCCATGGTTGTTTTGCACATAATCGATCCGAGGTCGTTTTGTACATGGATATGATATACTAGACCGAGGTCGTTTTGCTTTGTTATGATCTATAAATCTGACATGAATGAGGAGAATATTTCAAATGTTTAATTACAATTATAATTTACTTAATGAATCTCATTCATGAACCCCTTTACTCTAGTATTATACACTAGATGTTAGCTCACTCTTTATTTATATGTATGTAGGCAAGTAGCGGGATGTCCAGTCTCAGTCCCAGTGACATGTGAGGGAACTGAGTTTTGAGAAGTTAACCAAGGTCGCCTTACGCAAGAGGCCTTACTTTTGATTTATTTTCTTTTGTTTCTTTTTGTGGTCATATGTGACCAAGTTTGTGTATAACCTTGGTTTTGTTAACACTGAATTTGGAATAATCCTGGATATAAGTATATTCATACTTTGGATGTTTGTATGGTATGAGTTATTGCATGAATGGGAAGAGTTTTTGTTAAACCATGTATGCACAGCTCATTGGACAATTTTTGCAAGTTCTGCTTCCACAATTTGGCCCCCTGTAGACACCCCATTTTTGACCAACCTTAAGACTCATACGTCATCGATTGAGCACTTGGTGATAGTGCATGTTGTGCTCGTTTCAAGTTTCCGGAGTTTTTGGTTGAGTGTTTTGCCTCCGGGCCACTGAACTCTTTGTGTTTTGGCTCGGTTTGTGCAACTAAGCCTTGTTTTCCTTGCCTGGAGGGAGGGAGATGGTCTGTGGACCACCTTTTTGTGGTCGTAGACCACTTTTCCTGCTTGGAGACTAGTTTTCGATTTTTGGAGTCTTCGGTCACGCGCCTTGTCTCGGGACCGCTTAACGTTTTCCGTTTGGCTTGGTTTTTGAACCATGCCGTGTTGCCTCTTCCTAGAGGGACACTGTGGTCTGGGAGACCACTTTTTGTGGTCGTAGACCACTTTTGATGCCCGTAGACTAGTTTTCGAGGCTCTCGGCCGTGCGCCTTGCCTCCCGGACTTTCGTCTTGCATCCCTTTTGGTTTGTTTTTGGTATAAACCTTGTTTTCCTTGCTTGGAGGGTGGTACAAGGGTGGGAGACCAGTTCTTTCCCTTGGAGACTACTTTCCTTCCTGCCAGTCAGTTTTCTGGTTGGCTAACTGGTTTTCTTGGTCTTTGGGCCATTTTTTCTAGTCGGCCACCACACAACTGACTTGCTTTAAGTGTGCAGACCTCTCCTCCCCCTGGCTAACCAGTTTGCTTTTCGGGAGACCACTTTCACTGGTCGGTCGACCAGTGGAAGTAGCTGGCCGACCACTTCAAGTGGTCGGCAGCTTTCCATCACCTTTTTGGAGATATTTTCTAGCAGCTGTAACAGCTGGAGGGCACAGAAACCATCCTCCATAGACGTGTATGGAGGGATGGCTTTAGGCCTTAAGCTTGTTCAACAAGCTTGGACTTTGGTTCTCTATAAGAGAGAACCTACCCCCTCTTGCCTTAGGTTCAGAAAAAATCCTTTGAGCTATATACAACCCTTGTCTCTATATTTGCTCATTCTCTCTTGTTTTGTGCTTAAAAGTATAGTTTTCTCCATACTATTGCACACAAACACACACTCAAACACCATCCTATTGTTGCTGAGGGCACTTTGAGGTTGATTTTGGAGTTTTTGGACTGGTTTGAGCTCAAAGTAGTTTTTGGATTGTAGCCTTGAAGTGGTTCTACAAGGGTGAGTTACTAACCGTTAAAACCCTTGTTTTTGTTTAAGCTTTTGGACCTACTTGCATGTTGTTTTAGGCTTGACTTTATCTACACAAAAGTTCTGATTTTTGCATGCTTGTAATGTTTGTTTAAGGTCTCTTTTGTTGGGGGTAGTCTACCCCACTTAGGCCTTGTTAGGCCTTGTTTTGAACCTTCCTTTTAAGCTATTGGGACCACTTCTTTTTGGCCTCTTACCACTGAAATCCAGAGGATATTCAGTGGTGGAAAGGTGGTTTTGGGGTCCCAAATAGGAGAGGGTCATCCTTTCTCCTTGTATTTGAATGCTGGTTCTTCATTTGCCTCATGTTTGAGCATGTTTGTTAAGCTTATGTTGACTCCATCTTAGCATGTATTTGGGGTTATTCTGACATGGGATACCACTGTTTTGATTTGGTTTTGTCACCTCATGCATGCCTTATACACTTGTAGTGTAAGATGTTACAAACTAGTTTTGTGTGCTTCATGATGTAGCATGTCATTCTAGCATGATTTGATTCCATTTCAGCATGTTATTGGTGTTGTTTGCCATGATATACCTCTGTTAAGGTTTGGTTTGATAGCCCCCATGCATGCTCCATCACTTGTAGTGCAATCTCACAAACTAGCCTAATGTGTATCATGCTTTAGACCATCATTCTAGCATGCTTTTGGCTTAACTCTAAGAAGCTTTGTTCATGTTTTAGCATGCTCCAGCTCTGATTTATGTTGTTTTGGTCATGCATGACTTGCTTTGTATAGCCATAGTGCATTTTAGCTTGTTAACTTTGTGTATCAAGTCCACTAGCATGCATTACTTGGACTATTTTCATGATTTTGCATCGTTTGTTATGTGATTTCAGTACATGTAGTGTGGTCATACACTTTCATTTGTCACTCTTTCAATGCTTCGAAGGGTTGGTCCTTTATGCCCTAAACATGAGTCATTGTGTATGCCTTCATGCCTAAGCTTGCGAGCTATCATTTCAATGTGTTTTTGGGGTTATTTTGCCATGATATAACTCTGATTTTTGTTGGCGAAGCCATCCCATGCTTGGTCTTGGTAGGTGTAGTGTAACCCTCCCTTTTGGCCTTGCCTATTCCATGCTTCATGCCCTCCATACTAGCTTATTTAGGCTTCCTTCCTTGCATGTTTTAGCATCATTTTGACATGCTCTAGGATTGTTTTGGCTTTCCATGGCCATATGCTTCATGTTTTGCATAGTTATAGTACAAATGCATATGCTAGCTTCAAGCTTTGAGCACCATATCATGCTTCATTTGTGTTGTTTGGATGATTTAGCATCACTTAACATGATATTTCAGAGTATGTAACATTTCCATGTTTCCATTTCTTCCACCCTTTGAGTGCCTCTAAGGATTGTGCATTGTTGCCTTGTTTATGGCCTTGTGTGTATGCATGCATGCCTAGGCCTTTGAGCCCTTATCTCAACATGTTTTGGTCTTTGTTTGACCTATTTGACCTATGTCCTTGGTTGGTTCATGCCTTTGTGCCATGTATTGTATGCCCCCTTTGTAGTCCTCTTTACTAGTCTTATGCTTTAAGGACCCTAGCATGCCATACTTGTGTTGTTTTGAATGATTTGGCATCATTCTTACTTAATTTTAGTGCTTATAGTGTTGTTACATTTTCACATTTGTCGCTCCTTGAGCACTCTTGAGAGTTGTGCTCTTATGCCTAGTCAATGGGCCATTGCATGTGCATGTTTTGTCTTGATCTTCATGCCTTAGTTTCATCATTATGGCCACTGATTTGGGCATGACTGAGGTTCGTCCATATTTGGTTTAAGTCCATTGAGCATGTTTGTTTACATGTTGTTTGCATGCTGATGTTACATTGCATTGTGTATGCATGCCATTAGTATTGGTAGGATAGCATGTTGTTTGCATGCTTGTTGTTCGCATTGTGTTTAACATGATTGTTGTTGCATTGCATGTGTGTGGATTAGGAGTTAGTCCAAACACGAGAAACGAGGGACGTTTCATACTTGAAGTGATAAAACATGCCTCAATTCCCGGTCGTCGACGCTCTTGATCATACATGATAGAGTTTAAGGCATTTATGTGTTATGTGTGCATTCATTTCACATTGATTCGTGCAATCTTGGCTTCTCGGCCATTAGGCATCGAGATACGCGATTAGTCGCCCGAGGGTCGAGAACCGCACTCCCTTGAGATCTTAAAATGATAGGGAGGGTGGTTGTGCACACATATCTTGCAAATACATTGCCATGCCCTTTCTTACTCTCTGTTGCAGCAAACTGGACAAGTGCAGCAAAAACTGGTCGGTCGACCAGAAAACTAGCTGGCCGCCACTTTTTCGGTCTCAGCAATGGTAAGTGGTCGGCTGGTGGTCTACACAACAGTCAACACGGTCGGCCATGTTCCTACAGGTTCCCATGGTGGAGTTGAAGCTATTGGAGCTTGGTGCAGTGCTCTGAGAATAATTGCAAACAGAGGCAAGTTGGGGCATCGCGACGGATTTCCGAACGAGGTGACCGAACATGCATGCGCTTCTCGCCACGAGGGCTTATCTTTACTGCTTTACTTAGCCTCTTTACTTAGCTGCTTTTTTTAGTAAGCTAGTGCTTTGGTTTTGTACTTAAATAGTTAATGCGTTTAGCTATTTGATTTGTGTTATAATACCTAGTTAGTTAACTTGTTAGTTAATAAGCTTCTTGATTAGTTAACTTGTTAGTTAATTAGATTTGTTTTGTAATAATTAGTTTAATTAGCTTAGATTAGCTAGTTAGCTTATTATTCGGACCCTCCGTCGAGAGGGCCAACTGTTGTAATAAGCATGCGTGTGTGTGATGCATGTCTTCCAACCCCCATTTCTTTTTCCCTTTTACTTACCCACTTACGATGGTTAGTTTTAGGGCATGTTTCAATTAGCATCCTTATGCTTCGCATGTGTGCACCCATTCATCTATATTGCATGCACCGGGCTGGGCGCATCATACTAACTGCATTGTATTTCAATATATTTACTTGAATATGTGTTCAACAGCATGTTATCAGGTTGCATTCACATGACATCTTAGAATAGCCGAGCCTATTTTAGTTGCATTTTTGCATGTGTTGCATTAGCTATCTTAACATGAACTAGGATCATGCATGATTTCTAATTAGTTCTCTGTTTTGGCTTGGAGTACACTGTGAGTGTTTACACTTTAGCATACTGCATGAGATGTGTATGTTGCCATGTTTAGCATGCTTGCCATGAGGCTAACTGCTTAAGTGATTAACTGCTCGAATGCCTGTAGGTGAAGGTTGGATTGCTTGAATTGGAACAATCCATCGAAATGCGAGTTTTAAGCCCACTTGAGGGTGGCAAAATTCACGACTTAGCCTACTTGCGAGTAGCACCTCTAAAACCGTTTTCAAACAACCGAACATGAAATGTTTTGTTCCAACTTAGGTGATCTAGTCTATACTTGTATGCTGTGCGCATCACATAGTAATTCTAGGTTAATAACCGAAATAAGAACACATGTGCTTTCAAAAAACAAAATATCATGTCAGTAAAGGCCGATCTTTGATCGGGTGAGCGGGGGTGCTCATTGCATGACCTTCCCTCTTGTACCCAAGTTCCTGAGCCAAGGCAATTTTGGTGATGACGAACACGTGGCCTTAGGCACGAGTCAGGGTTTCCTAAATTTCCCAAAAATAAAACATTTAGGTGGCGACTCTGTATCTGTCAAAGTAGTCCATGTTTGGCACTTCTTTATTAAAATCGATTTTCCAATCCGAACTTGTAGTAGCTAAGAAGAATCGATTCGGGCCCTTGCGCGCAAAGCCGGGAGTTCTCGGGCGGTCTACAGTTTCTGGCGACTCTACTGGGGATTTAGAGAACTTGACTCGAACTCATGATATCTTGTTTTGACTACACTTATGTGTTGTTTTGCATTGCATTTGCATTAGTGCGCCTAAGACACCGTGTTCACCGTCTGCTATTCCTGAACGGTTTGCCTGAGGCCGCGTGCCATAAGGTTGACTGGTTATGGGCTCTGCCACGATGGGAACACAAACCTCGGTTGTTACCGAGGCACCCTTTTTGACCATTCGACCTAGTGCATATCAGAATCTGTAGTGACTATTCCAAACTAGGACAGGTTGCTTACCCGATTGTAGGTTGTTTGAAACTACTATGTGCGTAGTGAAACCCTAGCTCCTGACAAAATAGGACAGGCAAACCCTACCCCTCCATAGGAGTGTTTTGGCTCTCATTTACTTGCTATGTGCTTTTAGAGTGTGCCTCTATAGGAATGCGTGTATCAGCTTGCAAGTCTGGGTATCAGGCCTGAGGGCACCAGTATTTTGAGAATTAGTTTTACCTAAGGGTATCAGATCTGGGGCAATGATTTGGGAACAATGATCAGAGTTTGAGAAAGTGTATTCAGCTTACAAATGTCAACTGTGTGTTGTCTTGCCAACTGTGTGTTGTCTTAATTTAAGCCATTATGCTGTCCATTTTTTTCCGCTTATTGTTTCCCTATTATGCTTTATTTATCTTTTTGCAAGGTAGTTTAGCACAATTGCATCTGACCAGGTAGATATTCCCCAAGCACTCTGGGTTAGAGGTCACAGACTTCATCGATCTGTGGATCTGATAGACGGACAACTAGTGTTCCACTCATTACCCCCGGTTATCAGACGGAGGTTAGTTAGGCGTAGTGCATCAGGACAGTGGTTGCCAGATCAGTGGTCTTTGAGTAGTCGAGCTGAGGTTTCAATTTCTACTACAGAGACAGATATACCGATTGTTCAGATAGATCAGTACATTGTGGCAGGCATGGAAGAGATGATGCGTCAGCTTCAAGAAACTATGCAAGCCATGCAGCGGGATGCTGTCCGCCAAGCAGAATTGGTCGTACGCCAAGCCGAGGTTGTGGCCCAACAAACAGAGTTGATTGCTAGGCTCTAGCAACAGCAACAACCACAGCAAGCCGGAGCATCTGCTTCACACCCACTTCCTCCCCCACCTAGGGTTTCAACACCCGGGGAGACTGTAAACGTCCAGGAAAATAAGGACGTTCCAACGGGGCTAGCTCCGCCCCCAATCCTACCTTAGCTGTCCAAAGCACCCACCAATCTAGTGGATTCACCGTTTGAATTTGAGGTGGATCCAATAGCGCTAAAAGTGAGCAAGCTACAAAAGCTTTTCAAGAAGGCTCAAGGCATGAAATCCATTCCGGATATAGAGGATAGATACACTGACTCGGCCGTGACGCTATCGGATCGGTTTAAGATGCCGCATATAGACCGTTTTGACGGTTCTGGAGATCCTATGGTACACTTGCTGTTATTTTCGGATATCCTAAGGCCAATGGGCTTCTCCAGATTGCAGAAGCTTTCCCTGTTTGGCCGGACCCTGTCGGGTGTTGCGGCTATTTGGTATGCAAAGCTAGAGGACTCTGCTAAGAGAAGCTGGGAGGAGATGGCTGAGGCCTTTATAGCTCAATACTCCTACAACACGTAGATCGAGGTCACAACTTGTGATCTCGAGACAACCAGGTAGGAGCCCAAGGAAAGCTTCTCTGATTTTGTGACCTGTTAGAGGTCCAAGGCCTCGATGATGACCATCAGGCCAGTTGACAAAGATCAGATATAGATGGTTGTGTGCAACCTCCAGTCCTAGCTCATGCAAGATGATCGTCCACCCCTTCCCACCTTTGTAGATTTACACGAGATAGGGGTGCAGATCGAGGACGCCATGAAATAGGGTCTGATTGATCATGAGAGAGAGCAGCCCAAGAGGGCATTCAACCGCAGTACGAATGTAGGCACGAGTAGTGCTGCAGCTGCCAGAGCTTCAGATGTGGGCATAGTCCCACCACCACCACTCCAAAAACCCTTGCAACTACTTTACTGCTGCGTCCGGAAGTAGCTCGCAAACAGCCAGATATGCACCCCGAGGCTAGAGAGTCTTTGCCCTACTATACATGTCTCTGTCCAAAGCTTTGGGGGTTTTGATCAAGAAAGGGCACTTGAAACCCCTAGAGCCGTGGCCGTTACCAAAAAAACTTTCTCCCTCCCATAACCCAGCAAAGTACTGTGCCTATCACTAACAGCATGGTCATGAAACCAACCAGTGCTTTCGATTGTGTCATGAGATTCAGGATCTCATTGACAACAGGGTGATCGTGCCTTCGGAGAAACCAAATGTCACCACCAACCCACTCCCACCATATAACCAAACTCCACCTCCCAAACGCATCAACCTGATCCAAACTGGGGTTGTGTCATACGACCCTAGTATATATATCACACCCTCTCACCTACCCAAGCCAGGGGTGTTCATTCCAGACAGCATGAAATTGTGCATGTTGAGCACCTCCCAAACCCAACCTAGACTGGTGGTGGTTCCTATTGAAGGTAGAATTGGGACGACTGCTGAGGTAGATGGTAATGAGGATTCAAAGCCTGAGGGGTTTGCAAGCTTTGTGTACAACCAGAGCGGCTACATTACTTCAACAGGCTAAGTTAGACCGAGAATAGAGCTGCCGGTAGGAGCAGAGATATATGTAGTTCGAGAGGATGGACCTAATCAGGGGCTAGATGACTTAGCAGAGCTAGAAGAGGACATTGCTAACCTTCAATTTTTCAACGAACAGGATCCGGGGGACGTGACTATCAACTGGTTTGATTTGGAAGGGTCAACAGAAGCTACTGGGTGGCTCAGCGACGAGTCGGATGTTGTTGAGGTACCTTAGCTAGAGCAAGGACCGTCAGAAACAGGGACACCAATAGTGGCCAGAATGGCCGGGAATCAAGAGCAACTGCTGGAGAGCACCGATGTAAAGAATTTTGCTCAGAATACGGGCAGTTTGAGTACAGAAGATGTTGAACAGCAGGCTGCACTGAAGCAGTTTGAACAAGAAAAGATTGAAGATCTTGAGAGAGCTAGAAAGGCCAAAGCCCCTATGGGGACAGAATGTGTTGTGCGTACAGAAGCAGTTGTAACAGAACCGGACAGGTGTCTGTCGATTGTCGATGGTATGTGGTAGGAAGACGACGACTTGCGTCTTGCCCACAAAGATGAATTGGGGGCAAAGCCAACTGGATGATACTTGGTATGTGGGAGAGGTGGACCACATGACTAGGAGTGGGCGGTACTTTAAGCCCCCGCACTTGGATCAATTAGAGGCATCTGGGAAGGATAAGGAGGCGAAAAGGCAGAAAGAAAAACTGCTCGAGGAGGAGGCTGTGCTGAAACAGCTTAAGAAGATACAAGCAGACATCTCCATCTGCGGATTGCTTATGGCCTCAAGAGTACACAGACAAGTTGTCCTTTCTGCAATGGACAGGGCTAAACTTTCAATTGACACCACGCCTGAACAACTGGTAGGGATGGTTTTTCCAGGAGGAGCTTCCCCAACATTGACCTTCACCGACAAGGAGTTGCTGCCTGAGGGCTCAAACCATAACAAACCACTCTACATCTCTGTGGAGTGTAGAGAAAAATGGATACCGATGGTTCTTGTTAACACAAGATCCGCTATCAATGTGTGTCCGTCGAGGACAGCATATGCTATTGGGTTGAAACCCGCAGATTTTGTGCCTACTGCCCAGGTGATACGAGCTTACGATAACACTAGTAGAGAGGTGATGGGGACTGTACAGATTCGGACTCAGGTTGGTCCAGGACAACAGGATATTAACTTTCATGTCTTGGACATTCCTGCGACCTTCAATTTACTCCTAAGGCGGCCGTGGCTGCACCAGGTGAAGGTGATCTCTTCCACTCTGCACCAAATGCTTAAATACGTCCACGGGAATGGGGTAGCTATAGTTTTTGGAAATTCTTCAATCCATCCGCCGCCAGAGGTCTCTACACCAGTTTTGGAGATTGAACATGGCGCGGAGGATGTGTTCTTATTAGGATTTACCCTAGCCGAGGCCCGGGTTGTACAGAACATACTAGCTGTTGATGAGGGGCTATACATCAGCGCACAATCTGTCTACCTTATGAACAAGCTCCAGCACATCCCCGGGATGGGATTAGGACGTAGTGGCCGGAAAGGCGTTGCATCATCGGCCGAAGTACCGTATAACCCACATACCTTTGGTTTAGGTTATCTGCCTACCAAGGAGGACTGGGTGAGGAAAGGAAAAGAGATAGCTGGAAGGGCCAGAGCAAAGCAAGCTGGGAAGCCTTATGAGTTCGTGCACCGGCCCATCCAGGGCACCCTGAACGGACGCTTTGTCCAAGAAAGGGAAGATTTTCCATTCTGCGGCTTCCCAGAGTTATGGCTAAATGTAGAGAGACGGCAGTTGCCGGGGTTTGAAATTTTCTTTGACCTGTAATTGTCTGGGGATGATGTTGCTGAGGAGCAGACAGACCCACCAGTTGAGGCTGAGCAGTGCAAGGAGGAGGATTTCGAGAGCACAGAGATTGAAATGGGGGTAGCACTGGCTTGTCTACTTTCAGATCCTCAGATCGTATAGGAGTGCTTGGGGGATAACTTCTCGGTGTCCATGATCGGGAATGAAATGGTTGTGAGCCCATCTTCAAACATTCTGGATGTATCCATCGCACCCTCCCTCGTCTGGCAATACGAGGAGGGATTCTTATCGAGCAGCACCGGGTCAAGTAGTGAGCCGGAATCTGATTTCACTGAGTCTGTGGAGTTGGAATCAAGATCCAGCTCGTTGAGTCTGAGTCCGTATTCTTGGGGGTGACAACCCGGATGCCACAGTCCTGTCTAGGTCGTCTTTTTCTTTTTCCTTTGAGTCTGTTGTAACAGAGGAATCAGGCGATTTGGAAGTGATTAATGAGAATGTGCTGTGGCTTCGAGTACTTTTCTGTGCCCTTAATTTATTGCATTAATCAGGACTTTCAAAATTTTGATGAAAACGACGAGGAAGAAATTCCTCCGGTTTTGAATATTTGCTTGATCAAGAGCAGGAGAGGTTTGTAAAACCCTTGGTTGATGAAATCACCACAATTAATGTTGGTACTGAGAAGGACCCGCGGCTGGTCCAGATCGGGTCCACGTTGTCTTCGGAGGAGCGCGAGCGCTTAGTCGCTTTGTTAAAAGATTTCAAAGATGTTTTCGCGTGGTCCTACGAAGACATGCCTGGAATCGATCCTGAGATTGTACAGCACCGGATCCCTCTTGACCCAGAGGCCCGACCTGTTAAGCAGAAGCTCAGAAGGATCCGCCCACTGGGCTCTCAAGATCAAAGAAGAGGTCACCAAGCAAATTGACGGGGTTCCTGCTGGTATCTGAATACCCAACTTGGTTGGCCAATATAGTTCCAGTGCCAAGAAGAGGACGAATTCGGGTATGTGTGGACTTCAGGGATTTGAACAAAGCCAGCCAGGAAGGACGACTTTCCTCTGCCGTATCGACGAATTAGTGGACTTCACTGCTGGGCATGCGCGCTCTCATTCATGGATGGGTTTTCAGGCTACAATCAGATATTGATGGCACCCGAAGACCGGGAAACTGCTTTTACCACCCCGTGGGGAACCTATTGTTATAGGGTGATGCCGTTTGGGCTGAAGAATGCTGGGCTACGTATCAACGGGCTGCGACCACAATTTTGCATACATGATCCATAAAGAGGTTGAGGTGTACGTGGACGACATGATTGTCAAGTCCAAGGAAAGAGAGGGCCACTACACCGCCTTGCAGAAATTCTTCCAACGGATCAGAGAGTATCGGTTGCGGCTGAATCCTCAGAAATGTACATTTGGTGTTACAGCAGGGAAAAATGCTGGGGTTCTTGTTCACACAGAGAGGTATCGAGGTCGATCCTTCCAAAATCAAGGCCATCTTAGAAATGTCACCGAGGACTGAAAAGGAGGTGCGAGGCTTTCTGGGTAAAGTGCAATGCATAAGACGGTTTATTGCAAAATTAACCTTAACTTGTGAACCACTCTTTGGTCTCCTGAAGAAAGGAAAGAAGCTCCAATGGCTGCTTTTGAACAGATCAAGCAATATTTACAAAACCCACCTTTGTTGTCACCGCCTGAGCCGGGGAAACCGTTGATTCTGTACCTTTCAGTGACTGAAACTACAATGGGTTGCATGCTTGCACAGGAGTCTGAGGACAAAGTGGAGAAAGCTATCTACTACCTGAGCAAGAAAATGCTGGATTACGAGACCCGCTACACTCCGCTGGAGAAGGCTTGTCTGGCCTTGGTATGGGCTACCAGGAAGCTGCGGCACTACCTGTTAGCTCACTCTATAATACTGGTTTCGAGATTAGATCCCATCAAATATCTCTTCGAGAAACCAGCACTTACGGGTAGGCTAGCCCGTTGGTTGCTTCTGCTTTCCGAATTTGATCTGAAGTACATGACGCGCAAGTCAGTGAAAGGGACGGTAGCGGAGTTCCTAGCCGATCACCCAGTTGAAGGGGATGAAGCAGTTGAGTATTGTTCCCAGACGAGGCCATTCTGCATGTCGAAGAAGAGACTTGGACGATGTACTTTGACGGAGCGTCAAACCAATACGGGTATGGGATAGGGGTGTTGCTGATAGCACCCCAATTCCCGCATACCTTAGCATTCAAACTCCGGTTCAGAGTTCGAACAATGAGGCAGAATATGAGGCATGTATTGCTGGTTGAAGCCGCCCTAGAACTAGGGGCAAAACGGTTGGATGTCATCGGGGACTCGAACCTTGTTGTATCTCAAGCTAAAGGAGATTGGAAAGTTAAAGAAGAAAAGATGAGAATCTATCACCAGACCTTGGACGTGCTGATTCCTCGGTTTGAGAAACTGAATTTGCCATCTGTTAAGAGAGAACAACAGGTTCGCTGATTCATTAGCAACTCTATCTTCTATGATAGACATCCCTTTCGGAGTCCGGATGCGTCCGATCATCATCGAACAGAAATTCGTGCCGGCCTACGAGCTGATTGATGACAAGATGAGAATCCCTGGTATTACGATGTCTGGAACTTCTTGGAAAAAGAGGTATCCACCAGGGGCAAATGCCAAAGATAAGAGGGCAATTCGAAGAATGGCTGCTCAGTTCATCGTCTGCGGGGTAAACTGTACAAGAGGGTCATCTCGGGATGCATAAGTGTGTGTTGATGCTGAAGAATCCAAGCGCCTGATGGAGGCCATCCATGGAGGAGAGTGCGGAGCGCACATGAACGGGGTGATGCTAGCCCGGAAGATCCTTAGACAGGGTTATTACTGGTCCACCATGGAGGAGGATTGTATTGGCTTTGTCCGGCGATGCCACAAATGTCAGATCCATGCAAACCGCATGAACATTCCGCCGTCGAAGCTGTACAACATGACTTCGCCATGGCCGTTTTCAGTCTGGGGGATTGATGTAATTGGGGCTGTCACTCCAAGGGGTCCAACGGGCATGAGTACATTTCTGGTAGCGATAGACTACTTCACGAAGTGGGTTGAGGCCCAATCTTACGCGGTGTTGAAGGCATCGCATGTTGCTAAGTTCATCAGGAACAACATCATCTGTCGCTACGGGGTCCCGAATGAGATTATTTCGATAATGGTTCCCACTTCAAGAAGGAGGTGATCGACTTGTTGGAGAAGTACAACGTGGCTTTTCATAAGTCATCTACATATCGGCCAGACCAACGGAGCAGTTGAGGCCGCCAACAAGAACATCAAGCACATTCTGCAGAAGATGGTGGAAACCTACCGGGACTGGCCAGATAAGCTGCCATTTGCTCTGTGGGGCTACCGGACTTCAATTCGAACTTCTACTGAGCAACTCCGTATTTTGGTTTATGGGATGGAGGCTGTTCTGCCTATCGAAGTTGAGGTTCCGTCATTACGGGTATTGGCTGAGTGTCAGATAGCTGAGGCAGATTGGCAGCAAAGCAGGTTCGAAGAACTCATGCTCTTTGATGAAAAGGCTGAAAGCACTGTATCACGTCAGGGTTATCAACGAAGAATTGCCAGGGCTTTCAACAAGAAGGTTAAGTCCAGGAATTTGAAAGAAGGGGATCTAGTGCTCAAAGACAACCGAGCTCCCATCCACGACCCTAGGGGCAAGTTCAGACCCAATTGGACTGGCCCTCATCATCAAGTCTATCTGGTCGGGTGGAGCTGTCGTTCTGATGGACCTAGATGGCCTAGAGTTCTCCCAGCCGATCAACATGGACAAGTTGAAGAAATACTATCCCTGAGTGGCTCGCTAGGCCGAAAACCCGAAAGGGCGACCTAGGCAAAAGTTAGAGCATGAAAAATTTGAAATAATAAAAACTGAGCTCGCAAGGTTGAAAACCCAGAAAGGGCGGCCTTGGCAAAAGTTAGAGCGCAAAAGGAGAGTGTTAATACACGAGTGAACCTGAGCCGAACTACGTAAGGCTTGATTCCCATCTTTGGGATACGTAGGCAACTTCATTCTGAAGTCCAGCCATAAACACTTCCCATCAACTTTGTCCATGTGATCATGTTGGTCATCTTTGTCTATTCTGCATTCAAGAGCTCGGTTGTGATCTCCAGTGCAGTGCTATTCAGACTAGGGGCAACTTTCCAGTTGCTGGATCCGGGGTTGTACATCTCAGTGATAGATCTCCGTGTCCAGTTTGATCCATATCGAAAATGGTTTTGAAAAGTTTTAATAAAAGTTGATTTTGCTCAAATTAATCTTTTACAACTTAGACCATTTTGGACCAAACGGAAAATTTTCAGTACCCACACCTTCAATTACATTGATTTCAGTACAGAAGTTCTCCTACTCTTGAATACAAATTGAAGTTACTTTTTATTACATTCATAAAGAAAACTTGAAAGTACTGATAAAGGAATAAATTTGGGCATGGATAAGTTAGGTGTTCCGTGTGCCCCCTCCCAGAGCTGGTCGAAGCTCTGATATCAAAGTAGGCCCAACTTGCGCCTCTTCATCAAGCAAGCTATGCACTCATCAGAGAGGGCGCAACTGAAAGTGGGAGCAGGGGCTAGAAGCTCCCTCATCCTTCATGGTGGCATACCGAGCTAGCTGTGCGCCTCGGACTGGAAATGCAGCAGGGTACTCTATCTCCTCTTCCGGGCAAGTCTGATCATGTTCGAACTGGCGCCGGAATCGGAACAGAAAGTAAAAGACACAGTGTGTCAGGCCGATCAACTGAATCCCGGGCTGGTGAGACATGCTGTAACTCATCACCGGTAGATTGAGCCAAGGGCAGTGCCAAGCAATACTATATGTGGACAAACTGCACATCCATTCGCACCACTATCCCTTATCAGGGGCATCGACTAAACGTCGCCAGAAGAAACAGCCGCGAGCTGAATATGTTGGGCATGAGTCCACAACCTTCAATTTATCCATCAACCATATCTGGATAGGGATGAAAAATGAGAGATGAAAGAATAGAGAGGTGTACGTGGAGAGAAAAGTGAGAAAAAGGGTTTTGAGAAAAAAAATCGAGCCTGAGGTTGAGTGATGTAAGAAATATATGTGAGATAGGGTGGGAAACATTACCTGCAACTATAGTGGACTTCTCGCGAATCTAGTCGTCTCTCGATGATGAAAAGCATCCAAACCCATCAATGTCTCAGCCAGTGTCATGGCAATACAACTCTTGCCCTCTTTTAAGCCTTGGGCAACCTCAATCAAACGGACGCTAGACCCTCCGGAGCCTGAGGCAAGTAAGAAATGAGACAGCATGCACAAGCAAAGCGCATGTCGCCGAAAACCTTGCCAGTGATGATCGCCGCGGTCACCAGCACCAGAAAATTAATGAACCAAGCTGGGGATGTCCAATTCTCCATCGCAGATCAAAGACCGAGCGTCATGCATAGTGAGCTTGTACATCCGTCCTAAGGCTTGGATGTGGCAAAAACGGAATTGTGGCAAAATCTCTTCCTCGCGTTCGGACTCCATCAAAGTTTGGAAGTCTTTGAAAGTGGGACATATCTCTTGTCTGCCGAAGCTAAAGACGTGTGTTACCGGATTCCAAAACCTTGCCACGGCATAAAGAACGCAAGACACAGCGGGGTGCGACTCTGCATGAATAGTGCATTTATGCCGAAGCCTCGGAAATTTACCTTTTCCGAGCCATCCAAGTTAGCAATCCAATTTGTGAGATTTTGGACAAGAAATGCCTCCATTTTGGTGTAAAACTGAGTTAGAATGAGGGAACCACGAAGCTGGAACCTTTATGGAGGATAAGGCACTATTTAGAGGACATGTGGCAAGAATCTGGAGGTCCTCAGCCATAACTGGTCGGCCAGCCAGTTTTTTTGGTTTGCAAATCAAAAAAACTGGTCGGCAGGCTTCCTATGGTGGTCGGCCATGAGCAAAAAGGTGGTCTGCAGCTTTTTCTTGTCTCCAGAAGAGAGTCTCTAGCCTTCCTGTGTGCTGAGAGTGTTGAAGGTTCGAGTTTACCTTTGTTTCGGATGCATTCCGTCGCTTTATTTGTCCAAAATGCATTTGCTTATCGAGTTGTTAAGTTTTGCTTATCTAGTTGTTAAGTTTTGCTTATTGCTCTTTGATTATTGAGTTGTTGCTCGTTGCTTATCGAGTTGTAAACTTGTTAAAGTTTTGTTGTTGCTTATTGAGTTAAGTTGTTTTGTTTGTTACATTGGTTCACTACCTGACTTGGATATACCCGATGTTCAACTTCCATTCAATCTCATTTTTTTTTTTGTGTAAAATGGTGCGATGCGATGCTTAGAATACAATACAACACTTTTTGAACAAAGAGTCGTTTTCATTCCATCATAGCTTCTTTTCACAACATTTTACAACAGGGTACAAGTTTTGAAGAAAGTAAAACTGCCTAAGCTGTACAATGTGTTACAACTACATGTAAAAAGAAAAATAAGACAGGAACATCTGCATCAATGCTATCAAGCTCAAGACTGAGAGGCTCTCTTCGCCCTCTTCAGCTGAGCAGCCTCTGCACTATCGCTGTCGGCACCCTTGTCTGAATCGGAGTCACTGTCCTCGGAATCCTCCTCGGCGTCACCTCCGTCCTCAGAACCGGAACCGGAGTCAACATCCCTGCCTGCAGATGTCTCTGACTGTGGATATGCTGACTCCTCCTCTTCGCTGGACTCCTCGTCATGCTTGACAGGTGCTCTGTGTCTCCCCCAGCCGCGAGTCGAGACCCTTCTCCCAGCTGATCGAGAAGGCCTGGATGGCCCGACCTGCAGTGGTGCAACCTGAAAAGGCAGTTTTGAATACATTAGCCAGAGTATGTATGTCAGATATCAGATGCAAGTATGATGCATGGAGTGTGTGCATGCAGATATAGAATGTGAATGTGATGTGTCAGATGTGCCAGATGTGCTCTACACATGTAGTGAATCAATATAGTGAAATGTTCGGTTTCCATATGTCATCAGAAGTATGATAAATACAAGGAAATTGAAAAGTACCGGAATGCCGGAGGTGTACAGTAGCGTCTCCCTCCGTAGGACCATGCTCTCGAGTGAGGCCACTACTCCGAGCAACCCCTCAGTATACTCTCTGGGAGGCTACAGATATAAGTTCAAGTCATCAATGAATGAATGAATGTCTAAATATCTGAGTGATAATTGAAAACTGTGGAGCATACCGGTGGTGAGTCAGAGTCACTAACATATTGGATGATCCGGCAGTGGAGGCTCTAGCGAAATCTCGTAGATGTCCCATACTGCCAGCCGTCAGCTCGGTCGAAAATCTGGCCACCAGCATACTGGCAAGTCGAGGGCATCCCTCTAGTCCTACCCCTCGATGTGCTAGACCTGCTAGTGGAAGGGATGTCTACAGCTCGGGCGCGACTCGACGACGGCATATCAACAGCCCTCCTCGTAGGAGTACGGACACCTGTTAGTGAAGGCATCAAGTATGTATGGCGGTATGTTGCGTACTCCCCCTCCTCCAGGAAAAGAACTGCGTCGACACCCAACATAAGGTCGTCAACCCCCCGGGGAGTGAGGCTCTCTGTGGACCGCATGTCCAGTGGAGGTGCTGAGGGGATCTCCTGAGTGGGATTGCCCATCGTCTGGTGCATGAAGCGATCCCCGAGAAACCAGGCTCTGCAGACTGGTCGCTCAAACAAAACCCTGTATCGAGAGGCGCCCCATGCCCCGGCGAACTGGAACCAAGAATACCGGCATCGCTAGCCAAGGCTGCCAAGTGATCTGCGGGTAGCAAGTGTATAAACTAATTGGATGTTATAAATATGCAAGATGAATCAAAGCTGAAAGCATAAAGAACTGAGAGTTCTGGTTTACCTCGGTCACCCGCACTGTGTCGAAGTACTGTCGGAGATATAGCAATGTCCCCCGGGGCCTAGGCCAGCACTGATCCTCAAATCTACGTGAGTATGGTATCTCAAGCGGTTCCTCGACCTCCAGCTCGGGAGCGAGCATCGGGAAGTAGGCATAAACCCACAGTTGTGAAAGGCAAGACAGTCATAATGACAATACAAAATGTACAGAAAATGGAGAATGCTGAGTGCAGAATGCAAATACAGAATGTCTAGAAAATGCAGAATGCTGAATGCAGAATGCAGAGTACATAATGTAATGTGTGCAATGTGTGCAGTGCGCAGTGTACAGATAATGAAAAGCAGAAATGCAAATGAAGAGAGTAGAATGTACCTCCCAGGCTCTCCAGTAGTCGCCTACTATGGTCCTCTGCTCCCGAGAGGTCGCGCTCATGTAGCAGTAAAGGGTAGCGAGGCCAGCGCCGCCCCAATCGAAGTGCCGGACCTGTGATAGGTCTACCAGAGCACTCAGCAGATATAGCCCAATCGTGTTCCCCCTGTCGGAGAACAGTGTGGTCCCGAGGAGGAACATCAAAAATCCCCGGGCATACTGCTGTATGGCCTCAAAAGTCGCGAGCGTAGTCCTCCTGTACAGCACTGCAAACCAGGTGTACCTGACCATGCCCAGTGATCTGCAGGCCGGCGGGAGAGCTCCAAGCAAATAAGTTAAAGCTGCCTCCCACTCACCCATATCGAAATCGTATGGGATCGGCCGACCTGCCATGTCGAGGCCTGTCAGTATGGAGAAGTCATACAGGGTCATCGTCATGTCCCCGGTGGCAGAAAAATTGAAGGAGTTGGCGGTGTCCCACCATCTCTCTACAAGTGCACCCAGAAAGGTTCTGCTCGTCGGATGTCGCGACAATCCCATACAAAATGGGCCAAACTCGGCCTTATCTACAATATACCAAATAGTATCTGGGAGCGCTATGTACCACTCCCTCGCAATGATCGACCTGTAACCCCGTGTGAAATGGGAAGATACCTGCATGTAGAATGAACAGATGTATTCAGTTTCAAAATAAACAGAATGCTATGTTATGAACTGTGTGTTCAGATTGAGCAGTGTTATGAGCCGTGTGCAAAATAAACAAAATGTTGTGTTATGAACTGTGTGTTCAGATTGAGCAGTGTTATGAGCCGTGTGCAAAATATACAGAATGTTGTGTTATGAACTGTGTGTTCAGATTGAGCAGTGTTATGAGCCGTGTGCAAAATAAACAGAATGCTATGTTATGAACTGTGTGTTCAGATTGAGCAGTGTTATGAGCTATGTGCAAACTAAACAGTGTACTGTGCTATGAGCTGTGTGTTCAGATTGAGCAGTGTGCTATGTTATAAACTGTGTGTTCAGATTGAAGAGTGTGCTATGTTATTAGCTGCGTGCCAATTAAACCAAATACTGTGTTATGAACTGTGTGTTCAGATTGAGCAAAATACTGCGTTATGAACTGTGTGTTCAGATTGAGCAAATACTGCGTTATGAACTGTGTGTTCAGATTGAGCAAAATATTGCGTTATGAACTGCGTGTTCAGATTGAGCAAATACTACGTTATGAACTGTGTGTTCAAATTGAGCAAAATACTACATTATGAACTGTGTTCAGATTGAGCAAAATACTGCGTTATGAACTGTGTTCAGATTGAGCAAAATACTGCGTTATGAACTGTGTCTTCAGATTGAGCAGAATATTGTGTTATGAACTGCGCGTTCAGATTGAACAATGTGCTATGTTGTGAGCTGCGTGCCAAGTGAGCAGAATACTGTGTTATGAACTGCGTGTTCAGATTGAATAGTGTGCTATGTTATGAGCTGTGTGTTCAGAATGAGCAGAATACTGTATTATAAGATGTGTGCCCGAATAGGCTGCGTGCCAAATGAACAAATGAGTTGTGTGCCCACAATGAGTTGTGTGCCCAAATGTGCCGTGTGCCCAAAATGAGCTGTGCGCCCAAATGTGCTGTGTGCCCAAAATGTGCTATGTGCCCAAATGAATAGAATGCTGTGTATGAGCTGTGTGCCGAATGAGCAGAATGCTGTGTATGAGAATGTGTTCAGAACGAGTAGGTAAGATACATAGCGAAAGCATGAAATGTGCAAGAAATACAAAATACTTTGCAGAAAATGTAAAAGTGAAGTACGCACCTCGCACGCATGATGAAATAGATGAGACTCTGGCTCCCGTAGCAGCAAGTTTGCGGGCGCCCTTCACGCGAAATCGGTAAAATGATGGAAGGTACTCGGGGGCAGGATGTGCTCCTAAGGATGGTATGTCGTAGGATCGAAAGGCCGTATCCTCGGCGGCAACAACATAATGTCAGGCTCATCCTCTACTCTCGGAGAGCCTCTGCCATATGGAATATCGTCAGCTATCTGAAAAGAGGTCCAAAATGAGCAAAAATGCGCGGAATGAGCCAAAATTGCAAAAAGTCAACAAAAGTTAACTCTCAGGAAGAGAAAAAGTCAACAAAAGTCAACGCTCGAGAAAAGGTGCTAAACTTCGAGACAAACATACCTCAAGTGGTGAAAATGGAGAAAAAAGATCTGAAAACAAATTATAATAAGTTCAAAACGAAGAGAATCAAAAGTTTTCACGAAACAACTTCGCGTAGGGTGTTGGAAAACGCGTATAAAGTGCAGATCTGAGAGGGAAAAGGGTCTAGGGAGGAAGAGAAGTTGATTTCGGCCTTGGAGGTATGATGAAAAGTGATTTGGAGTTGTATACTTAAAGATCCGGCCATTAAAAGACCAATTTGTCCCTGTTTTGCTAAACTGGTCGGCTAGCCAGTTTTTCTGGTCGGCCGACCACTTAAGTGGTCAACAACTGGTCGGCCACTGATCTAGGTGGTCGGCCAGCCTCCTGGACGATCTTCAGAGCTCCATTGTTCTCCCTGTGTGTTTTGGTAATGATTGGAGTCCTCGGCTCTCAAGAAAGTACAAGAAAAATACACTTTTCGGCTAAAAAATGTCCCCGCGGGAACTTCAATTCAAGTCTTCTATGCGTAGCTCATCATCACTCATCAAGAGCAAGGTGTATCATTTTTAAGTATGTTGTGACTCCTCTGAGAGGTAAATCGGAGGTTACAGTTGAATTGCTAGTGTTAAGGTTTGTATCTCCTTTTTCAGCATTTTGCTTCAAATATGCTTTCAGAGTCACACCTCTCTTGCATTATCATGCACACGTTAAGCGCATTGTTATGCACATTTCTCTTGCATTGTTATGCACTCCACCCGCGTTGTCGCGCACTCTTAGGTTGCATTGTCATGCACTCCTCCATCCGCGTTGTCGCACATACTTAGGTTGCATTGTCATGCACCTCTTCACCCGCGTTGTCACGCATACTTAAGTTGCATTGTCATGCACCCCTCCACCCTTGTTGTCACGCATACTTAGGTTGCATTGTCATGCACCCCTTCACCCGCGTTGTCGTGCATACTTAGGTTGCATTGTCATGCACTCTTCACTTGCGTTGTCACGCACTTTTCACTTGCATTGTTATGCACCTTCACTTGCGTTGTCACGCACTTTTCACTTGCATTGCTACGCATGTTTGCATCGGCATCATATGTGCATGCATTTATCTCACATTGGAATTGTACCATGTTGTAACGTGGGACATGTGTTTCTAACTATATTGTACCTGTTAAATTTCTTTCTTATGTAGGCACAATATTATATGTACGGTTCATTTGAGGCTGGTGCGACCAGATGGTATTGTATGTCCAGTTCATTTGAACTTCTCTTCCTTCTCCGCGTGAGACGCAGTGAGAATTGTATAATTTTCTTACATCCTTTCTGAATGAGATATAGTTTGGTTCATATTTATTCGCTTGCTTAAACTGTTGCATTTATTTTGCATATTTGCTTCATTACAGCTTTCTTTGCATGATCATAAGTTATGTTCGACATTGTGCATGTCTCTTGTATCTTGCCCCTGCCTACGGGCGCATCTCTTTGTTATCTTGCCTGTTTGTCTAAGTCTTCAGCCTTGTCAAAAATGGGTCATCTCTGGGCTTTGACATTCACTCACGTCACTTCTTGACTACCGAGTTCTGTCAAAGAGGGGCAATTGTAGACACCCCATTTTTGACCAACCTTAAGATTCAGACATCGTCGATTGAGCGCTTGGTGATAGTGCATGTTGTGCTCATTTCGAGTTTCCGGAGTTTTCGGCTGAGTGCCTTGCCTCCGGCCCTCTGAACGCTTTGTGTTTTGGCTCAGTTTGTGCAACCAAGCCTTGTTTTCCTTGCCTGGAGGGAGGGAGATGGTCTGTGGACTACCTTTTGTGGCCGTAGACCACTTTTCCTGCTTGGAGACTAGTTTCCGGTTTTCGGAGCCTTCGGCCGTGTGCCTTGTCTCGGGACCGCTTAACGTTCTCCATTTGGCTTGGTTTTTGAACCATGCCTTGTTGCCTCTGCCTAGAGGGACACTGTGGTCCGGGAGGCCACTTTTTGTGGTCGTAGACCACTTTTGATGCCTGTAGACTAGTTTTCGAGGCTCCCGACCGCGCGCCTTGCCTCCCGTACTTTCGTCTTGCATCCCCTTTGGTTTGTTTTTGGTACAAACCTTGTTTTCCTTGCTTGGAGGGTGGTACAAGGGTGGGAGACCAGTTCTTCCCCTTGGAGACCACTTTCCTTCCTGCCAGCCAGTTTTCTGGTTAGCTAACTGGTTTTCTTGGTCTTTGAGCCATCTTTTCTAGTTGGCCACCACACAACTGACTTGCTTTCAGTGTGCAGACCTCTCCTCTCCCTGGCCGACCAGTTTGCTTTTTGGGAGACCACTTTCACTGGTCGGCCGACCAGTGGAAGTAGCTGGGCGACCACTTCAAGTGGTCGGCAGCTTTCCATTACTTTTTTGAGATATTTTCTAGCCAGCTGTAACAACTGGAGGGCACATAAACCATCCTCCATACACATGTATGGAGGGATGGCTTTAGGCCTTAAGCTTGTTCAACAAGCTTGGACTTTGGTTCTCTATAAGAGAGAACCTACCCCCTCTTGCCTTAGGTTCAGAAAAAAATCCTTTGAGCTATATATACACCCTTGTCTCTATATTTGCTCATTCTCTCTTGTTTTGTGCTTAAAAGTATAGTTTCTCCATACTATTGCACACAAACACACACTCAAACACCATCCTATTGTTGCTGAGGCACTTTGAGGTTGATTTTGGAGTTTTGGGCTGGTTTGAGCTCAAAGTAGTTTTTGGAATTGCAGCCTTGAAGTGGTTCTACAAGGGTGAGTTACTAACCGTTAAAACCCTTGTTTTTGTTTAAGCTTTTGGACCTACTTGCATGTTGTTTTAGGCTTGACTTTATACTACAAAAAGTTCTGATTTTGCATGCTTGTAATGTTTGTTTAAGGTCTCTTTTGTGTTGGGGGTAGTCTACCCCACTTAGGCCTTGTTAGGCCTTGTTTTGAACCTTCCTTTTAAGCTATTGGGACCACTTCTTTTTGGCCTCTTACCACTGAAATCCAGAGGATTTTCAGTGGTGGAAAGGTGGTTTGGGGTCCCAAATAGGAGAGGGTCATCCTTTCTCCTTGTATTTTGAATGCTGGCTTCATTTGCCTCATGTTTGAGCATGTTTGTTAAGCTTATGTTGACTCCATCTTAGCATGTATTTGGGGTTATTCTGACATGGGATACCACTGTTTTGATTTGGTTTTGTCACCTCATGCATGCCTTATACACTTGTAGTGTAGATGTTACAAACTAGTTTTGTGTGCTTCATGATGTAGCATGCCATTCTAGCATGATTTGATTCCATTTCAGCATGTTATTGGTGTTGTTTTGCCATGATATACCTCTGTTAAGGTTTGGTTTGATAGCCCCATGCATGCTCCATGCACTTGTAGTGCAATCTCACAAACTAGCCTAATGTGTATCATGCTTTAGACCATCATTCTAGCATGCTTTTGGCTTAACTCTAAGAAGCTTTTGTTCATGTTTTAGCATGCTCCAGCTCTGATTTATGTTGTTTTGGTCATGCATGACTTGCTTTGTATAGCCATAGTGCATTTTAGCTTGTTAACTTTATGTATCAAGTCCACTAGCATGCATTACTTGGACTATTTTCATGATTTGGCATCGTTTGTTATGTGATTTTAGTACATGTAGTGTGGTCATACACTTTCATTTGTCACTCTTTCAATGCTTTGAAGGGTTGGTCCTTTATGCCCTAAACATGCACCATTGTGTATGCCTTCATGCCTAAGCTTGCGAGCTATCATTTCAATGTGTTTTTGGGGTTATTTTGCCGTGATATAACTCTGATTTTTGTTGGCGAAGCCATCCCATGCTTGGTCTTGGTAGGTGTAGTATAACCCTCCCTTTTGGCCTTGCCTATTCCATGCTTCATGCCCTCCATGCTAGCTTATTTTGGCTTCCTTCCTTACATATTTTAGCATCATTTTGACATGCACTAGGACTGTTTTGGGTTACCTTGGCCATATGCTTCATGTTTTGCATAGTTATAGTACAAATGCATATGCTAGCTTCAAGCTTTGAGCACCATATCATGCTTCATTTGTGTTGTTTGGATGATTTAGCATTACTCAACATGACATTTCAAAGCATGTAACATTTCCATGTTCCCATTTCTTCCACCCTTTGAGTTCCTCTAAGGGTTGTGCATTGTTGCCTTGCTTATGGCCTTGTGTGTATGCATGCATGCCTAGGCTTTTCAGCCCTCATCTCGGCATGTTTTGGTCTTTGTTTTGACCTATTTGACCTCTGTCCATGGTTGGTTCATGCCTTTGTGCCATGTATTGCATGCCCCCTTTGTAGTCCTCTTTACTAGCCTTATGCTTTAAGGACCCTAGCATGCCATACTTGTGTTGTTTGAATGATTTGGCATCATTTCTTACTTAATTTTAGTGCTTATAGTGTTGTTACACTTCCACATTTGTCGCTCGTCGAGCACTCTTGAGAGTTGTGCTCTTATGCCTAGTCAATGGGCAATTGCATATGCATGTTTTGTCTTGATCTTCATGCCTTAGTTTCATCATTATGGCCACTGATTTGGGCATGACTGAGGTCCGTCCATATTCGGTTTAAATTCATTGAGCATGTTTGTTTATATGTTGTTTGCATGCTTATATTACATTGCATTGCATTGTGTATTGTAACAAGCCCGCGGGGGACCTCGCTACAGCTCAGACTCAATTTGTTGTCACGGTTCTTAATCTTGAACCAAAGAGTCCAAATCCGGCAAATCGTTTTGGAAAACAGATTTTTTGAAAGAAGTGCCAAACATGGACTGCTTTGCCAGATACAGAGTCGCCACCTAAATATTTTATTTTTGGGAAATTTAGGAAACCCTGACTCGGTGCCAAAGGCCACGTGTCCGTCATCACCAAAGTTGCCTCGGCTCGGGAACTTGGGTACGATTGGGGAAGGTCACTTCGTGAGCACCCCCGCTCGCCCGGTCAAAGACCGGCCTCTACTAACCATGATATCTTATTTTGAAAACATTGTGAGTTCTTATTCCGGTTATTAGCCTAGGTTACTATGTGATGCTCGCAGCAAACAAGTATAGACTGGGCCGCCTGAATTGGAACAAAACATTTCATGTTTGTTTGTTTGAAAATGGTTTGATGGTGCTACCCGCAGGTAGGCTAAGACGTGGATTTGCCACCCTCAGGTGGGCTTAGAAAACATGATTTTGCCACTATCTAGTGGGCTTAAAACAAACATTTGATGAATTGTCCCAATTCAAGTAACCCAACCTCCACCCACAGGCATTCAAGGCAGTTATATCACATAAGCACATAGCCTCATGGTAAGCATGCTATTCATGGCAACACTCACACGCATGCAAGGATGCTAAAGCATAAAACTCACCGAGTACTCCAAGCCAAAAAAAAACTATTAGAAATCATGCATGATCCTAATTATACAGAAATGCCTAATGCAACACATGCAAAGATGCAACTATAGCAGGCTCGGCTATTCTAAACATGGCATATGGAATGCTACAACTAACATGTATTCAATTTGGAATTGAAATACAAATGCAGTTTGTATGATGCGCCGAGCCCGGTGCGTGCAAAACAGATGAATGATGCAAACATGCTGTCATACTGTATGCTAATTGAAATATGCCCTATATCTAACCATCATAAGCGGTAAATAAAAGGGAAGAAAGACGTGGGGTTGGAAGACATACATCACACACACCACACTTATTACAATTATGCCCTCGCGCAGAGGGTCCGAATAAATAATACAGTCCGAAATAAAAGAATAATACAGTCCGAAATATACAGTCCGAATAATATACAAATTCCTAATTAATTAACAAATTAACTAAGAAAAACTGTAAACTGGCATGCAAGCCAGGGGCTGCCTGACTTCTGATAATGAATGATGTATGCTGGGCTGCCTTGGAAATCCACTGGGATGCCCCAATTAGCCTCTGTTTGCAATGTTCCTCGAAATGCGTGCCAGACTCGAAAAGTTGCTGATTCTTATTTTGCTGCAACAGAGAGCAGGAAAGGGGCATAGCAATGTATTTCACAAATATATGCATGCCTCGATCCTCGTGCCACCAATCACGCATCTCGATGCATGATGGCCGAGGAGTCGATTGCACAACTCAATATAGGATGAATGCAGTGAATGCTACAAAAAACCTAACTCCATCATGGGTAATCCGGAGTGTCGGTGACTTGGGAATTGAGACCCGTTCCGTCACTCGGAGTACGAAACGTGCCTCGTTTCCCGTGCCCGGGCTAACTCCTATCCCGAACACGATGCAATATGCATGATATGCATGAATGCAACTAAAATACAATCCTAGCATGCACAATGCTATGAAAATGAGATGCCTCGAAATGCGTGCACGGGCGCGCAAACCGAGGCGATGATCCTAAGGCATGAAATGGCATACGCAATGCAAATTGGACTTACACTAACACGAGTGGACCTCAGCCACACTCACATAAGAGGCCGATGGATGAAAATGAAGCGCCTCGAAATGCGTGCACACGGGCGCGCAAACCGAGGCGATGGCCTAAGGCATGAAATGACTAAATAGATATACAATGAGACTAAAAATGAGGTCTCGAAATGCGTGCCCACGGACACGCAAACCGAGAAAATGGCATACGGAATGCAACAGGACTAAAATAAGATATGCGATGCAATATGGGCTTACACCAACATGAGAGAGCCTCAGCCACACTCACACGGGAGGCCGTGAGATGAAAATGAAGTGCCTCGAAATGCGTGCACACGGGCGCGCAAACCGAGGCGATGACATACGCAATGCGATGAGACTAAAATGGCATACAGAATGCAAAATGGACTTACACTAACATGAGTGAGCCTCAGCCACACTCACATAAGAGGCCGATGGATGAAAATGAAGTGCCTCGAAATGCGTGCACACGGGCGCGCAAACCGAGGCGATGGCCCTAAGGCATGAAATGCATGGAAATGATATGCAAACATGCAAATGGAATTTCAGCACTCAAAATGATGCAAAACAGTCCCGAAAGGGAAATGACACCAAATGTACGGAATGTCCCGAAATGCGATATTAAGCACCCGAAATGGCCTACAGCCATACTAAACATGCATATATGGACATGGAATGAAAATACAGTAGCAAGGCAGCCCCAAGACAAGCATTTTTCAGTCAAAAAAGGGCTAAACAGCAAGCACACATAGGATTAAGCAAGAATGCAAAAATGGCCCCGCAAGAGGGGTATTGAAGCAAGTGATACATGCGATGCCCAAATGGAAAAGTACCCTTCTACAACACTGATGAGGGACTAAAAATATGAACATTTACAGTAGATGACATCCCCCAACTCAGTATGAAAACATGCTAAAAATGTCATGCAAGAACTAGGATACATAAGGCTATAACATGAGGTACCCCAAAATTCATCAAACCAGAAAAGACCCTTAATGAAATATGTCAAGAAGATCAAAATATGACTCTTTCCAGTTCTGATGATGGCCGAAAACAGAAGCTAGATAAGCTTAAAAAAGCATGCAAAAATGGGGGTCAAAGAGGGATATAAGACAAGCACAACATGGAGACCCCAACAAGGTTGATCCCTTCTACAATGTTGTATAGGGACACAAAATAAGCTTACTCACAGTTCATGACATGCTCCAAAACAGACTACATGTAGGTCAAACAAATCATGCAAATTTACGGTAAATATGAGAGATTATGAAGCAAGTGCATGATAGAGAGGCCAAACAGGGTTGAGCCCTTCTTCAATGTTGAAGAGGGGCTCAAAATAGGCCCACTCACAGTTTACATTATGCTCGAAAACAGATCACTCATAGGCTAGAAAAAGCATGCAAAATATTGACATACAAGATGATATTGAAACAAGTGCACCATAGAGGGCTCAAACAGGGTTGAGCCCTTGAACAAACATGAAGAATAGCTCAAAATAGACCTAGTTTCAGTTAAGGTCGGAGCCCAAAACAGTAATAAAGTAGGCTTAAGAAAAGAGGCAAGAAAGTGCTACAAAAGAGGGATGAGACTTACCCTTGAAGACCACACTTTTGCTACCTCTTGGCTTGAGGAAGTTGCTTCTAAGCCTTGAGAACCTCTCCTTGCTGCTGGAAATGGAGTGGTGATGGTGGTGCTTGATGATGAAGAAAAATGGCACAAACTTGAAGAAATAAAGAGAGATGTGTATGTTCTTGAGCTCAAAGCAAGTGTTTAACTCTTGAGGGAGAGGGAGAGAGATGTATGCATGCAAGGGTGGTTGAGCCAAAGTGTGTGAAAAGGTGTAGCCTTAAGGGATTAAGTTCCCTTGCACACAAAATATCCCCCGAAATCAGATATTTTGGGGGATACAGCTATACAGCTGTAAAACACACCTCCCAAGGAGCATGGCCGGCCAAGCACTTTTGCTGCAGGTGGCCGGCCGGCACCCCCTATGGCCGGCCGGCCAAGGGGTAAAAATGAAACAAGAATTGCTGGCCGGCCACCACACATTGGTGGCCTCCCATGTGTGCTGAACAAGACCCTGTGGTTGGAAATTGGCAACTCTGAAACAGAGAGAAACAACAAGCCACTTTTCAAAGAGGGTTCAAAATGGACAAAGAATTACTGGCCGGCCATGTTTTTAGGATCCTCCCATGTGTGTACAACACAAATATGTGGTTTTGGCTTGAAGAAAATGGCCCTAGGGTGTTCAACATTAGCCCGGAAGTGAGAAAAACGGGCGCCGGGGGGCGCCGGAAGAGCATAACTGGTTGCTGAGACAATTGCTGGCCTCCCACCCTCCAGTGATCTTCCTGATGATAAAACAGAGGTACCTGCCAAAAATGAACGAAAACCGATGCAAAACGAATGCTCGGGGACCAAAACACGCAGTTCGGGGTCCCGAAAATAGGCCGTTAAGCACCGAAAGTGGCATTCGGCCACGAAGTGGGTATCTAAGACCCCAGTGTCCCTCGAAAGGGAGTAAATGAGATGCATGCCAAAAACCGGAGGAATCGGAGATGGTTGGGTGGTCCCGAACCGAGGCACACGGCCTGACGGCTCCGAAAACCGGGAACCGGGCTCCGAAATGGGCAAAATGGCCTACGGCCACGAAATGTAGCCCACGGCCACTGAGAGATGGTCTACAGGACCTCTCCCTCCCCTCAAGAAAGAAACAAGAGAAAACCGAGTCTGGTTCGCAAACCGAGGCAAGGCACAAAGAGAGTTCGGAAGTCCGGAGGCAGGGCGCACGGCCGCGACTCTGAGACTTCTGAACGAGCACAATATGCAACATCACCGAGCGCTCAATCGGTGACGTCTGAGTCTTAAGGTCGGTCAAAAATGGGTCTACATGTATGCATGCCATTAGTATTGGTAGGATAGCATGTTGTTTGCATGCTTATTGTTCGCATTGTGTTTAACATGCTTGTTGTTGCATTGCATGTGTTTGGATTAGGAGTTAGTCCAAACATGAGAAACGAGGGATGTTTCATACTTTGAGGTGATAAAATGTTCCTCAATTCCCGATCGCCGACGCTCTTGATCATACATGATAGAGTTTAAGGCATTTATGTGTTATGTGTGCATTCATTTCACATTGATTCGTGCAATCTTGGCTTCTCGGCCATCATGCATCGAGATGCGCCATTGGTGGCCCGAGGGTCGAGAACCACACTCCCTTGAGGTCATGAAATGATAGGGAGGGTGGTTGTGCACACATATCTTGCAAATACATTGCCATGCCCTTTCTTGCTCTCTGTTGCAGCAAACTGGACAAGTGCAGCAAAAACTGGTCGGTCGACCAGAAAAACTAGCTGGCCGACCACTTTTTCTGGTCTACAGCAATGGTAAGTGGTCGGCTGGTGGTCTACAACATCAACAACTGGTCGGCCATGTTCCTACAGGTTCCCATGGTGGAGTTGAAGCTATATGGAGCTTGGTGCAGTGCTCTGAGAACAATTGCAAACAGAGGCAAGTTGGGGCATCGCGATGGATTTCCGAACGAGGCGACTGAACATGCATGTGCTTCTCGCCCCGAGGGCTTATCTTTACTGCTTTACTTAGCCTCTTTACTTAGCTGCTTTGTTTAGTAAGCTAGTGTTTTGGTTTTGTACTTAAATAGTTAATGCGTTTAGCTATTTGATTTGTGCTGTAATACCTAGTTAGTTAACTTGTTAGTTAATAAGCTTCTTGATTGGTTAACTTGTTAGTTAATTAGATTTGTTTTGTAATAATTAGTTTAATTAGCTTAGATTAGCTAATTAGCTTATTATTCGGACCCTCTGTCAAGAGAGCCAACTGTTGTAATAAGCGTGCGTGTGTGTGATGCACGTCTTCCAACCTCCATTTCTTTCTCCCTTTTACTTACCCACTTACGATGGTTAGCTTTAGGGCATGTTTCAATTGGCATCCTTATGCTTCACATGCGTGCACCCATTCGTCTGTATTGCATGCACCGGGCTCGGCGCATCATACTAACTGCATTGTATTTCAATACATTTACTTGAATACGTGTTCAACAGCATGTTATCAAGTTGCATTCACATGACATCTTAGAATAGCCGAGCCTATTTTAGCTGCATTTTTGCATGTGTTGCATTAGCCATCTTAACATGAACTAGGATCATGCATGATTTCTAATTAGTTCTCTGTTTTGGCGCAGAGTACACTGTGAGTGTTTACGCTTTAGCATAGTGCATGAGATGTGTATGTTGCCATGTTTAGCATGCTTGCCATGATGCTAACTGCTTAAGTGATTAACTGCTCGAATGCCTGTGGGTGAAGGTTGGATTGCTTGAATTGGAACAATCCATCGAAATGCGAGTTTTAAGCCCACTTGAGGGTGGCAAAATTCACGACTTAGCCTACTTGTAAGTAGCACCTCTAAAACCATTTTCAAACAAACGAACATGAAATGTTTTGTTCCAACTTAGGCGATCTAGTCTATATTTGTATGATGTGTGCATCACATAGTAATTCTAGGTTAATAACTGGAATAAGAACACATGTGCTTTCAAAAAACAAAATGTCATGTTAGTAAAGGCCGATCTTTGATCGGGCGAGCAAGGGTGCTCATTGCATGACCTTCCCCTCTTGTTCCCAAGTTCCCGAGCCGAGGCAACTTTGGTGATGTGACAGACACGTGACCTTAGGCACGAGTCAGGGTTTCCTAAATTTTTCAAAAATAAAACATTTAGGTGGCGACTCTGTATCTGGCAAAGCAGTCCATGTTTGGTACTTCTTTATTAAAATCGATTTTCTAAAACGATTTGCCGGATTTGGACTCTTTGGTGATTTATCAATCTTGCATTGCACTTTCTGAGATTAGATTCAGAACCGTGACACGAGTCCGAACTTGTAGTAGCTAAGAACAAACGATTCGCGCCCTCGCGCGCGGAGTCGAGAGTTCTCGGGCGGTCTACACCCCCCTATTATTAACTATGACTTGTTTTCTGTCAGAGGCTGTAGGTAATCTCACGATTACTGGCCGGTTGTGATCCTAATCTATAGGGGCGGGTGTGGGCCATGACAGAGTGGTATTAGAGCATGAGTAATAACTCACACACTTGTCCAAATGAGTAGTATGGTGTCTAGAAATTATCTAAGTTGCATTCATCTAATAAATATATGCTTGAATGCATCGGGATTGTGCTAAAGTGATTTAAAATATGCAACTACATGATATATAATTGTTGACTAATTGTATGTATATGCTCTTTCTGTACATGAATATTGTGTATACTCCTATATGAATTATAATGCAAGTCTCATTAGATAATGGTGAGAACAAGAGCCGATGAGCTAGAAGAATCCTCCACTGCTCGGCTAGACCGCATGGAGAGAATGATGCAAGACATGGTAGAAACATTGAGGAAACAACAACAATGGCAACAACCGTCACTTCCACTTGCGATACAACTTGTACAAGATTTACAAAATGATGAGTGAACAATTGCTCTCACCAAAGAATTCAAGAAAATGAAGCCACCACTATTTCATGGGGGTGTGGACCCATTGAAGGTCGAAGCTTGGGTCCTTGGTATTGAAAAGGTGTTTGAAGTATTTCCATACCTTGAAACACAGAAGGTACAATTGGCCAACTTTACATTGGGGGATGAAGCAAGAAGGTGGTGGATGCTAATTCGAGATGATAACAAGGGTATAGACTGGACACGGTTTCTTGCACTCTTTTATGATAAATATTTTCAGCAATTTGTTTGCGATAGAAAGGTGTCTGAATTCGAAGGACTAAAGTAAGGCAATGTGACTGTGGCTGAGTATGAGGCCAAGTTCACTGAATTGGCTAGGTTTTCTCCACACATGGTCAACACCGAATATAAAAAGGCAAGGAAGTTTGAGAGAGGTCTTCGCAATGACATTTTAGAAAGGGTAAACATGTTGAAACTGCCCACTTATGTTGACGTGTTAAATTAAACATTGACGTCAGAAACTAACATGACCAATCAGAGTAAACCATGAGCTAACTAGAAAGCTAAGAGGTAGGGCTTTTTCTCAAAGAAGAGATTGTCAAAAAAGCAAAATGCGGGATCCTCAAGCACTTTAGGCTCTACTAGAGATACGACACTAACATGTACTTAATGTGGTAAAAAGCATCACGGGGTTTGTTACTATATTTCCGGGGCTTGCTATAAATATGGTGAAATGGGACATATGGCAAGGGATTGCACTCAAATTGAGCAAGAAAGAAGTAGGAAACCAACTGCTAGTTCGACTAGATCCATTCCAAAACCGGGCAATACTACGAGGCCTGCTGCTACCAGAGACACAATGAGACAAGGGAAAGTTTTTACACTTGTCCCAAGAGACACACGAAATACTGAAGTTGTTGTCTTAGGTATTATTTCTATATGCAATCAAGATGCTTTAGTGTTAATTGATTCCAGCTCAACGAATTCCTTCATGTCTATTATATTTGCATCTAAATTGACTAGACCCCTAGAATCATTGCCATATTTGTTATGTTTATCTGCTCCATCTGGGGAATCTGTATTATGCACATCTGTGTATCGTGTTTGTGATACGCAAATTGGCAGTGCTGCCTTGTATGTGGATTTGTTACCCTTGGACATTAGGCACTTTGATGTAATTCTGGGTATGGATCGGTTGTCTAAATACTATGCCACGATCGATTGTGTAACAAAACGAGTTGTGTTTAGACCGCTAGGACATATTGAATTTGAATTTGTGGGTAATGGGATAGTGTCTCCACCTTATCTGATCTCAGCAATGAAAACATGTAAACTACTCAGGAAAGGGTGTTAAGGTTATGTGTGTGGTATTTTGACTAAACAA
Source organism: Camellia japonica (assembly GCA_030407325.1). NCBI lineage: Eukaryota > Viridiplantae > Streptophyta > Magnoliopsida > Ericales > Theaceae > Camellia > Camellia japonica. The sequence continues at coordinate 125,327,843 of JAPPVO010000036.1, read as the reverse complement.
TTTGTGGCTGTTGAAATGGATAGTATTCTTGTTGTTAAACAATTCTCGGATGTATTTCCCGATGAACTGCCAGGGGGATTGGTTGATAGAGAAATAGAGTTTACTATTGATGTTGTCCCAGGCACCTAGCCTATTTCAAAACCCCCCTACAGAATGTCTATTGTTGAAATGAAAGAATGGAAAGAACAGTTGCAAGACTTGCTTGAAAAAGGTTTATCTGATCATGTACTTCGCCATGGGGCACACCAGTGTTATTTGTAAACAAGAAATACGGGACTTTACGTTTGTGCATTGACTACCGGGAACTGAACAAGGTAATGATCAAAAACAAATATCCATTGCCCTGAGTTGATGATTTATTTGATCGTTACAAGGTTGACAAGTATTTTCAAAAATCGATTTGAGATCCGAGTACCAATAGTTGAAGGTGAAGGCAGAAGATGTTGAGAAAACCGCATTTAGAACAAGGTATGGTCACTATGAATTTCTTGTTATGCCATTTGGAATGACTAATGCACCTACAACATTTATGGACCTTATGAACTGGATTTTCAAAACTTACCTCAATGAATTATTGTGATTTTCTCATTGATGATATTTTGATTTATTTGAAAAATAGTGTGGATCATGAACAACATTTGAAGATTGTTTTGCAAACACTTAGAGAAAAGAAATTATTTGCTAAACTAAAGAAATGTGAATTTTGGTTGGATGAGATTGTTTTCTTAGGGCATATCATCAACAGAGAGGGGATTTTAGTTGACCCACAGAAGATAGAGGCATTTGTGAACTGGCCTACACCAACGAATGTAACGGAAGTCTGCAGTTTCATGGGTTTAGCTGGGTACTACAGAAGGTTTGTGAAAGATTTTTCAAAAATAGCAGTGCCTCTTACCCAACTTACACGCAAAGGACAACCATTTGAGTGGAATAACGAAAGAGAATCTGTCTTCCAAGAACTGAAAATGAGATTGACTACTGCACTAGTGTTGACATTGCCCACAGGTATGGAAAACTTTATGATTTATAGTGATACATCTTACAAGGGTCTAGGTTGTGTGTTAATGCAGAATGGGAGAGTAATTGCCTATGCCTCCAAATAGTTAAGATTGCATGAAAAGAACTACCAGACGCATCTAGAATTGGCCACAGTTGTGTTCGCTTTAAAAATTTGTCAGCATTACTTGTATGGGGAAAAATTTGAGGTTTATACTGATCATAAGAGCCTGAAATACTTCTTCACCCAAAAAAAGTTAAACATACGACAGAGAAGATAGCTCGAATTGATAAAAGACTATGATCTCCAAATTCTGTATTACCTGGGAAAGGCCAATACAATTGATGATGCCTTGAGCAGAAAACCAATAAGGAACTTGACTTGTCTACTCACTGAACATAAGGAAATCCTGCATGACTTTAAGAAGTCTGATGTTAAAGTGGTATTACATGAACAAAATGGGTTGATAACCACTATTGCAGCCCAACCGGCAATTATTGATGAAATCAAGTAGAGGCAAAGAGAAGACGAATTCTTCAAGAAGATAATTGACGAAATTGAAGTGAATCCAAAATCGGGATATAGTATTGAAAATGAAGTGTTGAAATTTCAAGATAGAATGTGTGTGTCGAACATTCCTGAGTTAAAGAAGAAAATTCTAGATGAAGCTCACAAGTCAATGTTTGCAATGCACTCGAGAAACAACAAGATGTACCGAGATTTGAAACAAAGCTATTGGTGGCCTAATATGAAGCTCTAAATTGCAAACTATGTGTCCAAGTGCCTTTAATGTCAACAAGTTAAGGTTGAGCATCAAAAACCGGCAGGTCTACTTCAATCTCTCTCTATTTCGGAATGGAAATGGGAGCATATAACTATGGACTTTATTGTCGGACTACCTCGAATCCCGAAACGTATGAATTCTATCTGGGTTATAGCTGATAGACTGACTAAATCTACGCATTTTCTTCCTGTAAATACTTCTTATGATGCTTATAGACTTGCCTCTTTATATGTTGATGAAATTGTCTGTTTACATGGAGCGTCGGCATCTATTTTGTCGGATAGAGATCCAAAATTTGTATCTAGATTTTGGAAAAGCCTTCAAGCAGCAATGGGGACAAAACTCAGATTCAGTACTGCATTCCATCCACAAACTGATGGATAGTCAGAACAGACTATACAAACGCTAGAAGATATGCTTCAAATGTGTGCCTTAGATTTTCAGGGGAGTTGGGAAGATTATTTACCGTTGGCAGAGTTTGCATATAATTACAGCTTCCACTCCATCATTGGCATGGTGCTATATGAAGCTTTATATGGTAGAAAATGTAGGTCAATGGTTTGTTGAACAGAAGTTGGAGATAGAGTTTTGCTTGGGCTCGAAATCGTACAAACTACCACCAAAAAGATTAAAATTATCCAACAAAGACTCAAGACAGCATAGAGTCGGCAAAAGAGTTATGCGGATGTTAGAAGAAGGCCTCTTGAATATGAGATTGCGATCATGTGTAAGTTTGTATAAATTCAATGAAAGGCTAATTGAGGTTCGGTAACAAGGGTAAATTGTCACCCCGTTACACTGGGTTGTTTCAAATTTTGAAAAGATTTGGTCCTGTTGTTTATAGAGTTGCTCTACCACCAAGAATGGAACAAATGCACAACATATTCCACATATCAATGTAGATGGGCTATTTGCGAGATCCATTCCACGTAATTGATTATCACCGAATAGCCCTTGACAAAAATATGGAGTAGAAGGAATGGCCAGAACGAATCATTGACTGACAAGTAAAGCAACTGAGGAACAAATCCATTCCAATGGTGAAAGTAGAGTGGAAAGAACAATATGGAAGGGATGCCATGTGGAAGAAAGATGAAGAGATGCGACAACACTACCCACATTTGTTTTCGATGAAAGGTAACATAAATTTGGAGGAACAAACTTCTTAGAGGGGGGAAGAATGTGATAACCCCATTCTGTGATATATTGTTAATCGTAATTATACTTGTGATTTGTGCTTGATGTGAATTTAGATGCTAATTATGTGACTCTCTGTATTTTTTAATTCATATCTGTCTAACGTAGGAAAATCTGTTTAGTATTCTAGTATAAACTGGAAATTGAGGATCGTAGAGGCGACTAAAATCATAATTAACTGTACCATTGTGATTAGCATAATTTTTAAAGTCTATGGCAAAATTTAATTAAAAACTGATTCGGATCAAAATAATTAGATTAAATTGATTAAAATAAGTGCAATTGATTAACTCTAGGCAAGTATGATTAGATTAAGCTAATCACCACTATATATAATATATATATGTATAGTTAGTGCTTAGGCTCAAGATATTGAGCACATTTTCATCTCTTGGCTAAGTTTATACACTTTAGAGAGGGAAAACACTTGATTTAGAAAGAGACAGGGACCAAATTCTTGTACAATAACGGAAAGACAATAAATACAGAAAATATTCCTGCACAATAACGGAAAGACAATAAATACAGAAAATAAAATACCATTCTCCACGATTGTGTCTATCTTTTAATACAAGAAACATATTTATTACATACATCATATATTCTATATGGCATGCATATACAATACGTAAATAAATAAATAAATTAATGTTTTTACAAAATAGATGCCTTTAGGCTGATATAAAAGACTGTGTAACCCTTAACGAAAATATAGGCACTCGACCTACAAAATATAGAGGCCATATAGGCCAACAATTAACAGAGCTATCTCTAGCTTATGTACACATCTGAAGTCAACCCAAGGTCGGGGCATGTTCTCAACGCTTCAAAATTTATTAATAACGTAGGGTGAACATATAATCTATTAAAAAATTCTTTATGTCTACTAATATGTATCCACAAAAGCATTTGATAATGATACTACACATATATAGGATGCTCAAATTCGTTTTCTATCAATAACAATGTTTACTTTCCAAATTTCATAAATTCTCAAAGTGTTTAGTAAGAACCTCAATTCTCAATTCATTTCATTATATTCCATTGAAATCCTCTCAAGGTACATTCATTTGTTAGTGCCATCACTACGTACCATCTAAACACCACACTTTATTGGTTGCTAGCTGGAAGAACAAATGTATACCTATTCTGTAGTGGTTCGGGTTCAGCTAGTCCATTTTATTCTCTTGGGTTGGGACACGGGATTGTCCCCAGGGTTCGTGGCCTTGTTGGTGTGGTGTAGGGCCTTAGAGGGTCTTGGGTTGGTTGTGTAACAGTAGCATAAAATTTTCTTTCTGTACAGGTCGTGCCTACGACCATTAGGCTCGCAACCGTGATGGTATAGTCTGGTGGTCGTGCCTGCGATGGGCTGTGGCCAGACCATAACCAAAACATAGCTTTAGGTTAGTTGGCTGGAGGCAGGAGGGTGTTGCCTGTGAGGGGCCATAGTGTCAAGCCGCGACTAGAGTAGTCACGCTCGCAACCAGGTATCCTAGGTGATCGCACTTGCGGTGGTGGTGATCGCGCTCGCGATGGTGCCGGTCGCACTTGCGACCTGTTGAGATTGCTAGTTCGTGTCCACAAGGTGTTAGACCATGGACGCGATGGTTTGTTTATTTTAGTCATCAATGTGTTAAAAGGCCACTTTTTCTAGTTCTCTCTCTCTTTTCTTTTCTGCCATTTCGAACCTTTAAGCTTTCAAGCTTGGGTTTTCATCTATTTTGAGTGATCTTTAACCCCTAGTTCCATAGTCCAAAATGTAGAGCGTCGTGAGGGCTTCGATTTAATCTGAGTGGACCGTGTTTTCATCGTCGGTGGATTTTTGGCTTTTCTTTTTTTCACGATGAGAGGTAGGGATTCTAGAGCTTCTTTTCAATACCTCGCTATAGATAGACATGTGGTACTTTTTACAGCATTTTGTTTTCAAAACAAAGTGTGATTAATTACTTTGTTTATAAAACATGAGAGTTTGGAGCGAACAAGAATATGGAAATACCTACGGGTGTATTTATTGTTTTGATTATGTAATTGATGTCTAGAGTTTTGTTCTTGGCCATTGGTGGAGGATGGTATTGATTGTTGCTAGATATATGCTATGAGTACTATTATAGGAGGGCCATGTAATAAGGAATATTTGTGTTGATTGTAATGACATTGTAATGACAATTACATCGTTGAGTTGTGATTATTTGTTAGAGAAGGAACTGGAATGCTTATGGATGTGTTTATATTATGAGACTGTCGTTGGATAGTTATGGTTTTGATGTGTAGTAATCCGTATTGTGTTTTGGACACGCTTTGGAAATGTTGGAAAACCCTTTTGAACGGTGGTGCATGGAGCACATTTTGAAAGAAGTGGGGTAATGTATTAATTGTTAATAGTTGTGGTGGTGTGATAATTGGACTAGGTGTATTTATTACACCCGTGTATTATTTATGTTGGTCAGTGTGTTATGCTTTTATTATGATGTTGTTTGGGGGTCCATTTCCTGGCGTATTGAGCCAGCAAAGCGTGGCACCTCGACAGAAGTTTCCTCGTCCCTTTCAGTTTGTGCCCGGTAAAGTGTGAAAGGGGGTCCATTTCTTACTGTATTTGAGCCGGGCAAGGGTGGCGCCTTGTGATACGTTCTTCTCCCTTTTCGGTTTGCGCTCGGTAAAGTATGACCTGAGGGGCGCCCCCTTCCACGTGAGGCAGGTAAAGTGTTATGTGTTATCTGCATTGTGGAATCTGCCATCTGTGCTATATGCCGGTGGAGACGGAATTGGTAGTATGTATTACTCTCAGTTATTTATTTTTGGATATACGTATTATCGGTTTCGTGTCATGGTTGTGTTTCTGCCGTTAGGCCCATGGCCAAGAAAGATAGTAGATGAATTGGTGCATAGATGCGTATAGTGTATTGAGATGTGGGGTTGTGTTATGACTTGCATGTAGGCACGTGTTTTCAAAACAGATGTTTAAGTGAGATTTTTTTATGTTAATGTGGAAGGTTTTATCAAACGAAGAATACAGTTTTGAAGTGTTTTTAGAAGAAAGATGAGAATTTAAAAGAAAATAAATGATTTTTATACTGTGTTGTATCAAGAGAAACTTTTTGGGAAAAACATATTTATACGAGTATAGTTTTGGATATTAATGTCACATTACTTATATGGTCTATTGTGGTGTATGCACGATCATTTCTAGCTATATGCTGTGATTTGTTAGGATCATTGGGATCTCTATTGGGCTTAGTGCTCATCTCATGTATTAACAAATTTTTTAGGTTCACAGCTGGAAGATTGTTTGAGACTTGAAGTCTTTTGTTATGTTTGGCTACATGGGCTTTCTATTTGTTGGCTGAGTGTCATGTGATGTATAAGGGTCAATTTCTTTATTTCTATCTATGGTTATTCAATGTAAGCCTAGGGGCATTATACCATTGTAACACCCCAAAATAAATAGTCATTCTACTTCATTATAATATTGCTAACATGCGGAACACAACAACAATACGATTATGCAATATCGTGTCCAACATATGCCTTAGTACATTCTTTTAGTTTTGCAGCATGAATTTTGTCCATAATGAATAAAACTAAAAATTACTAGTTAATGTCTTAAATGTTACAAATTTTTAGGGTCTTGCCCGGTTACAACAAATGAGTTACAACTTAATACAAAGAACCCTGTGGCTTAAATTACAACAGATAACCAAGGAAAACAATAAATACGAGCCTCAAGCTCCAAGATCCTCCCAAGTCATCACCTTGGTAGAGGCACAACAATTCATTCAAAGTGGTTTCCCTCATAAGGTGAGCAAAAAGCCCTGTAGAAATAAACTTAATGACATGTATGAAGCTTAACAACGCCATAAGATGAATGCACGTGAAATATCATGGTAAAACATGTATTTTCTTTCTTTGAAACAATGTAAGGCGAGATTTCCAAAACATCTTCCCAAATTAGCAATATTCCTTCAAAACAATCGAGTGGTAAATATAATGAATAAATCTCCAGGGCTAGTGTTTATAATAGTAATTATACAAGTCACTATGCCATTTTTACCGGTAATCATCGAAAGGCTCAGCACCTACTGCGCAGGTTTTAGGTCTCACACCATGGATACACAGACCAACTTAATTCTGCTTTAACACCCCCTTACAGCTTCACCATTTTATTTACCATTTCAGTAATACAATATATGCATCTTAAAACAACAACACATTTTCCAAAACATGAAATCTCCAGTTATAAATCCATGATATGCACAATGCGATGTATGATTTGTATACATTTTCATTTCCCTAATCCACATGAAGTTTCTACAACAATCAATACAACCCTCCACCGATTGCCAAAAATAATTATCTCTGATTAAAAGACAACAACAACAACAATGATTTTCCAAAATCATAACCAAATAAGAATCCCAATGATTTATACAAAATCTCATGATTTCCAAAACAACATTTACACTCCTCACGAGTCTTGTGAACCTCAATTGAAAATATATAATTTTCCCAAAAACTGCTCATATAGTTTCCAATAAAACCACCATTTCAAATGAGTAAATAATACTCAGTATTTTTTCAATTATTCATAATATTTCTCAACCAAACCTCATTTCAACCAAAATCCCATAACCATTCGAATTTCATTTTTTTTCAATAAAAGCATCCAAACCCTAGTTTTTTATTAACCTTTGAAAACCCATTAAAAACCAAATGTGTCATAACCCCGTTCTGTGATATACTGTTAATCGTTAATTATACTTGTGATTTGTGCTTGATGTGAATTTAGATGCTAATTATGTGACTATGTGTATTTTTGAATTCATATCTGTCCATCGTAGGAAAATCTGTTTAGTATTCTAGTATAAACTGGAAATTGAGGGTCGTAGAGGCGACTGAAATCAAAATTGACTATACCATTGTGATTAGCATAATTTTTAGAGTCTATGGCGAAATTTAATTAAAAACTGATTCGGATCAAAATAATTAGATTAAATTGATTAAAATAAGTGCAATTGATTAACTCTAGGCAAGTATGATTAGATTAAGCTAATCACCACTATATATGTGTATAGTTAGTGCTTAGGCTCAAGATATTGAGCACATTTTCATCTCTTGGCTAAGTTTATACACTTTAGAGAGGGAAAACACTTGATTTAGAGAGAGAGAGGGACCAAATTCTTGTAGAATTGACTTAGAGATTGAAGATTTGGGAAGCTAGGCTCAAGAATTTGCTAGAGTTGGAAGGATTGAAGGCACCAAGTGAGTATTTGAACTCTAATTCATGAGTTTAAGCCCATAATAATGTGTATTCACGAAGAATTGGAAAATAAATATTAGATACAGCCTTAACATGAAGAATTTTGTGTCAAAACTCACATGTATGCATAATTTTGTTGAGTCTCATGAATTTGAGCATCATTTGTACCATTTGAGATGGAATTGGAGACTATATTTCACATGCATGCATAATTCATGAAGTTGTGAAGCTTGATTGCATGAGTTTTGAAGTTATCAAGAAGAATTTGTAACAGTTTGGGACTTGCTTGATGAATTCATGATAATCTGAACTTCAATCTTGTAGAATTGACTCATATGATCATCTTAATGGTTGTATGACTCAAATATAGGCCATTATATGTGAGTTGTACCATTTAAAAACATATTTTGAACCTCAAGCAACATTCTGGAAAACCCAGAATGCGTGCAAGTCGCTCGAGCAAAGAAATTTTAGCTCGAGCATAAAATGCAAGCTCCCAGTACTTTTACAGACAATTGCACAGTGGCTCGAGCAGGAAAAGTTGCGCTCAAGCGAACCCTATTTTGAACGTTCGAGCCTAAAATTCAAGTAACTAGTACTTTTGCAAAGCTTTACAAGCCATTCGAGCGAAGGAAGTTGCGCTCGAACAGAGTGTCCTATTTTAGGAACTTTTGAAAAGTTGTTTGATGTTCCAATTTCCAGTCTATTTCATTTCTGAGCATTCGTAGGCACACATTGAGCATCCTAAATGAATTAAAGGACATGAAAGAGGCCTATGAGAATTAAGCAAACTAAAGAACTGGTTGAATTGTATTATGAACCAATGTATTGTAAATTATATATGGTCAAGTGCAAAGACGAATCAAGCACCGGAACACAGTGAGTAATATCTTAGTAAAGATATTTTTTGGTATATATGATATTTTGTAAATGTTAACTATGTAGTAAGTTTCTAAACTTCCGAATTGGTAATATGAATAAGTATTTTATTCGTTTGATTCGCAATGGAAAATGTAAAGTGATTGATGTATGAATATGAAATAGGCCCAAGGTCATTCGGTATATTTGACAAGGATACGGATTGAGCCTAAGGCCATTTTATATGATTATTAAATGGACCAAAGGTCATTTTGAATAAGGAATTGATTGGACCCAATGTTGTTTTGCATATGATGGACCAAATGTCGTTTTGAATACAAAAGCAAATGTGAATATGAAATGTTGGACCCAAGATCGTTTTGTATATGAATTGGACCCAAGGTTGTTTTGCACATAATGGACCTGAGGTCTTTTTGTACATGGATATGATATATTGGACCCGAGGTCGTTTTGCTTTGTTATGATCTATAAATTTGACATGAATAAGGAGAATATTTCAAATGTTTAATTATAAGTACGATTTACTTAATGAATCTCATTCATGAACCCTTTTACTCTTATATTATTCACTGTGGCGTTAGCTTATTCTTTATTTATATGTATGTAGGAGAGCAGCGGGATGTCCAGCCCCAGTCCCAATGGCATGTGAGGGAACAGAGTTTTGAGAAGTCAACCAAGGTCGCCTCACACGAGGCCTTGCATTTAATTTATTTTGTTTCTTTTTGTGGTCATATGCGACCAACTTTGTGTATAACCTTGGTTTTGTTAAGACTGAATTTGGAATAATCCTGGATATAAGTATATTCATACTTTGGATGTTTGTATGGTGTGTTATTGCATAAATAAGAACAGTTTTTGTTAAACCATGTATGCACAGCTCATAGGATAACTTTTGCAAGTTCTGCTTCCGCAATTTGGCCCCCCCTATTATTAACTATGACTTGTTTTATGACAGAGGCCGTAGGTAATCTCACGAGTACTGGCCGATTATGATCCTAATCCATGGGGGCGAATGCGGGTCATGACAAAATGACATATATACAAATATGTGCATTAATAAATATATATCTAAATCTATTTTTTTGAAAACCCATAACTAACAAAAATAACATATAACGAAGCTAAACAATTTGCACGTCATTAAGAAAATCCCTACCTGTACTCTAGAAGAGGAGAAAGCCCCAAGTTCTCAAAATTCAACATCAATGAAAATACGAACTTTTCAGATTAGAACAAAGCCCTTGACGAACTCTATCTTTTCTCTAAAGGACAAAGGTATAAAGATCAAAGGGTGAGGGTGTATTTGAGGTCTAAAGGTGAGTTTTAGAGAGAGGGAGAGTATATCTAGGTTTTTGAAATGTTTAGAGAGAGAGAGAGAGAGAGATAAATGAAATAGGGATCTAAAAAGTGACTTTTACGGACTGATATATGTGCAGACTGCTCGAGCGACCAAAACACTGCTCGAGTGACCAAACATAATAAGTGAGATCGCTTGAGCGAACAAAGTTACACTCGAGTGCACAATGACACCCTCATAGAAGTTTTGCAGACAGAGGCTAACTGCTCGATTACAAGAAGGATCGCTCGAGCGAAGACCTCTCGAGCGTAAGAAAGTTCGCTCGAGCTAAAAGCACTACACTCTCAAAAGTTTTGAAGACCTACGAAAGTACTGGGAGCTTGCGAAAACTACTCGAGCGCAAGAAAGTTCACTCGAGTGAACAAGCAGAATTCTGGGCAATAACTCCTTTGAAAAACAAATTCGCAACCTGCTTTAAACGCAACCGCAATACTTAAACAATCGAATTCAACAAGGAATAAGATGAACAAGGTCATGAAGAACCATCAAGACAAACAATCCCCGATCCAAAAAAAAAAAAAAAGGGGGGGGTCGGGTCTGAACTGGAATTGTTATAACCATGTTATTATTTATTCTTGATTCATATTCCTCAATGGAATGAATGGTTTAAATATGGTAATAATATAAAGAATTTGGTAATGGATTCGGGTAATAAAAGTCGGGGCGTTACATATTCTGCTCATATTTTCAGTCTTTCACTATAGACTCTGCTCACGAACTTAATCTCATTCCTTTATATATTATATGGATTCACGATGACCATTCAATTTAAAATAATGATCTTCTAAACTCAATGCAACAACACATGCAATTCTAACGGATTTGCATCTCATGAATTCAACAATTCAATATACATCACATGAGTTTCAACTCATCATATATTGATGATTTCTATAATGATGTCATTTTCCACCACTGGCCAATAATAAATCTTTACAATATGTAAGAATCTCACAATTTAAAGGTATTCAATTGAAACAAATTAGGTATGGCGATCGATCTCCCTAACTTCACGATCGATCGTTCTGCCTTAGAAAGTTTGGTTGCAACTCTCCTATACAATGCCACTAACACCAATATTAACTTCTTAACTCCCATACATGATTTATTGTTTTAGCAACATCATGCACGTGTGATAATGATATATATAAGCAAATGTACGCACAAGACTGAAAAGGGTCCTGCCCAACATCAAATATGAGTAATTAGGTCGGATAAAGACCCAAAGTGTTACAAATATAGACAACAACACATGGATGGATAAGTGGATAAATAAATGACACTTGGACCAATCGGTGTTGTGGATAGCTAGACAAATAGATAAGGTAACATGGTCTTTTCAAATTGTTGTATACTTTTTGAAAAATCTCAAAATCCTCGAGATAATGATTTGTGATTATGTGTCAATTTTGAGCAATAAATAACAATCATAATCAAATAATCAAAGATAAATCAACACAACGATTTAACATGGAAAAACCACAATTAGAGCACCTCCAATTGTGATAAAAAATCACGGGCAAAAATCACAAAACAATCCACTAAGAAGACAAAAATGAATTACATAAGTGTACCCTTAATTACCTAGTGAATCCACGTCCGAATTGAACCAACCCCTATATGCCTCTTTCACCATTATCTTCACTTCAGAATTGTCTTGCCCAACGTTGAAGCGACAATGCTGATGTCGAATCCATGACAATGAGCCACTCCGGAATCCACATAAGTTTCAGGCCCAAATTCCACAGAATCCACCAAAGAACAACTCTCTCTTTTGTGAATAAAACAAAATAAATAAACCCTTTGATATAATCCACTCAATTTATAATATAAACTCTCACGGATATCAAAGGAAATAAGCAAAGAATCTCTAGATAAAAATCCTAATACCCAAGAAAAAGATCTAGAAGTCGTACCCTAAAATCTGACTGAAACACAGCTTTATAGCAAACAGAGCCGCGATGGTCGCTTGAACGAACAATAAACCTTCTCAATATTTTTGCTGTCAGTGAAAACTTTTGGGACCAAAAATTCTTCGCTCGAGCACACATTCCTTCACTGGAGCGAACAAATAGCTCGATCCTCGACATAGTCAGTGAAGTGGCAAACATGAAAGAATTAACATCAAAAACTCCTTTACAAGGCACAATTCGGGTTGGATTCACATCTAAAAATCCATAGCCTCACTTAAATAAAAGATCGAATAAAATTATAACTGAAAGGAGTTTTGTCAAACAGGATTGCCAATAACAAAAACCTAACACTTTTGAACTTATAAAAACACTAGACCTTTGGGCTATGGTCCCAAAAGTTTTAAAATTAGACTTTGCGGAAAAAAAAAATAAAAAAAAAAACCAACTTTTGCTATAAAATATAAAAAACCACCAAACTATTTGTCATTAGCTAAAAAATCAAATATAACATCAAATATTTTCTTTTTCATTAATCAAAAGTAGATTTTTAGTAATTTCCCAAACACATTTTAGGGTTTTTAGTTTTTAAAAAAGCCAAAAATCAATTTAAAAAATAAACTTAAACAAAGAGAAAAGTGGGTTTGGTAAATTTGGAGAAAATGAAAGCAGTTAAGCGGTCATGTTATGGTTGCAAATTATGACATTTGCGGTGTTGATTATCACAAAGTAATGTCATAACTAGATCTTTTTAAGTTATAATTGAAAAAAAAGAAGAAAAAGTTATAACCAAATCCCATATAAGGTGCGACAAAAGACTTTTAAATTATAATAGAAATACTATCACAACTATCATATCAATAAGTCATAATCGAATTATAACTAATATTATAATAACTCATAATCAATAATTATGAAAGCAAAATACATATCTAAAAAGGTGTATATATAATAGAATTTCTCTAATTTTTAAATTTTCAAAATCTGTAATAATTGAGTAGCCGGACATTAATCAAGATCTGTGTCATTATATTTTATTTTTAATTAAAAAAATGTTATATATTGCTGTATTTTTTTGTCCATATTTTGTATTACAACTTATAAAGAATATTAATGGTTGATTATCTTAAATAATTACTTAATACAAATAATATCTTATCGCATATATCTTGATGACATAAAAATCTAAAATAAAATAATACATAGGACGTGTTTGGGTAACATTCACATTTACAATTATATGTTTATAGTTACAGAATTTTTAAAAATTTTATTCAAAACTCTTTAATTTCTGTTTTTATTTTCAAAAAGTTGTAATTAGTTTAGTAACCAAAAAAAAAAAAAAAGGAGGAGGAGGTTGATTTCACTTATTTATTTATTTATTCCATTTCTTCTTTTTTTCTCCAATCTTTTTGACCCACCCCTATTGCACATCACTACCATCGACCACTATTGCCGAATGACCTCATTTGCCAACTATCTCCCTCAACTACAAGCCACACCTTCTACCGCTGCCAACTACCTTCCTGTGATAACCACTTTTGCCAATTGATCACAATCTCTGATCGTTGACAACCACTTTTGACCATTCCTTCCCACGGTCGACAACCACTTCTAGCCACCACCAATTACCTCTTACCAATGACAGCCATCTTTAGTCACCAACTCTCGCATCCGCTAACCATCTATGACCGTCGACAGTTACATCTTTCACTTGTTTTCAAAATACAATTTTAAAATACTTGTGTACTAAGGATGAGTTATATGGTACCAAAAATATATCCGTGACATAACACCAATTATATTATTGAAGTGAATTATATATATTTTTTTCTAAAGTTTCATCATTGTATGGCACATTTGTTACTAAAAAAAGTAAATAAATAATTGCATGTGAAAAGTTCATTCTTATGAGGTCATACATGTTATTTGGTCTAAGATTTAATCTTTTTTGGTTATAAGGGCAGCTGTTGTCGTTGCGATAAAATTGGCCAAAAAAAGTCATTGGGCATCGAAGGAGGTGGCTGGTGGCAATGAGGTGGACAAATATGTTTGGACAGATTGGTGTCAGCTTTTGGACAAATAAGTTATATTTGAATAGATAGACTGATAGATAAATTTTTGGACAAATAGATGTGCTTTCCAACAGGTAATGTCTTGTTGGCCCCAAAAAATTTACGCATGTGGCTATTGGCCCAATAATTTAAGAAGTAAACATCTGACTTGAATACCATATTTTATTTCTTGATCCACTGGGATCATTTTTCGAACAAGCTAGTGAGCATGGACACTTGAAACATACGAGCCTATCCATTTATTGATCACTTTCTCAAAGAAAAATAACATACATTGCATCCTTATAAAATGGTGTTTATATAAAAATAGTTGCATCAGTAGATAAGACCATGTCTCGTATTGGAGTTTTGGCAGCTTGAAAATGATCACACTTTTGGGTGTTGGCACATCCATTTGGGTAAGGTAAAAGATTGATCACAGGGGTTGATTAGAAATCCATCTTTCGAACATAGCACGACATTCAACAGGCTTGTCCTGTGGAGCTGTATGTCCTCCTCCCTGTTAAACACACTAGAGTTAACACACACAACCAAAAAAAAAAAAGGGGGGGGGGGGGGGGGGGGGGGGGGTGTTTTAATTTCACTTTCTTTTATGCTTTTAACTATTGTCATTTTTGTTTTTTTTAATTTTATTCTTAAATTCTTAATTTTATTTATTTAGTTATTGAAGTATTGAGTACAAACTCATCTGAAACCTGAAGTTGCTTGATAAAATGACAACTTTGTTATTTATATTATATTTTTAACATGCCCCTTATGTATGCTTGTACTTTTATTCTTCATAACAAGCCAAACATATGCAAACATGTTTTAATTATTGGGTAGGTGGTGAGGCGCAAAGACATGATATATTGTCTGCTCATATACCATTAGGGATGGCAAATTGAAACCGACCCGACAGGGATCCCCGATCCCAACCACGATTTAAGCGGTTTTTTTCCCGAAAATACTCCCGACGGGGAGGGGACGGTATTTGAAATCAATCCCCGATCTGTTCCGGCCCGGGGACGGTGATCAATGTTCAAGCCTCGGTCCGGCCCAACCCCGGCCCCGATCCCCTCCCCGGTTTCCCGACATGAAATTACTAATATACCCCCGTTTATATATATAATATATGTGTATTGTGTTAGGGCTTCGCTCCCTCACTCACGTCTCTCATCTCCCGTCTCTCATCTCCCTCTCCCTCACTCACTGTCTGTCTCAGATCTCTCTGAGTCTCACCACCAGTTCGCTCATCTCTCTCTCCCTCACGCACTCATCTCTCTCATTTCTTATCAGCATCAACATCATCCAGATCCACCGATCTGAACAGATCGATGAAGCCACAGATCTAAAGCCATTATCGCCACGGATCTGAAGCCATTACCACCACCGATCCCTCCGTTGCCACCGATCTTAAGCGACGAACGTGACCAAACCCTGAAGCCATCGATCGATGTCTTGATGCAGAGAAGAAGCCACCGATTTGAAGCCACCGACCATGAAGCCTCTTTCTCTCTCTCTCTCTCTCTCTCTCTCTCTCTCTTTATATATATGTATATCTGTTGTTTGTTGATTGATGAAACAAAAAAATTTTTTCTTCCAATTCTTATCTATATTATTATATCTGTTGTCTGTTGTTGTTGATGAATAATATTACATCTGTTCTTGTGTGGCTGTTGAACAGATCTGTATATATACAGATTAATTTTATTATTTTTTTTCTTTGTTCTTGTGTTTGTATGTGCGTTGAACTTGAACAAATTTGTCAGGGATTCTTCGGAATCGGGGAAACCCGATCCCCGTTAGGGGATGGGGACGGGGGAGGTGAAGGGTTCCCCGTCGGGGATCGGGGCCGGGGCTGGGGATTTTGTTACTGTCGGGGGTCGGGGACAGGGAGGGTCATCCCCGGCCCCGCCCCGCCCCGTTGCCATTCCTATATACCATATTGAAATATTGACTACAAACTCATCCAAAAACTCAAGTTGTTAGAGGGAAAGGACAATTTATTATTTATATTATATTTTCGACATTATTCTATAAAGTGTTTTATTTATTTATATTTCAGTTTATATGATCCAATTCAAGATAAAATGTACAAATTAATTGTGGTGGAATTCTAACCTTTTACGTCCATACAAAAGGTAGTTTTGTAATCCGCACAATCTAAATCATACAATCAACCATTTGTCTTCTCACTCACATTATACTAGACAACTCACAACCTATAACCCATATTCTTCTTCACTCCTTATTTCAAAATAATGAGCAAGAAAAATGAGTGTGTTGTTGTGTGGTTTAAATTGTTTAAATTTTAAAATGACATCAAATTAGTCTTAGTGGTTATATTTATTCTTCATTTGGCTAGCTTAAAAGCCAACTTATTGGTCAAAAAGGTTTATTTTGCTAAAAAGTCTTATATCTTCTTACTAATTCATGTTTTGCAAAAAAGTGAACTTTAACTACTCAATAAACATTAAGAATATGCCAAATAAATTAATTTTTTTACCTTTTTTTGTTGACTTATTTTTACCCAAGAAACTAGTTTTGAAACTAATTTTCAATAAACAATCATCTCCAAATAGACTAAGTCCACCCTCAAATTAGAAACCTAGGAACGAATTAGAGAAAATTGATACAAATAAAATAAATGATGATAATTTAAGAGATAAAAGTGAAAATGACCTAAAAAAATACGAAGAACTTAAACAAAAAATAAAGAAAGAAAAAAACAAAAGAATAAAAGAATGTACTTCACCTTTTGTACTATTTTCATTTTTTTTCTTCAAAAAATAAATAAGAAAAAGAAAAATGATGCAGAAAACTTGCTTGGCTATTGGTTTTTTTTTTTTTTTTAATAAATATTTTTCGAACTCTCCTTTGTTTAGAAATACTTTTCTCAATTTTTAATAATGACTATTTTCACACAAAAATAAAAAGGAAAGTGTTTTCATTTTTTTTAAAATTATTTTTATTTTAAAAAACATGAAAACCCAAAATAAAAAATTCGAAACGATACCAAAACACATTTGAAAAATATGCAAAACAAGTGAAGAGGAAAAATATCATACCTTAACCGTAGCAAATGTCATCCGATTGGAGTAGGTCCTAGTATAACTACACATTGTCAATGAAAAAAATAAATAAATAAAACAACATTTACAATAAGCTTTCATCTAAGAAAAATGAATATGAAAAACTGAGGTGAACCCACCCGGCAACTTGACCTTGGACCCACCATGAACGCCAGTCATCAACAATGGAATAGTTGAGAGCTCTAATCCATGCTTGGGTTCCCAAGAATGGAACTACATGTCGTGATCACACTGTTTCAGCCATCATTACCAACAACTTCTTATTTATTATTATTATTATTATTATTATTATTACTAATTTATTGTTTTTGATGTTGTCGTTGTGTGCAGGAACCAATTCTACCATTAAAGAAAAATTCGGCTATGTCTGGTTAAGTCTGACTTTAATGATCTAAACAATTTATTATGTTAATTTTTTGCATATTGACTCTTCAAAAAAAAAAAAATTAAATTAAATTAAATTAAATTGATCTAATAATGATTATTATATATAATTTCATCAGATTTAACTTCAGAAAATAAAGGTAGGTTCTTTTCACCATGAATCTTTGTTGTTTAATTGTGTTTCAAGAAAATATAATGAAATCATGTAACAACAATTTATTACTTTTTTTTTTTGGGTGTGTAGATGATCAATACTCAAAAGACCTATAAAAATGAAGAGTTTGATAATTAAAATGAAATCCATGACAAGACTGACTGCCAATCGGACAGAATTAAACTTCTCTCCATGTAGAAGCCAAATCCTTTTTTTTCTTCTTTTTGGTTTTTGTTTATGAGAGCCTTTATTTGTCCCCACAAATCAGTCTCTTTACCCTCACCATTTTATAAATTTTGTTTATTACCATTTTATCTCTAAGTAAATTACCATTTAAAAATTGAAACCTGAAAATGATACAAATA
Source organism: Camellia japonica (assembly GCA_030407325.1). Lineage (NCBI taxonomy): Eukaryota > Viridiplantae > Streptophyta > Magnoliopsida > Ericales > Theaceae > Camellia > Camellia japonica. The sequence goes on along the minus strand of JAPPVO010000036.1, from coordinate 125,309,413 downwards.
TTGCATCATTACTAAACACCCTCCCTTTGTAATCCCATTCTCGATGACCTCTTCTCTACACCTCACTACCCTTCCCTACTTGCCACCTGCTCTTCCCCACCTTATCACCATCTGCATCCCCAACAACACTTGCCTCTTTTTCTCCTTCCTTCCTTGCCACACTTGTCCACCTCATTTCTAGTCTTTCGCACCAACTATCCGCTACCATTCCTCTCTTCCGCCTTCCTCGTCTTCTTACTTGCAATATCTTTCATCTCCACTACCCTACATCTTTATTCCCTTACAATCTACGTGACATCCCCAGTCCCTTCCTTGCTCTTCTCACAACCTCCACCACCTAAAATCCTAGTTATCGTCATTGATGTTGCCTACAAAACCCTCAATTGAGAGATCTAGGTTCATCTTCTCTTACATATGAAGTATGAGAGAGGACGGAGAGTAAAGAGAAAGTGAAGAAGAGAATGGATGTAGAGAGATGGAGTGAAGTTAATATTAGACCTAAACTCATCCCTATTTTTTTGTTACAATATTATTTCCGTTTCTAACCCTAACCCTACCTCTACACCACCCATTGCCACCATCTTTGGTTGCTACTCCTAGCCCTTACTTAGCTTCTCTCACTACTCCCTACCACCATTAACCCCTTCCTACCTCCACACTCTTTTCTGTCTTACTGAAAGTGAGATAGTGAATGTCCCAAAAGCATGTATTGACTTCCTGGGTTAGTCCTGGTTTCAAATCCACATCAGGAAGGCAAAGCCAGAAAGGAAGGGAATGAGGATGGCATAGAATCATCTATGGTCTCAGCTATGATGGCTCTTGCTTACCCCTAGCCGCAACCTAACCCTCTTTGTAACACTTTGTACTTCTTAAGCTCATGGGATTGCTTTTGACACTCTTATTATTGTACTTGGAGCCTCTTTGGTTGATGTTAGAGTATTGATTGGGGTGATATCACAATGGTAAAGTAAGATTGGACCAAAAACATTGATTTGGATAATTGTCCCATGAGTAATCTTCACTCTTTTGCCATTTTCTCTTTCCACACTTTGAATTTAAATGTGCAGTTAGAACCACAGGAACGCTTGTTTTTGGGGCTTCGATTTGGACCTAAGAACGACCTAAAATGGAGTTCGAGCAAGAGAGTTATGTTTGTTTGAAATTTGAATATTTGTGTTGGAAGTAAGTCCGATCGAGCGAACTTTGCACCGCTCGAGTGGTATGTGCGAATTTCAGAGATTCTAGGAGTTTCTTTTCACCGTTCGAGCCAAGCTTCAACCGCTCGAGCGGTTTGGTCAATATCAGGCACTTTAAATTCACTTTTTGGCCCAAAATCTTTATTCTTTCTTCATCTCTTCTCTCACTCTCTTCAATACCCAAACCCTAGGGCCCCAAACACTTGATTTCTCCAACTTTTACCTTAGATCCACCTTAGATCCTTCAATGAGGTTGAAAGGCAAGCTTGGATCAAGAGTTCTACTGATTATTTCGTAATTTTGCCAAAGTTACAAGTGGATTCTCATCTTCAACTTCTAATCTTGAGGTTGAGGTGTCTTTAACTTGTTATATCTTTAATTTGAGACCCACATGTGGTAATTTCATTAGATATTCATCCTTATATATATATATATATATATGTATATGTGTATGGAGTGTTTGGTTAATAAATGATTTGGAAGGATGTGGCCAATAATTCATTCATTTTGGATGGAACTATGTCTTTTATTGATGATTTTCGATGTTGATGAGGAAAAGTAGTCCTTAATTCATAAAAGAGAGAAAACCCCAAATTTTCCATAAACCCTAGTTTTGAGATTTGTTCAATAAAGAGGGGTTTTGCTCAATTGGTTTCAAAGACATGAAATTGAATGTATTTACTTAACTTTAGGGTTAAAATGTGAGATTTGAACTTTTCTCTATATACACCTTGAGTTGGTGAAGGTTGTTAATGAGGTATCCTCTATTATTGATGTGTAAAGTAGTGACTTATTATGAATTGAAATCATTGTAGGGAAAATTGAAGATTTATAAATTCATGCATCATATGCATTCGAAATTTCTCTTTTGACACTATGATGAAGTGATTGTTGAAAAACAAAAGGGGGTAAATAGTCTATAAGTCCAGGTAGTAAGTCGGGTTGGTTTTTGAATTGTGTAATGTAATTGGTATCCGCGCGGGGAGTCAGGGTGCCTAATTGCCCTATCTGTGCATATCACCGGATGAATATGGGAAAATATTTTTAGATGTCCACGAACCTGCCGTTTCTAGAGCTGGAAAATGTGGAAAAACATAGTTTTTGGATGTCCACTGTAGACGTCCCCGAACGCCCTGGGAGGGATGAGGTCCCGTTCTGTTCATTTTGGGCTCACTACAGTTCGAACTCAAATTGTCACGGTTCTTAATCTGAACCAAAGAGTCCAAATCCGGCAAATCGTTTTGAGAAAACAGATTTTTTGAAAGAAGTGCCAAACATGAATTGCTTTGCCAGATACAGAGTCGCCACCTAAATATTTTATTTTGGGAAATTTAAAAACCCTGACTCGTGCTTAAGGCCACATGTCCGTCATCACCAAAGTTGCCTCGGCTCGGGAACTTGGGTACGATTGGGGAAGGTCACTTCGTGAGCACCTCCGCTCGCCCGATCAAAGATCGGCCTCTATTAACTATGATATCTAGTTTTGAAAACATTATGCATTCTTATTCCGGTTATTAGCCTAGATTTATTATGTGATGCACACAGCATACAAGTATAGACCAGGTCGCCTGAATTGGAACAAAACATTTCATGTTTGTTTTTGAAAGATGGTTTGCTATTCGCAAGTAGGCTTAAAATGCAGATTTTGCCACCCTCGGGTGGGCTTTAGAAAAGATGGTTTTGCCACTATCTAGTGGGCTTAAAATTCACAGTTGATGATTTGTTCCAATCTAAGTAACTCAACCTTCACCCACAGGCATTCAGGCAGTTATATCACATAAGCACATAGCCTCATGGTGAGCATGCTATCATGGCAGTCACTCACACGCATGCGAGGATGCTAAAGGATAAAAACTTACCGAGTACTCCAAGCCAAAACAGAAGCTAATTAGAAATCATGCATGATCCTAACTATACAGGAATGCCTAATGTAACACATGCAAAAATGCAACTACAGCAGGCTCGGCTATTCTAAACATGGCATATGGAATGCTACAGCTAACAAGTATTCAACTTGGAATTGAAATACAATGTAGTGAGTTATGATGCGCCGAGCCCGGTGCATGCAAGACAGATGAATGAATGCAAACATGCTATCATACTGTATGCTAATTGAAACATGCCCTAATCTAACCATCATAAGCTGGTAAATAAAAGGGAGAAAGACGTGGGGTTGGAAGATATACATCACACGCACGCACACTTATTACAACATTGCCCTCGCTCGGAGGGTCCGAATAAATAATATACAGTCCCAAATAAATAGTACAGTCCGAATGAATAGTACAGTCCGAATAAATACAAAATCCTAATTAATTAACAAATTAATCTAGGAAAGCAATAAATGGCACGCAAATCCATGGGACTGCCTCGACTCTGCTCCGGATGATGAATGATGCATGTTCGGGTTACTTGCGCGGAAATCCATTGCAATGCCCCAATTAGCCTCTGTTTACAATTAAGCCCGGAATATTGCGCAAAGCTCTGAAAGGCTGTTGAGTCTTGATTTGCTGCAACAGAGAGCAGGAAAGGGGCATGGCAATGTATTTTCACATATGTATGCTTGACTACTCTTCAGGGAGTGTAGTCCTCAATCCTCGTGCCACCAATCACGCATATCGATGCATGATGGCCGAGGAGTCGAATTGCACGGCTCAATATGAAATGAATGCACATGAAAACACAACAAGACCTAGACTCCATCAGGGATAATCCAGAGTGTCGGTGACTGGAATTGAGACACGTTCCGTCACTCGGAGTACGAAACGCCCCTCGTTTCCCGTGCTTGGACTAAACCCTACTCCAAGCACAATGCAATATGCATGACATGCATGAATGCAACTAATATACAACCTAGCATACACAATGCTATGAAATAGCATACACAATGCTCGATGTAACAAGGCATACACAATGCTCTAACATACAACCTAGCATACGCAATGCTATGAAATGAAATGGCATACACAATGCACAATGGACTTACACCAACATGAGTGGACCTCAGCCACACTCACATCAGTGGCCATAAGATGAAAATGAGACACTCGAGATGCGTGCGCGCATGCACGCAAACCGAGGACCGATCCTAAGGCGCGAATGCCACTCTAACAAGGCATGGCAAGGCATGAAATATAGCATACAAACATGCAAGTTCCAGCACTGAAATGTGATGCAAAATGATCCCGAAACATGGAAACATGGCACCCGATGCATGGAATGGTCCCGAAACACAAAACTAGGCACATGCATTGACCTATAGCTATACAAAACATGCATTATTTGATCATGAGGCATAAAGACAGAACCAAGGCAGTCCCAAAACATGAACATTTCTAGTTCAAAGCATGACCAAAAGATGCTAGCAAGACGGCCTAACATAGCATGCAATTTTGACTAGCAATCATGGTTTACATGGCATGTATATGAGTCATATGGAATCTCACCAAACAGCAAAAATCAGTGAACAAAACATGTGAAAATATGCCCAAATAACCTCTGAAATGCAGCCAAAACATGCACAAATGATGGGTTCCTTTAGAGGGCATACAAAGGGGTTATTAAGCACATACAAGATAGACACTTAGCATGGAAAAACTAACTCTGGAAATCAAATATGATAGCCCTAAAACTCATCAAATTGGCCCTAAAATCAGTCAAAAGCATGCAAGATAGGGCCTCTTTGGAAGGCCAAAAAGACCATCAAGCAAAACAAGGTGAGAGGGGGTCACCCCGCTCTGCTTTTGAGGCTCAAAATAGTGTATTAGCCACTGAAAATCCACTGGATTTCAGTGGCTAGAAGGCCAAACAAAGCATGCAACAAGGGCTTAGTTGTAAGGCTCAAAATAAAAGACAATCAAGCATACAAGGAAGCATATGACCTCAAACAGAGAATAGACCTAATCAAACATGAAGATGATTCCAAAACAAGGCTTTTTTCAGTTTAGGTCGAGGTCCAAAAAGGCTCACACATAGGGCTAATATATCATGCAAAAATAGCCCTAAAAGAGATATTAGAGACAAGGGACAGTAGCTGATCCCAAATAACAAAGAGCCCTTCAGCAAAGTTGAAGAAGGGCTAAAAAAAAGGCACTTTACAGTTTATATCAAGTCTCGAAAATAAGCACAAGTAGGGCTAAACTATCATGCAAAAATGGGCCTACAAAGAGATAGGAGACAAGTGATAGTAGATGGAATCAAAAAGAGGAGAGTCCTTCAACAAAGTTGAAGAGGGGCTCAAAACAAGATATTTTACAGTTTGGCTCGGTGCCTAGAAATGCTCAAAAATAAGGCTAATATATCATGCAAAAACAGGCCTAAAAGAGGGATAGAGAGACAAGAGGTAGTAGGAGACCTCAAACAACAAGAGATCCTTGATCAAACATGTAGGAGAGCTCAAAATATGACTATTTACAGTTCAGGTCGGAGCCCAAAAATATAAGCAACAAAAGCTAAGATAGCATGCAAAATAGGGCAAAAAAAGAGGGAAATGAGACTCACCCTTGTAGCACAAGTCTTCAGCAACTTTTGGTCCAAGAAAGTATGCTCCTAACCTCTGAAAATAGCCTCCAAGTTTCTGGAATAGAGTGTGGGCTGATAGGTTATGAGTTGGTGTAGAAATGGCGTAGGAGCAAGGGTATTTTGAGGCTTGGAGTAGAGAGAGAGGGAGGCTTTAATGCAAGAGCTCCAATGGATTTTTCTAACCCTTCAAAATGGATGTCAGGGTGCTGGTTATATAGGAGAGGAGTGGAGGAAAGGGGGGAAAATAAAATTCAAATTTCCCTCCAAAAGGGCAGATCCCCGGGCAGGGTCTGGGGAAAACAGAGGGTACAGTTGTAAAGAACCAGGAGAGAGGATCATGGCCGGCCAGGTTCAGAGGGTTCAAGTGGCCGGCTGGCCACCTCCCCTGGCCAGCCGGCCAGGGTCAAAAGGTTCAAGCAATTTTAGTGGCCGGCCACCCCAAAAAGGTGGCCTCCGATGTGTGTACAACTCAGCTATGTAGAGAAAAACCAGGAAATGTAACCCAAGAGAGAGAAAAACCAACTTTTTAGAGGGGTTCAAAAGAGTCAGGAAGAGTTAATGGCCGGCCAAGCTATATTAGTGGCCTCCCAGGTGTGTACAACACAATGGTGTGGTGAAAAGTCAGAAAAAGTGGCCCGAGAATGGAAAAAGTCAGCTTTCTAGTGAAGAAAACGGGCGATGAAGAGCGATGAAGAGCGATGAAGGAATAAAGCTGATCTTAAGAACAATTTCTAGCCTCCCACCCTTCTACAACCTTCCTAACAATGAAAATGAGGTCCTTGCCAAAAATGGACCCAAACCGATGCAAAACGAACGTTCGGGGGCCAAAACGCGCAGCCCGGGGCCCTTAAAACTGACTGTTAAGCACCGGAGGTGGCGTTTGACCACGAAGTTGGTCTCTCGAGCCACAGTGTCCCTCAAAAGGGAGGAAATAAGGTGTATGCCAAAAATGAAGCAAACGGAGGTGGTTAAGCGGTCCCGAACCGAGGCACACGACCGACGGCTCCGAAAATCGGGAACCGGGCTCCAAACGGGAAAAATGGCCTACGACCACGAAACGTAGCCTACGGCCACTGAGAGATGGTCTACGAGACCTCTCCCTCCCTTCGGGAAGAGAAAACGGAGAAAACGGGGCCTGGTTCGTAAACCGAGGCAAGGCACAAAAGAGTCCAGAAGTCTGGAGGCAGGATTCGCAGCCGTGATTCCACAACCTCAGAACGAGCACAATATGCAACATCACCAAGTGCTCAATCGGTGACGTATGAGTCTTAAGGTCGGTCAAAAATGGGGTGTCTACACCTACAAGCTCGCCATTTCTGGAGCTAGCAAATGTGGAAGGGAAAATGCTTTTGGGTGCCCATCGCCCTGCCGTTTCTGGAGCCGTCAAATGTGAGACTTTTTCCAGTATACAAAACTACATATATATATATATATGCTTTGATTTTTGGTTCATACTTGGGATGTCATAGTATATTTACCACCCGTGGATAACGTGGAAAGGTTAAGCAATTTTCATGCATTGCATGTTTTCAGTCACATACATAGACACCTATATACATCTTCATTTCTATATTTCAAATGTTTTCATTGCATGATCATGTGTCTTTCAATAAATTATATAATTTGTTAAATTCATTACCTACTGAGCTTTGCTCACCACAAAGCTAACCAATTTCAGAAAATGAAGACTAGGCATCTCCTAAGTGATTTCTTGAGAAGAAGAAAACCCTTTCGGAGTGTAAAACCTTTTGTTGAAATCTTTTTGTGTTCAAGACTAAGGTTGTATTGTAATTGGATGTTGGTTTTATGCTAGGATAACAAAGGACACATTTTTTAAAGAAGTCGACTTGCGACTTGTCTTGTTATATATTTTCTTACTTTTGAACTATTTTGTTTTGTTTATAGATGTAATGAGACAATATTGTAAATCTTAGGGAATAGATTAAAAGGGAATGAAATGTAATAAATGTTATTTCATTATTTTTGTCTCTATTGGTATGGTGTTTTATATGGTGGGAATGCCCAAGTGAACAGGATTGGGAGGTGTTCTCCTAGGGCATTACATTCTTTAGTCCTTCTTTACTATTTATTACCCCTTTCTAGCCTATCCTTACCCTCTTCAACATCTACCTCATCCTTTCACTTCCTTGTGCAACCCATTTGATAAAGAAAGATGAATTGTATAAGAGTGCATTCAATAAAGAAAAAGAGGGAAGAAGGAGAACCTTAAGAAGAAGAAAAATGAGAGGCATCAAGGGAGGATAAGTAGGGGTTGATGTGCTAAAGAAGAAAAAAGAGGGGCTAGGGAAAGGCATGGGAGGGTGTAAACGGGGTCGGGAGCTAGTGGTAGTAGGTAGAGATGGGCTGAAAGGTAGCGACAAGGTAAGGGATGGGTTACTTGAGGTAAAGTAGAGGTAGCGGCTAGGGTTACAATTTCATATGATAGGAATGAAGGTAGAATTGAGATTAAGGTTGGTGTTCGAATTAGGGTTGGTGGGGGTGGGTGAGGGCGGGCTTTAAGGTGGTAAAGGTATGGGGGATGGGCTACTTGAAGTAAAGGTGGAGATAGAGAGCTAGGATTAAATTTTCATATGTTAGGGATGATGATAGAATTGAGATTAAGCTTGATGTTCAAAATCAAAAAATTAAAATAAAATAAAAATTATGGTGGTGTTGAAAGAAGATAGGGGTCCCAAAAAAATAGATGAGTGCTATTAGCAACATTATTTTGAAATAGTCACAATGAAGTGAAATATTGTGTAACTAGAAGCACCATTATTTATTGCACTTAATTTTTTTGTTTTAATGCAAGAAACATAGTGATCTCACCTGTATATGAGAAACTTGTAACCTTTAGTGCTGAGGTTCACATGATATTGGAAACTGTCCCAAATTGATGCAGTGTAAGGCAATCCATTGGTGCATCTATTCCATTCCCCTATGCTTCCCTATTTTAAGAAATACAATTCATTTTCATGATATTTTTCTTATAAATAGTTTTAAATATCGATAGAAACATAATTTTTTTCCCTTGATACATTTCAACAAATCAATGAAAAGGGAAAAAAAAAAGAAAAAGTACATGTATATTGGCCAATTCCCAATATGTTGCAATTTGTACCTAATAGCATTGGTTCACCATATTGATACGACAAGTTATGCTACCATAAAACACATTTTTTTCACGGTTAATGATTTAAAAAAATTCACAACCCATCTCTTAATTTTGAGACACTTCACTTGATCTTCTCAATACTAATTTTTCTCTCAATACAACTATTTAAACTTCTTATTCTAAACAAACAATCAAAGATGTACCTTTCGGATATGAAGCGCTTCTCGGACTCTATCATCATTAAGCCACAAATGGGAAAGTTTCAATGCATTAATCTACAATCAAGGAAGACAAGTGAAATAGTCATAAGACACAATCTCTTTCTCAAACCATACTTATGGGATCATTGGGATAAAATGCAATTTCAAATGATATATTAGAGCATCAACAGTACTAAATCTCATTGTCATATTTTAGCTATGTGACAATACAAAAAATCAAAGTTTAGGAACCGTGCTCCAATTGAATAGCGCAGTTAAAGGTTTTCCATTAGGGTTTCCACCCGTCTTGGTCGTCATCTACTAATGTTGTATCTCTATAATATATATATATATATATATATAATTTTTAATAGTAATATCAAAACTTTGGCAATCTACCAAAGCTTGTGCCAACTTTGCATAAATAATAGCAATGCTAAAATTTAGAAACTTCGATGGTAGCCTCATTAGAGCACCCAGTTAATTCAAATAGTTGCTATAATTTTTTTTTTTTTTTGATCGGCAAATAGTTGCTATAATGTTTTAAGCTTCAAAAATATTTGATGGACAGGACTATGTTTAGTGCATTAGGTTGTCTAATGTCAGTTGTGAGAGGCTTATGGTTCCAACAACACCCATAAGGCCAGCTTTGGGACCCGCAGGCATCTCACATCTCCGTGCAATGGCCTAATTAGTTACATGCGAATCCCTTACTAGGATGTTTGGCATCTAGTTGAAAAAGTCGTGATTTTTTTCTAAATGTTTTTTATCTTTTAGTATTCTTTTTTTTCAAATTTGTATCAAAATTTTTTATTTTTCCGATTCCTCTAGTGTAGAAAAATCTAAAAATTAAAATATAAAAAATACCATAATTAAAAACCAGTTCAATGAAGACCCAAAAAAAGTTTTAAAAGCCAATTGTTTGTACCTTTTTTTTTTTTTTTTTTTTTTTTTTTTTTTGTAATAGTAGCAGTAGTAGCAGCAGCAGCAGCAGTAGTAGATTTTTTTTTTCAAATTTATTTATTTATTTACTTTTTGGTTCTTCTAGTTGATTAGACTATAAAAGTTTAATTTTTTTTTTTTTTTTTTATAAATTCACTAAAGATGAGAAAAGTAAAAAAATAAAATTGATAACTCATCTTCTAATGTTTAAAAAGTCATAAAACAAACTATTTAAATATAATTTGGCATTGCTATAAAATTTTAAATATGAAATAGAAGATAGCTTATAAAAATCCGATTGAATATCAAAATTTGATCCATTGGTTTTTCTTAATGCCATGACATATTGCCACTATTTTTTAATATTTTTTAATTGATATACCATGCTAAATCTCTATTGGGACCGAATTATTGGAATTAGGAAGGCTTACAGAACTAGAATCACAGGGTGATGGTTGATGAACAACAAGCTCTATGTTTTTCTCATCGACAGATCTTCTTTCACTAAACAATTCTTGTGGTTTTGGAGAACCAAAACCACACCATGGTTCCAGAATTTGAAGTGTGTTAAGTCCATCAATACACTACAAAGGCAAACAATGAATTTTCATCAGCTTAGTATGTAAGTAAGGCACAAAATAAGGTAATGGAAAGGTTTGTAGAACAGACTAGAACATATATATCAGTTTGTTGACCTGAGAGTAAGCTTGATAATCCTGCAAACACCGTGCATTACTAGGATCTATATTAAAATACTGTCCTTGACAACTTCTCTGCAATGACTGAAAAAAGAATAAAAAAAAAAAAAAAAAAGATTGCTTTTAGGAGGTCATGGATTCAAATATGGTCTCTCTCCTTATCTGTGTCATTGGGCACTCAACATATTTTGGCTATTCTTATCTTTTACGAACTGAGGTCGCTGATTAGGGAGAGTTCGGCTATACAAGTTTTTGTGGCAATTCATTGCAACAAATTAAGGTTTTAGAGACTACTTGAGGGACAAAATCACATTTCAGGGATGAAATATTTTTGTTGCCAAAAGTATATTATTATACTTTTTATCCATAAAAGTGCATTTATTAGCGACAATTAAAATTCATTTTTTGACTTTTTGAGACGACATTTTAACAACTATTCTCGCGACCACAGAAATTGGTCTCCAAGTGTTTTTTGCAACAAAATTTTTGCTTTTGGAGATTTTAAAAAAAAAAAAAAGGGTTCCCAAAACTCTTATTTGTTGTAGTGTGATGTCACACGTGATTGGGGGTCATTTTTTACCATATAAGTTTTTGGGATTATAGCGATTTAATACCATGGTAATGAAATAACATTATACATGATATTTGAGTGGATTTTGGAAAGAGAGGGAAGGGATTAATTTCAAAGTAGTAAAGCACCTCGTAGAGTTCATCTGAAATAAGTCCCATTCCATGAGCAAATGGGATTGCATAATTTCCGTCATCGAGAGTTGTTACTGGGTTGCCAAGTATGTATCCCTGAAACCATTTCCAAACGACAACAAAAACACTTTGTAACTTTGTAAAGCTTTAGAAAGAAACTTTGAAAGGATAAATTACACAGTTGTTTCCTCTAATTTGAATGAAATTTTGTTTTGGTCCTCATAGTTCTAAGGGTTATTTACATTGAGACCCCCTAAACTATAAAATCACACAAATGCACCCCTTACCCTATTGTCAAGTATCACTTTACCCCATAAATTATAAAAGCATACAAATGGATCACGTAAATTATTGGCGTCATTACTTTGACCCCTTCTGTTAGGGGTTCCAATTTGTACTCTTTTATAGTTTGGGGGTCCATTTGTATACTTTTATAGTTTGTAGGGGGAAAGTTATAGTTCTCAATAGTTTAGAGGGTCCATTTATATGTTTTTATAGCTTAGGGGCTCAAAATGATATTTTCAATAGTTTAGGGGTCTTCATGTAAATAACCCTAGTTTTAATTTGAACAATTTGGCCTTTATACTCTTAATTTTGTTGCAATGAGGTCCCCCAGTCAAGCGTTGTTAACATTTTGAACAAAAGAAAATCATCTTAGGGGTAGCTTCATCAAACTTTCCAAATCTACTTAAATTACAATGAATATTCATTTATTTGAATGCTGGCATCTTCCAATTAGGCAGTTATTTTCGGTACGAACAATGTTCCCCTCAAACATTTCCTCTATTATGTTCAATTAAGAGGAGACATTTGATTGATTTCCGTTTCTAGAATCTTTTTGATGTGTGGGGATTTGAAAAGGGAGGTCCCGACAGCTGTACACTTCCTCGGGCGACCGGCCTTGTGTCTCGCTCACGATGAATAGGATCGGTCAGGCGTGCAATGTGAGATACGAGCGAATGGCCTAGATTTAGCATATCCAATGAAAAGCCACCAATCAAACGGGAGTGCTAAATTTAAATCAAACCTAAGACATGGAGTTGCCACCTAATCTATAAAGGAAAACTAGGAAACCTTGACTCGTGTCGAAGGCCAGTGTCCGTCATAACTAAAGGATTCAGTCCGAGATTTAGGTATGAGTGGGGAATGTCATTAGTTGAGTACCCCCACTCACCTGATCAAATATCGGCCTCTACTAGTTCTTGATATGAAAATTATTAACACAATATGATCATATGACCCAATTGTTAGTGTTAAGCAAGTATAGATCGGATCACCTACTTTAGAATAGTCTAATCTCTTGCAATTTGAGAAGGGTTTGAAAGTAGAAAACTCATAGAAATGTGAGATAACTAGCGTGCAAAGAAATTAGAATCATTCTCACTTAAGTAATGAGGCCTCCATACGATGAGCAATCATAGAGATATATCATGTAAACATGTAGCCTCATGGCAGTATACTAGACATAATAAGAAGCAAACACACACAAGATTCAATAGAAAGGGGCAAGGCTCACCTAGTACTCCCTTCACATTGCCATAAGTAAGGGCTTAGAAATCCATGAATGATCCTAGATGCCATAGTCTAGGGGATAATATGCAATGGAATAAAAAAAAGGCTCACCGGATACTCCAGCCAAGTGTGACATAAAACAAAGAGTTAAAAAAGATGCGAGATCCTAGATACGATAATCTACAAAATGCAAACACACACATGGAATAAATCTTATGAGCCCAATCACAACTAAGATGACATGTGAATCACTAAGGAAAGCATACCACATAACAATATTTACCAAAACATAATTATTCGGGCTCAAATGCATGATCCTAATTTAATCATGTGAAAACCATGATGACAACTCAATAATCGAAGCAAAGTAAATAAGCTTAAAACGAGAGAGAGAGAGAGAGAGAGAGAGAGAGAGAGAGGTAGGTATGGAGAAAAGAAACCCATTCCAACACACATGATTATGAACTAGCCGAATCCATGAAAAAAGGTTTAAGGGGATAGGTCCAACCTATCCTTGTAGAAGAAACCGTCCTAGGTTTCTCAAGATAATAAAGATGACTAAATCTAGGAAAATCATAACAATAACAATCACCTTAGTGAGAGTGAGGAGCAAGGTTCCAAATCGCAGTATCGAGTAACGTAACGGTATAGATCGCAGAGTATCGGTATCGGTAGTATCAATCGGTACGTATTAGGAATCGGGTGTCACGACGGTGAAATTTTAAAAATTATTTCACAGGTTTTTCAGCTTTTTCTTTCCTGTATCAATCCGAATCAGTGAATATCAGCCCATTGCGGCTTGTGTAACGGCTTGTGTAACAGTTACAGACCGATACGTACCAGGACTCGGCTGATACTTCTGCGATTTTCAATCTCAGTGGTATACCGGCCTATATCCGTCACGGTACCCCATTTTTTCGATACGTATCGGCCGGTATTTAGAATTATGGTGAGGAGGTTCTACTCCTCAAACACATGAAAAATGGTATAAACTTCCCAAATCAATGAAAAAGAGTAAGAAGAGGGGAGAATCAACTCATTCTCACTGAAGAAAGCCGTGATTGGGCTCCTATAGCATAAAAAATCAACGAAACGATAAAATAAAGAAGGCTCTGACGAGGATAAAGAGATTCTCACCCTCCAACACATGAAAAATGGTATAAACTACCCAAATTCATGAAAAAGAGTGACGAGATGGGAGATTCGGTTTATTCTTATAAAGGAAACCTTGCCTAGATTTTTATAGCAACAAAAATCAATAAATCAATAAAATAAAGGAAACTCTAATAAGAATGGAGGAATTCTACCCCTCAAACATATGAATAAGGGTATAAACTGCCTAAATCCTTAAAAATAGATGACAAGAGGGGAGAATCAACCATTATCATAGAAGAAGCTATGCCTGGGCTTCTAACCCATAATAAAGAAAGAAAAACAAGTTGGACTTTGCCAAAGTCTCTATACTGGGCCTAAATGACTACAAAAATGGGTAGAGAAAGAGAGGATCCAACTAATCTATCAACAACAACCCAACAACGATCTCAAGATCTCAAGAAGATTTCAAAAAAGAGGAAAATGGATAAAAGATGAAATAAAATGGAAGTAGGGATTAACTCTAAAGCTAGCAGAGATAGGGCCCAAGCTAGTCACAAACTCCAATCCAAGCTTCCTCATGCTGATTAAGATCTCTAGCTCCAAATCTGCAAACCAAAGGATGAAGAAGAGACTCAAAGTGTATACGTATCTTACATATGTGTAAAGCTCAATGTCCCTTAGATTTAACAACTAGAATCAACAACTCTTTTTTACAAAATTCACCAACCCCTCACCCCATAAAAAATAAATGATTATATAGGCTTTGGATGCTTGGAATATGCAATTTGGGCCTCAAGGATCTAGATGGCATATTCCAAGAAATTAGGGGACACCTCATGAGAAATATATTTGGCAATTGTTGGCGGACTTGGTCAGACAAGAATTTGTACAGCCGACCTAAAGTGGTTCGTCGTGTTTTCTCAAAAAAAGTCTATCAGAGCAAAAAGGGTTCAGATGTGCTTATCAAAATAGAAGTGCTTGTGACATGCTTATCTGACCAAAGTTGTCCATCGTGTTTCTAAAAAATTGTCCAGCCAATCACGTCCCGTCCGGCCACACTTTTCTCAAAAAAATTTCCCCATCTTCTCGCTCATTCCAGCTTTTTAAGCTCACTTTTCTAAATATAGATAAATACTTTTTGAAAAACACAACACTAGAAATAACCGAAAAAAATGAGAAAGTATCACTCACCTTAAGTGTAACGCCCTAGAAAGAACCATTCTAGATCATGTTCTCCCAAGCGTTACCAACACACCATACTAAAACAATAATAAACATAATAACAAGATCATAGCATTCTTTTCCATTTCTTACCATCTCCCAAAAGAATTTTCAATGTCACTTTCTTACATACATAATACAAAAAAAAAAAAAAAAAAAAGGGTTCAAAGAGTGAGAAACATCTACAACCATTACATCCAAACTGAACTTCTTACAAAATGTACATCTTCAAAATATATCAACATATAATTACAACCCTTGTAAACCAAGTTCAACAAAATATCCCAAAACATGCTATCAGGCTCCCAAAAAGGTTCCTTCTTATCAAAACAATCACTTGATGGGCACTTCATCATCATTCTTTGAAATTGTTATCTTTAGGGTAAGCATAAGCCCAGTAGGTGATGAATTTAACAAGTTATATAGTAATTTGAAAAACATATGATCATGCAATGCAACATTTGAATTATAGAAATAAAAATGGGTGCAAGTGTCTTTGTATGTAAAAGAAGAGATGCGATGTATGAACTTTGTTCTATCTTTCCCATATTCGCTTCGGGTGGTAAACATACTATGACATCCCAAGTAAGAGCCAAAAGTCAAAACAAATATATATAATTATAGTTTTGTATACTGAAAATAGTCTCACATTTGCCTGCTCCAAAAAAGGCAGGGCAATGGGCACCCAAAAACATTTTTCCCTTTCACATTCGCTGGCTCCATAAACGGTGGGGACGTGGACACCCAAAATTATGTTTTTTCACATTTGCTGGCTCTAGAAATGGCGGGCTCGTGGACACCCAAATATATTTTCCCACATTTGTCCGATGATATGCGCAGAAAGGGCAATTAGGCACCTTGACTCCTCGTGCAGGTACCAAGTACAATATACCACTCAACTCAACCCCGACTCACTACCTAGACTTGTAGACAATTTACCGCCTTACAACCTTTTAACCTTCATTCATTATGATGTCAAGAGAGAATGCAAGATGCATATGATGCATGAATTTTGAAACCTTTAATTTGCCCAAAGATAATTCCAAAACATAACAATTTTACATTTCTCACATCAATAATGAAAGATATCTCATAACCAATTCTCATTATCATCAAGGATTATATATGGGGAATAGCTTCAAATCTTACATTCCATCCTTAAAGTTAAATAAATATATTCAATTTCATGTTTTTGAAACCAATTAAGCAAAACCCCTCTTTACTGAATAAGTCTCAAAGTTAGGGTTTAGGAAAAATTGGGATTTTCTCTCTAATGTACAAATTGGAGATCGACTCTCCTCATCACTTCTATAATCTTCAATAATAAACATGATTTCATCTTAATCATAGAATGTCACCAAATTTTTCCCAAATCACTTACTAGCACACAATTTATACATATACATACATATATACACAACATGAATAGCTAATTAAATTACCACATAAGTGTTTCAAAGTGAAAATATAATGAGTTAAAGACACCCCTACCTTGAAATAGGAAGCTAGGCTTGCGAACAACACTTGAAATGTTGATGAGCTCATGAAACAATCGGTAAAAATGTTGATCTAGGCTTCCTTTCAACTTTCCTTGGATGATTTTGAGGAAATCTTGGGCTGAAGTTAGAGGAATTTAGGGTTTGTGGGTTAGGGTTTTTTTAGGAAAATAAGGTTTGAGAGAGAGAGATATGAAAAAGTGGAGAGAAAAGGAGTAAAAATCAACTTTTAAAAATCTGCTGTCCCAGCTAACTGCTCAAGCGTAACTTCCTTCACTCAAGTGAATAGAACAAATTCGAAAGGGTTGCTCGAGCGACACTTCCTATGCTAGAGAGAAAAATGAGAGGTCCCAAAAGTTTTGCAGAGCTACAGTGAAATTACTGAGAGTAAACATTCTACACTTGAGCGACAACTTCTTTGCTCGAGAGATCTGCTTGCAAAACTAATAACTACTGGGAGCAGAAGATCTACGCTCGAACGAAAAAAGCGTCGCTCGAGCGGTCCGAAAAACCCAGGTGTCATAGCCTACCCTCCTTAACGAATTCCCCCTTCCCCCCAAAAAAAAATCAATAATCCCAATCAAAAGCAACCCAAACAATTCCCAAGAAGACAAATACTAGTCTTGTACTCTCTCTAATCATCATAACATCATCACAACACAATAACTCAAATTATGAATAGCTAAAACTCGTGAACTTCTCATAATTACACCACATGTTGCCCACAAAAAAGTTTATTCATATTCTTTAGGCCACATTACAAATATCAACATTATAAAGTCAATAAGATTACACATTAATTTCTAAACAACTCAGGGTTTTTTCTCGGACTTCAACTTCTCTCTCCCAAGTGGCTTCTTCTACTCCATGATAGTGCCATAGTACTTTGACTAAGGGAATCATCTTGCCTCTCAATACTTGTTCCCGGTAGTCTAGGATCTCTATGGGTTTTTCCTCGTACAAAACATTTTCATCTACCTCCAAGTTCTTCCAGTCTAGAACATGAGAAGGATCTGGCTCATATTTGCAGAGCATTGAGATGTGGAACACGTCATGTATCCAAGATAACTGTGAAGTTAAAGCAAGGTGATAGGCAGCCTCTCCTACTCATTCAATGATATCAAAGGGAC
Organism: Camellia japonica; assembly: GCA_030407325.1. Classification (NCBI taxonomy): domain Eukaryota; kingdom Viridiplantae; phylum Streptophyta; class Magnoliopsida; order Ericales; family Theaceae; genus Camellia; species Camellia japonica. The sequence goes on along the minus strand of JAPPVO010000036.1, from coordinate 125,291,585 downwards.
CGATGAATCTGGGTGATAACTTTCAAACCTTTCCTATGTGATATCTTCAAAATACATGGTCACCTACTTCAAAGGATAAAGGTCGTCTCCTCCTATCTGCATGGCACTTTTGCCAACTTTGTGTTGTGATTAACCTCCTCCGAATGAGAGCTATTTTTTCCGTGGTCTCGCGAACTAAATCTAGACCAAGCGTGGGTCAATCTCCTACTTCAGTCCAACACATGGAGGATCTACATGGACACCCATACAAAGCCTCAAAATGTGCCATCCCAACACTAGCTTGAAAACAATTGTTATAGGCAAACTCAGCTAATGATAGATATTTCTTCCATGACCCTTTGAAGTCTAGTGCACAGGCTCTCAACATGTCTTCTAAGATTTGAATTTTAAGCTCAGATTGACTATCGGTTTGAGGATGGTAAGCGGTGCTAAAAGTTAATTGAGTTTCCATGATTGTTTGTAAACTTTGCCACAACCGTGTTTTGAAGCGAAGATCTTTGTTCGAGACAATACTCATCGGAACCCCATGAAGCCGAACAATCTCCCTAACATACAATTCTACTAGATAATCAACTGAGTCACCCATGCACATTGCAAGAAAATGTGCCAACTTTGTCAGTCGATCTACTACGACCCAAACAGCGTCATTACCCTTTTGAGTTCTAGGGAGACCTGAAACAAAGTCCATCGTAATGACCTCTCAATTCCATTTTGCTACAGGTAAGGGGTGCAACAACCTTGGCTAGCCTTGATGTTCCGCCTTGACTTGATGACAAGTTAGACATTTTGACACAAATTGAGCCACATCTTTCTTCATGCATCTCCACCAAAATTGATAGCTCAAATCACGATGCATTTTTGTATCTCTAGGATGAACAGCAAAGCGAGAGTGATGGAAGTCTCATAATACGTCGTCTCTACAAGATTGTGGAACAAATAGACGATCTACATACCGTATACTTGAGTCAGAATGCACCTTTAGTCCCTTTTCAAGATTGTTCACCCATTTTCTGGTTAATTTGGTCAAAGGCGCTGTTAGAGTAAAAAAATCCTTTACAAAATGCCTATAATACTCGACAAGGCCCAAGAAGTTACAAATCTCAAAAACATTTCTAGGTCATTCCCACTTTTGCACTGCTTCAATTTTAGAGAAATCTACTGTAACTCCCTCATTCGAAACCACATGACCCAAAAATTTCACTTCCGAGAGCCAAATCTCACACTTCTCATATTTGGCATACAATCGTTGTTCTCTAAGGACTTGTAAGACAATGTGAAGGTGCTTCTCATGCTCCTCTTCAGAAGGTAAATAAATAAGAATGTCATCTACAAAAACTACCATGAACTTATCAAGATAATCTCAGAAGACTCGATTCATTAAGTCCATGAAGGTGGCAGGAACATTGGTCAAGCCAAATGACATCAAAAGAAATTTATAGTGGCCATATCTGGTACGAAAGGTCGTCTTAGGAATGTCCTCTTCCTTCATCCGCAATTGATGATAACCAGATCGTAAATCTATCTTTGAGAAACACCAAGAACCCTTAAGTTGGTCAAAAAGATCATCTATCTGGGGTAAAGGGTATTTGTTCTTGATTGTGACATTATTGAGCTTACGATAATCGATGCATAACCGCAACGATCCATCTTTCTTTTTAGTGAAGAGGGTCAGTGCTCCCCATGTGTAGACACCCCATTTTTGACCGTCCTCAAGACTTGGACGTCACCGCTTGAACACTCGGTGATTATCCATGATTGTGTTCGTCTTGAGTTCCCGGAAGCCTTGGCTACGCGCCTTACCTCAGGACCTCTTGACTCGGCTGTTTGTGTTTGGTCTTGCACCAAACACTTGTGTTGTTGCCTTGAAGGGCAGGGAAGGGCTTGTTGGCCATCCCCATATCCCACCGGCCTTCCCCTAGCATCACCGGCCGTTTATGGGTGCCACCAGCCATGGTTTCTTAACACCAATGGCCGGTCAGCATTATATTTGGCCGACCGGCACTTTATTTTGCCGGTGACCGTTTTTGCTGGCCGGTTTGACTCCTTTGCACCTTTGAGGCATGGTGCATGCCAGCTGTGCCAGCTAGAATGCATCATCACCACTCCCCATGCAGCTTGTGGCTGGTTTGAGCCTTTGAACCCCCTAACCTTCTAGAAGGTTGACCCTTTTTGGCCAAGCTTCTTGGGGAAGCTTGGCCAGCTGTCCTCGCTTCCTCAGGAAGCCAGGACCCCTTTGCACCCTTTGCCCCTTTGATATGGCTTCTTGGAGAAGCCTAGACCATTTTATTTTGCCTATTTAAGCATCCCACCTCCTCCATTGTCAAGGGTTAGCCATTTTTGAACAAAAAACCAGAGCTTTTGTATCTATATATCTGTCATATATTCCCTCTCTCTATATTTTCCCTCTCTCTCCTCTTGTGTGTGTGTTTCTAGGCCTAAAAGTGCATTTTGACCTCACTTTTGCACTAATACACACACCATTACACCTTGCTCCGAGATTGAGAGGCTTTGAGGGTTGATTCTTGAGCTTTTGGACTGATTTTGATCAGAAGAGGAGGGCTGCATTGGCTGTTCTTGAGGTGTTCTTCAAGGGTGAGACTTTTGCTTTAGTTTTCCCATTTTTGCAACAACTTTTTACCTGTCTTGCTTGCTGATTTAGGCTTTGTGAATAACATAAAAAAGTCTTATATTTTCTTTCTTAAGAACTTTCATTAAGGGTGTTTTGTGGTTTGGGGTCAAGCTCCCCTTCTTAGGCTTCTTTTGGCCTCCTTTTGGTGCCTTTTCATTAAGCTTTGTTTGCTTTGTTGTATTGGCCTTCTCACCACTGAAATCCAGTGGATTTTCAGTGGTGAAGAAGATGGTTTGAAGTCTTGCATAGGGGAGGGACACCCCTTTTCCCTTTGTGCTTCATTTTTGCATATTCTTGGCTTACAAGGTAGCATGCATGTCTAGTCTTGTATGGCTTCATTTCAGGGCTTATTTGGATGTTTTGGAGCATACTTTACCTCTATCTCATGTGGGTTTGTTGGCCTCTTTCATGCATGTTATACATGCTTTGCATTCCTCTACTTGGCCTAGAAATGCATATTGTGCTTAGGTCATGGTTCTTGCATGGATTAGCCTAACTTCATGAAGATATTAGCATCATTTTATTATGTTTAAGGTATGTTGGCCATTGTTTCAATCATGCTTGCCATGTTTGGTGTCATCTCTTTGTGTTTTGGCTTATAAGCCTTGAGTATATTGGCCTCTATCATGCTTAGCCTAGACCATCCTCATGATTTGGCATCATTTAGGATCATATTTCAGTCCATAAATCATGCTTGTATGATTGCATTTATCATCCCATTCTGCCTTGAAAGGTTGTTCTTGTGTGCCTTGGAAGGCATTGTGTATGCCTATGTGTATTTGGGATGTCATGTGTGTGAGCTTTGGAGCTCATTTTGCATGCTAAAATTCTGTTTTTGGTTGTATAGTTCATGCCATGCTTGTTTGGGTTAGTGGTAATGGAATACCCTTTGTTGTGCCTTAGCTTCGGGCCCCTTTCGACTTGCATGTTTGTAGTGCATTTTGTGCATTTTGTTCATCACTCGAGGCACTTTTGGCCACTGTTTTGGGGTGGATTGAGGTCTGCCCCTTTATGGTTTAAGCCCACTATTGCATGCTTGTCTCATGTTCCTTGCATAATTGCTTCACTAGGTGTTGTGGCATGATGATCCTATTGCTTAGATTGTCCTTGTTTGCATTGTATTTGCATCTTGCATGTCTAGCATTGCATACTTGCCATGATAGGTTGCATTGCATTTGGCATGCCTTGCCTCTTAGCCTTAGGATGCATTGTCGAGCCATGTTTGCACAACATGCATTGCATTACTTGGTTTGGGGTGTCAAACCGAGTGTGAGGGTTAAGAAGTGTTCATACTATAAGTGATGTAACACGTCTTAACTCTCGGTCACCGAGGCCCTTGACTTCGACATGATAGGGTCTTGGTCCTCATTTGTTTGTCGCATGCATTTTCACATTGAATTAGCTCCTTAGGCTATCATGCAGCAAATGCACAATTGATAGCCCAAGGGCCAAGGGCCATACTCCATTGAGTCTGTTATATGATTGGGAGAGTAGCCATGCTTACATGTGCTTGAAATTCTATGCCATGCACTGCATGTCCTCTGTTGCTGTCAAAACTGTTTTCTGCAGGAAGATTTTGCCGACCGGCAGCATTTAGTGCCAACCGGCCATTGGTGAATGGCGATAAATCAGCAGCCGATAGAAATTCTCTATGGCCGGTGGGCATTTCCTCCAGCCGATGGTATTCTACAGTGTGCAAGGAACATGTCCCAGGATTTTTGCAGTCTTTGGAGATGCAGGACAGTGTAAAACAGAGGCAGCAATAGCATGGCACGAGTTTTCCAGGCAAGACAGACTGAAGCATGCATCATTCACGCATTCCGAGGCGGGGGCTGCGGCCGTCTTCCCTTTGCATTTAATTTAATTAGATTAGGAGTTTTGTAATAATTAATTCGGTATTATTCATTCGGCCTGTATATTCTTTTGGTCCCTCAGAGCGAGGGCGTATTGTGTAATAAGTGTGTGTGGGTGTGTGTATGTCTTCCAACCCCACGTCTTTCTTCCCTTTTATTTACCTGCTTATGATGGTAGACTAGGGCATGTTTAAATTAGCATGACAATAAGATTGCATGCGTGCATCAATGCATTTGTTTTACATGCACTGGGCTCGGTACATCATGCTAACTGCATTCGTATTCCAATTCCAAATTGAATACTTGCTAGTTGCAGCATTTCACATACCATCTCTAGGATAGCCGAGCCTATCATAGTTGCATCCTGTTTGTGTTGCATTAGTCAATTTGACATGAATTAGGACCATGCATGTTTGCTAACTAGTTTATTGTTTTGGCACGGAGTATGATGTAAGTATTTTCATGCTTTAGCATACCGCATGCGTGTGAGTGCTATCATGGCAGCATGTTTACCATGTGGCTAATTGCTTATGTGAGATAAACTGTTTGATTGCCTGTGGGTGAAGGTTGGATTGTTTGAGTTGGAACAACTCATTGAAATCCGTGTTTTAGCCTACTTGCGAATAGCAAAATCCAACACATTTTTTTTAAAAACGAACGGATATGCAATGTTTATTTCCAAATTAGGCGATCTAGTCTATACTTTTGTGTTGTGCGCATCACATAGTAATTCTAGGCTAATAACTGGAATAAGAACACATAACGTTTTCAAAATCAGATATCACGGTTAGTAGAGACCGGTCTTCGGACCGGACGAGAGGGGGTGCTCATAGCTGACCTTCCCCAATCGTACCCAAGCTCCCGAGCCGAGGCAACTTTGGTGATGATGGACACGTGGTCTTTGGCACCGAGTCAGGGTTTCCTAAATTTTCCCATTAAAAAATATTTAGGTGGCGACTCTGTATCTGGCAAAGCAGTCCATGTTTGGCACTTCTTTTCAAAAATCTTGTTTCTCAAAACGATTTGCCGGATTTGGACTCTTTGGTTCAGATTTAGAACCGTGACGCAAAATCGAGTCCGAACTGTAGCGAGGTCCCTCGCGGGCTTGTTACACCATGGTGAAGTTCTAGGGCATATAAAACTCTTGTCTGACAATTCTTGTAACTGCTCCTTTAGGACAAGTAGTTCTGCTGGGGCAAATCTATATGGTGACATAGCGATGGTTGTTGTTCCAAGCACTAGATTTATAGGAAACTCTACCTCACGATGAGGTAATAACTTGGTGAGATCCTCAGGAAAAACATATGTATATTCACAAACTACCTTAGGAAGCATCCCCCGAACCACATTATTCTCGTCATCTATGATGGTTGCAAGAAGGAAGCTGAGTTTGCCCCGATTTCGCAGGTTATACAATGGTGACAACCCTCCGTTAGCTCTATCCCCTAGAAAATAAAAATAGTCCCCTTCTACAGTACACACCGTAACCCTTCCCCGATAGCAATCTATAATAGCACGATAAGAGGACAACCAATCCATACCAAGAATAACATCAAAGCCTGACATTTCTAATAACACAACATTAAAAGAAAGTTGACGTTCCGCTACCTCGATTATACACCCATGACACCCCCAATCCAAAATGACTTGACCCCCAAGTGGTGACTCAATCATAAGTGAAGATTCTAATCATTCTACTTTTAGACCTAACGTGGATGCAAGTGCAGATGCTATGAATGAATGCGATGCCTCGGTATCTATCAATACATTTGCCCAGGTGTTATAAACGAGATAGGTACCTCTCATCACTGATGGCCGGGATGACTGTTCGGAAGCAGAAACAGCATAGGCTCATCATTGGGGCCTTTAATCACCCCGATCACATCTCGAAGTATTGGCCGATTGCGTTGATCACCCCTTTGCACTGCCCTCGTTGTCTATCCAAACTAAACCGGTTGATAACTCTATCTCTATCCTTGGCGTGACTGATGTCCCCCAGAATTTCAAGACCCCGAAGTACTTCCCACTCCAACCAATTATGGACAAGATCTTTTTATATGGCCCGATTGCCCGCAATGATAGCACGTAGGCAATTAGCCCCTTCATTGGGCTTGGCCTTGAGAGCAAGTTGGTTGTTGGGGACTCAGATTCTGTTTCAATCGGATGCCTTGTGACCTTACTAGCCACATCTGAAACAAGTAACACAGTAGGGACCCACACTCCCTGAACTCCTCATGGAAACGGACCCCGATGATTTGACTTGTTAGGGTGTGGACTAGGAAGATGAAGAATAAAAATCCCTAGATCTCTTAGAAGATCCTGTATCACCCATAGATTCAACATAATTACGCCTCTTGTGCTTCTGTCTTGCTTCTTCGGCCTCAAGCATAACCTCTACATGAGCCACAACCTCCACCAGTCTGTCAAACTCTTGGTACACATTACGCATCACTTTCATTAAAATTTTGGACCTTAATCTCTTCTTGAATTCCAAACACTGACATTCCTCGGTCGTTACAAGCTCGAGTGCAAAATGGGCTAAACTAGTGAATGTGGCCTCAAATTCTGCCACTGTCTCAAGTCTTCAAATTGTTTCCTCAACCTATCCCTTGCTGTGGGAGGCAAAAATTTCTCCTGAAAAGCATGAGTGAATGCCTAGGGTTCATCAAGAAGCTCTACTTGATCTTGATTCGAGCAGCTATTAGAGCAATAGCAAAGGGCACTTATAGCGCCATTTTTTATAACTTACAACCTTTCTTTCCCGTTTATTTCCTGCCCCTTTCTTTGGTCTATCTTCGCGGGTCACTAAACTAACTCTGGTCCACTTTAGCTGCGGAACTAATCTTCTTTGAACCTCAGACCAAACTCAGAAAGTCCAACCAATGTATTTCTTGGTCTAATCTTTTTCCTCTCTCTTCATTTCTGTCATTTTCATCCCTTTAAGCTTTTTAAGCTTGGGTTTCATCTATTTTTACCCACAATTTACCCCTAGTTTCGTATACCAAAATGTAGAGTTCGACGAGGGCTTCCTTTTAATTTGAGCGGATCACCATTTTGTCGTCGGTGATTTTTCCAGCTTGTCTCCTCTTTGTTTTAAGAGGTTTAGTCTATTTCTTAAACTTGATGTGAGTTTGGTAGTGTATTTGTGACGTATTCTGATATAGGTTTTGTGGTCATTTGGTTGATTTTGGAGTTATGTTTTGTGGGTTGGGGGTTTTGTTAAATTAGGGGTTGTTGGGCTATAGTTTTACTACTAAATCTATTTTTGTTATACAAAATTGCATATGGATTTCTAAAAATGGAAAAGCCCCAATTTGTGAACAACTTAAATGATATTGTTGTTAGGAGTTAGGTTCATTCTGGAAAATGGTTTGGTTGGAAAGAGATGGAAAGAAAATGGTTATGGGATTTTGGAAACAATGAGTATTATTACTCTTTTGGAAAATCTTGGATTGTTGAGACATATATGGGTTTTGGAACTGTTGGGTTATGTATCTATATTGTTATCTTTTAATTATTGTATTAGAGATAACTATTTTGGCTATTGATAGAGGATAGCATTGCTGTGTGTGGATTAGGCAAACGGAAACATTTATGAAACCATTCACATCATGATGCATATCATAGATTTGGAACTAAAATTGTATGTTTTGAAAAGGCTGTTTCGAAACGTTTGTATTATGTTTTAAAAACATTTGTATGGTTTTGAAAGTATTATTTTGGAACACATGTATTGTACAAAGGGGTGCATACAGTGGTAAAGTTGTAAGGAGTTGTTAGAGACAAATTAAGTTGGCCTGTGTGCCCTTCGTAAAAGACCAAAAACCCGCGTGGTAGGTGTCGATTCCATCCAGAAAATCCTATGATGTATATAGTTACTATTATGAACACTAGCCCTAGAGATTTACCCATTTTATTTATTATCGTTTGGTTTTTAAAAGGATGTTTTGGAAAATGTTTAGCAATGTATTTGCTGGTTGGTATTGAGATACCTGGATTTGTTTTGGAAATGAGTTTTTATCAAACAGATGTTCTGATTTTGGAAAATGTTTTGATTAAATGGAAAGGTTTTGAAGATTGAAAAGAATGGGTTTTTGTGTTGAGAATCAGTGCAATTTTGAAAGTGCATTTGACACATTGTATATATGTATTGCATTATGATCATATATGCTAGTGGAGCATATTTAGTTTTTGAAATACACTCTATTGGAATTTATGCTTACCCTACATGGCTGATAATGTTTTTCAAGTGTGTTGCATGTACAGATTTGGAATGAGACAATGGAGTGTGATTGGAGCTAAGAAGGGTAGTTCCATTATTTGTAGGCTGCAGGCCATTTGTTCATTTATTTGGCCTCGTACCATTCTTGTAAGGGTTACACCCTTTGTATAGATGTAAGCCTTTGGACATTTCAATTATGTATGACATCATTGTATGAGGTATATAAAGAGCACTCATACCACTTAGATGTTGAATGTGAGGTGCATAAAACCGGATGAATTCATAAATTGTCTAACTTTATAATAGAAGTCATTTGCACAAGAGATGTTATTTTATTATATCTTATTGTCGTTTTTATTTATCAGTTTTGGATTTATTCACGTGGACCGGACCTTGTAAATCCGGGGTGTGACATGACACTTCATGTAGAAGGTCTTGAAGGAGATAGTTTATATCACAACAAAAATATTGAGTTTCATCTCCAAATGATCAATTTTATCCATGAGCTAATCAATTGTATAGTTCAATCAACTTTTTTCTTTGTACCCCCAACTGCACCCTTCCATAGAAGATATAAAATATAAAGGCATAAGTTGAGATTTTATCTAGTCAATATGATAAATCTCATTTTTAAAGTTGTCAATCTCATCTTCGCACCAATGCACTTCTTCTTTACAATGCCAAATTGCTAATTCTAACTAAAGATAATGAATTGATATAATACAAATCGGCATATTCAACCACTTAAATTCCTTAGGGGTTCCAATGGACATAGCAAAATATGTTTGAACAAAAATTTGCGAAGTAAGGAGATTTGGGATGCAGACGTGCCAAGGAAACATATTGCCTATGTGAAAATGGATCTGATTGCTTATCAAGAGATTGTGCTAGGGCCAAGGGGATAAAAGCCCCCTAGTCCTTTACTCGCCTCAATGAAAAGGACTTAAAATCTCCTAAAGGTTATAAGATAGGAAGAAAAGTTAGCAGGAGGAAATACAAACATGAAACTATCAACTTCAATGTACTAAAAAGGATTGAACATACACAAAGTGGCAAAAACAGTTTTACATAAAAAGCAATTGAGTTACAACAGATTGTAATTACAATTGAAATAAGAAAAATCAGCCACAAATGACAAAACTAATCTACATTGACACTGATGTTAATGGCACTGATGTCAAACAACTAAACTATTGCATAGGTGCCTTAAAGATGAACTAATGGTAAATACTAAGGCTAAGTTGACATTGATGTTGTTAAATGTTTTGTTAATTTAAGTTGGTGTCAATGCGTTGAACTTGAGCTTGTAAATGGCCTTCGTACAGCCGCTGGGTGCCTTCTGAAAGTTACAAACGACCTTCTAAATTTTTTCGGCCACTTTGCTTAGTAGGATGCTAGGTTGATTCTATGGCTACCATGTGCCCTATGAACAAGTCTTGAAGCCCAAAAATTTCAAACATGTGTTGAATTTACATTTACTGAATTTTCTAATTTGCAGGAAGAATAGTTTCTGCCACATTCTTCTTGTTGTTGGATCATAGGTAGTGGGACTCAAGATGTGATGGATGAATAACATATGTCATAATCACCTGACCAAATCCCAAGATTATAGCTCTATGGTGGTATGAAATAATGGTCAATAGCCATATCTTAAAATATTACGAACACATTCTGCTAGAGATATTAATAGAAGAATATCTCTTAACTAATTCCTATAAAATTGGAAACAATCACCACCATTATCTGATAAGCATTTTGATAGAACCACCAAAACTTTTAGTTTCATAGATCAATAGCACAACATGTCACCTTTTGATTTGGCTATTTCTCCTAGAAAATCACCTTAAGGGTAGCTTTATCAAACTTGCTGAATCTACTAAAATTACCATGAACATTCATTGATTTGAATGATGATCGCCAAGTGGCATCATCCGATTGGGTAGTCGTTTTCGGTACAAATAGTTTTATACATGGTCTTTTCCAGTTACAAATTTAATGGTAAGTAACGAAGAGAGAACATTGCAACAAAATTAAAAGTGTAAGGAATAAATTCTTCAAATTGAAACTATGGAACTAAAATGACACTTCACTTAAAGTATAAAAACTAATGGTGTAATTTACCCTATAAGAGCTACCAACCTTGAGATTGATAAGTGGTTCAGTGCTAACTTCATTTCCTGCATTGCAACACAGTTAGTACATTTGAAACATCAACAAATAGAGTTTTCCTTCACTTTTTTATGGTAATATTGTCCTCCTAGCCAAATGATTTTAGGAAAAAGTTGCACTTGATTCATCCATCGCTTCTTCAAATTGTTACCAAGTCTACTTTCAACTTTGAAAAGCTTGCTATTTATTTATTTATAACAAATTCAACATATATATTTATATCAAATATGGGTATTTAGTGTGGATATGTATTTAAGTGTCCAATTCATCTGATCACACAGCCAAGGACATGGGGACACAACAAAAAAGATCATGTTTGTTAATTTACTTCTTTAATGTTTCAAAGTAAAATAATGGAAACCGGGGTTACTGTTGTAAGTAAGCCATATCAGTAGCAGTTGTGACATCTGTGGTGACTTTTCCTAAGCTTATTTGGATAGTCCAAATGTTTATATTGCAAGGTCCATCAAGTAGATTGTTTATGAAAAGAATCATGTTAGTCGGATATTTAGTCCCTTAACAAGATCACATTGTTGTTTGTAAAAAAATAAATGGCTAGCATGATTTTGATAATGTTTTTAAAAATAATTAGAACTCGATAGGGTTACAGATATTTGATTGATCTAATTTTTTACATGGGTGATATGTTCGACAAACCTTACAATATAAATAGTTTGGATTATCAAAATAAGTCTAGAATAATGTTCCACGGAAGCTCACAACAGTTACTATTGTGACTTACCGTAGTAACATTGAGTCCAAAATAATATCAAATGATCATTTCCTTACCCACATATTCATATGTCAAGTATTTAACATGAATACTTTATATATGTAGAAAATGAAATTATATGTGTAAGTGTTTGTACAAAAATTGACAGCCCTATCAGATGATACCACATGGCATTGATTATTCAAATAAATGGATGTGCATAGTAATTTTAATCAATTAATAGATTTGTAAAGTTTTATAAAGTTATCTCTATGGTGTTTTTCCCAGAGTAACCTCCAAATCAAGGGGTGATACGTTGTGTGGGAGACCTATAAGAGTGAAGGTGCTTGGTAATTTTATCAAGTATGCTTAAGTAATGATGGTTTCCTATTAATATGTTGAGATATTAACTCATTATATCTAGAAAATCATGTACCTACTTTCAAGGAGATGTTTATTAACCATTCCTATTAACCACCATGGAGCAATCATCTTGGGATATGGACTGGAGATATGGACATGTGGCACCCATTGGAGGTATTCATTGACCAAGCTGAGCCGTCAAAACTAACTCGATCCAGCCCAATCCACTCACTTTTAAGTGGTTTCAATAGTATGGGCAAGCAGATGCGGATGCAGATTTTTCTAATCTGCTTATGCTCGGATGGATGGCAAATAAGAAGCCACTCGACCCAACTTGATCCACCAATCTTCTTTAAGAAAATGATATTATCTTTTTATACTTTGTATGTTAAAAAAATAATATTTTATTTAATAATAATATTAACTACTTATGAAATGTGAAAGTTTGGGCTTTATTTTAATTATAAAAATGAAGAATACAAAATTTTAGAATCAAATAAAGCCAAAAATAGTAAAAAATTACTCTAAAATAGTTCAAAATATATATATATATAAACAGTAAAGCCCAAACAGCCAAAAAGTTCGCATCCACCCGCCAATCCGCACGGCCTACTCAATCCACATCTACTAACTAAGCAAATGAGTACGGATTGATTTTTTATAATCCACCTAAGTATAGATGGATGGCGAATGGGAGGCATCAAACCCAACCCGATCTGCGAGCACCCTTAGCACCCATCTATTTAAATTCAAGACCCCCTACTACTTAGTCCAACAACTAGGAGAAAATGAGGCAATCATCTACATCTCTTGAGGGATACATTAGAGATATTTGGGCAACATGGTTGTTGAGGGACACTTGGCACTCTAGGAGGTGTTCTAGAAAACCACTAACCATAAGTAGTTGAGGGATATATTACGAGCTAGCTCAAAACGGCTAGAAAAGCATATGAAGCCCATTTCAAGATGGGAAAATCCCAACCAATCATCCAGTCAATTCAGAAAATACTTAGCTATTATCTCTCAAGATTCAGTGTCATTTCAACTTTAGATTATTAGTAAATTCATTTGCTTACCATATTTTTGATTTCTATTTCAAAAGTTAGCTTAGTTTGTTCCAATTATTGTACCTTAATTTGTTTGGATATAATAAAATTCTTGTTGTGTTCTCTTCCAACTTCAAGCGCTTAGGAGATTCTAAGTCCTATTCATTGACGCAACAAATAAACCAAGAAGATTTTTATCCATGGACCTCACATATTCTCTTCAGAAGAAATTAGCAATATTCATCAGATCGGACTATACTTAGTCCTAGCACACCGCTCACAGGCTTCTGCAACTTCTATCGCTCATTTACACCCATTTTTGTGGAGACTGTAAAATAACAACAACAACAACAAAAGAAAAGGAAAACAAAAAAAAAAAAAAAAAGAGCAAAGAGAAAAGAAAAAAGAAAAAAGTAAATACTAAGGTGCCGTTTGGTAACATTTATGTTTTCAGTTTTTATTTATATTTACAAAAATTTTAAAAACTCAAATAAAAACTTGTTTGGTAAATTTTTGATTTATAAATCAGTGGTCTCAATTTATAAATTTGGCCAAAAAATGTAAACTCAAAAAATGTGTTTTCATTTTAAGTTTTAAGTTTTGAGTTTTTCTTTTTTTTACCACCCAACACTAGCCACCACCCGCCACTATTTTCCACCACCGTCTTCGGTCACCACCACTCACCACCCACTCCCCACCACCCCCTGCCACCACCACTCACCACCCACCTGCCACCACCACCCACCTACCACCCACCACCTGCCACCACCACTCCCCACCACCCCTTGCCACCACCCACTTACCACCCACTCTCCACCGTCTTTCGCCACCACCACTCACCACCACACTCGCCACCACCACCCACTCACTACCCCTGCCACCACCACTCGCCACCACCGCCCACCTGCCACCCACCACACCACCACCACCGCCCCACCACCACACCACCACCACCACACCTACCGCCACCACCATCTGCTACCACCATTACCACCCGCCACCACCAGCCACCTACCACCACCCGCCACCACCACCCACCCACCACCACCACCCCCACCCACCCACCACCACTCGCCACCCACCTGCCACCACCACCCACCACACCACCCACCACCCGTCACCGTCACTACCCACCCACCACACCACACCCGCCATCCGCCACCCACCTACCACCACCACCCCCCACCATCCGCCACCGTACCCACCCACCACCATCACTACCCGCTACCTACGCCACCACCACCCACCTGCCGCCACCCATTACCACCCGCCATCGCCACCCACTTGCCACCACTACCCATCACCCACCACCGTCACCCACCCACCCACCACCACCACCCGCCACCACCACCCACCGCCACTCCACCACCACCCGCCATCCGCCACCCACCTACCACCTGCCACCACCACCCACCACCACTCGCTACCCACCCCCCCGTCACCACTTTCCACCACCGTCTTTCCGCTGCCACTTGCCACACTTGCACATTTCTCACTCTTTTTTTATATTTTAAAATTTTTTAAAACATTTTGTCAATTACCAAACCGTGTATTTTAGTTTTTCTAAAAATAAACAAAAACCAGTTTATAAATTTTTGTAAATAATAAACTGAAAACTATACACGTTACCAAAACAAACCCTAATTTATCACCGATTAAAGAAGTTTATTTCATTTTTATTAGTCCAACTTAGAGGGTGTTTTTTTTTTTTTTTTTTTTTTTTTTTTTTTTTTTTTTTTAATCTTGCTTTTCCCCTAATTTTAAAGTTAAACAGACCAACAACCACTTGGAAAGAGGACCAATTTGACACAGAAAGGTAATATATGTAGAAATGGGATCAATGTATGGGACTCCTGGTAGAGCAAGAGACTTCTATCTAGTAGAGTACTTTCTAAAGAGCACAAGATATATGCAGTTTTACTCTATTTTTAAAGAGATTAATTTATGACTCAAACTAACATCATGAAGGATGCTAGAGACAAATTTTAAAATTGGACCAAGATAAAAACCTAATTTTTCTAAATTTTCACTGACCTGATAGTTTCTTACCATTTGATATTAGTTGAACGATTATTGGAACCGTAAGGCCAGTGTATGAGTCTCCACCCACATAAATTGGGTTCCAAAAAAACTCTGAATGATCAATCAACCACTGCAAAATGTTTTTTTTTTTTTTTTAAGTAATTGATAAATGGATACAAAAATAAACAAAATCTACTATTGATAGCCAAAATAATATATATATATAGTTTATGAAATTGTGTACAATTGTCTAATGCTATGAACAATTGTCCATTTACTACCAAAATCTACTCTTAAGCATTGTTTCTTGTTGCTTTTGTTGGAGAGTTAACAAATTACCTTCTTGAGAAATTCATAGGCTTGGTCACATGATTGCAAATCGGTAGATTTAGAAGCAAGAGGGGTAGTTCCATAGGAGAATCCAGTACTAACAGGCAAATCTACAAAGAATATGCTCGCCACCTGATATTTAACATCACCGTGATTTAACATCGCCAGAGGAGATTGGCTTTCTTCAGTCAATTGGGCATGCAGTCCAATTTTTTGTGAGAGGACTGGTAAAATAATAATAACAATAACTTGAAGATCTAAACAAATTTTTGTGTGGGACCATGTGTGTAGATTATTTATATAATAACAACAATAAAAAATTTGTAGCCATATGATTGACTTTAAAAATAAATAATAGGGTAAATTACAAATATATCCCTTGAGGTTTTCTTAAAATATTATGATTCTGAAAATTACATTCCACGCTATCAAGTTTCTAATTATATAATAAATGACCCATTTTATTAATAAATTATAAAGTCAATTAATAATTTTTAATGATATCAGAAATATATTTCAATTAACAATTCAGGTAATTTTGTTGTTGTATAGGAAATCAATTAGAAATTTCAATTTCTGTTTATTCTGTTAAATAAATTTTTTTGACAATGGGGTATTTGTAATTTTTCATAACCACAGGAATAATCTGCATTTTAAACAAATTTCAAGAGGTGTATTTGTAATTTTTCTAAAATAACAAATAGACGGCAAAGTAAACCTTTTATTCGTTTAAAGATAAATATTATATGGTTATAATCAATCAATCAATTAGATTTATTTATTTATTATTATTATTTTGGAGTGATAAAACCACAATGTGAATATATCACCAAAGTAGGACACATGGTGGATCCTATGACCCCAACGACAATGTGTAGTCACAGATTGTTAGACTAGATGTTTGGTTTACTGAAGAGAAACTCATCCCTAATCTGTATATGCACATGTAGTTATACAATTTCTTACAAAATAGGCCAGTTGTTAAAAAAACTATGGTTTTTCAAGGCAACATCTAACATTTTAATGCTTCAGATAGTTATATATAATTGCTCTTAACAGCATATAAAATTAGTATGACAATAATAGTCTCAGCCTTCTTGTATTCTATCTACCTTCGTCCATGAGTTTGGATTCAAGACTAAAGTAGGCAAACTTCCATCATTCTGCTTGACCTCGAAATATAGTGGACCTGCAAATTAGTTAACCCATTATATATTGTCAATAAATCAACAGTTCAAATCAATTAGACATAAGATATTGTACTAATTATTTTTGTTATCAAAATCGGATTGTAATGGTGTATTTTATTGTGTGAGGCTATTTTGATAATTTGACTCACTCACTCCGTTCCGTGCATCAAGATTAAAAGCTTCGCTCCATTACCTACTCAAGTAAAAATTTCATACATGTTTTAAATGTCTGTTAACACGATTTTTCACAAAAAAGAAGAAGAAGAAGTAGCAGTAGTAGAAGAAGAAAAGTGTTCAAATCAAATAAAAACATGTTTTGAGAACATGTGCAAAATTGATCCTACTAAAGTGAGAAAAGAAGATCTTTAGGTTTTTGTTCATAACCAATGTAAAGGGCTTAGTGAATTATGTGAGAATCTCGATGCATAATTCAATCACTATTGTTCTGAAATATAAAATAGAAGAATTTGAGGAGAGAGAAAGTGAGCATGGAGAAGAAAGATTACCTATTTCATAAATGAAAGCAGAGAAGGCAGAGCAGCCTGGGCCTCCTGTCAACCAAAGAATCAGAGGGTCCTCTTTGGGGTTGGACTCAGACTTAACAAAGTAGTAAAAAAGCTGTACATCCTCTGATTCATCCACACCCACATACCTGATCATTACACACATACATGCATAAACAATACATGTCATAACATTAATGAACTATATATTCATGCACAAAGAGAGAAGAAGATGATGATGAATCAAGTATGCTGAGTTGACCCGCCCACCCGGTTTCAAGTTCAAAGGGAAGGGGTCCTTCAAATCCTGGGAGAGACTCAACCACAGAGTGACAGAGTACCAGGTTTGAACAAGCAATTATCAAAGTAGAAAGCAGCAAAATCAGAAGCAAGTGTGCCATTTTTGAAGCCATGTTTGTGTTCAACTGGGAAGCAATTATTAATAGGGATGTTTGAAGCATGAAATTTGGGTAAATTACACTTACGTCCTCTAAACTTTACAGAAAATACAGATTGTCTCACATTTTTAATATAATTATTGCAACTTCTCTTCAGGTTTTATCATAATTAATTCGTAAGTCGTACGAATAAAAAGATATATTATCATATCTGTTTTACAAAAATATATATTTATTTTTGTTTATTTGGGTGTATCAAAATTAAAGAGTTAATTCTATGACAATTTATGCATGATGGCACACAGATAAGAAAAAGGGACAGGAAGGTGGGGTTGTTTTACCCCCTTGTTAGGTCTCTTTATTGTCAAATCCGGAGACAAAACTTTGTGTTGTTAAAATTGTAATTTTTTTGTGTTTTTGTTCTTCCCGCTCGAGCAGGGTCATGTGCGCTCGAGCGGAGATTGGTGGAACTCAGTATTTTTGACAAGGCGCAGAAGTTCTGAAGGGTGTGAATTCACGCTCGAGCGGACTGTTCAGCGCTCGAGCGCATCTCAGCTTAAACACACACACATTTTGTTCAGGCCGCTCGAGCGGACGGTGGAGCGCTCGAGCGGAGATCGCGAACTTCAGAATCCGGATTTTCAAGTGAGGTTTCTTTCAGAGTTGGGATTCTTTTTGGTTTTCTATAAGTAGATGGTTTTCTCCTAAAACTAAGCTAACTTTTCTGATATCTGATCTAAGAGTTTTAGGGTTTTGTTTGAAGTTTTCTTCTGAGGTTTTGTGAGTTTTCTTTGATGTTCTTAAGAGAGTTCTAAACTTATGAGTTGAGATTTATACATCAAAGAATTTGATACTACATATCAAGAGATTCTCTTCGGTGGAATCCGAAGATCAAAACGTAGAATTCAAAAGGCGTTTGATTCTACGTAGTCGTTAATTCGACAAGTGAAGTTGTGGATTCAACTTCAGGATCAATTCCGTGACGAAGGCGTGGTGAAAGAGTTACAGAAGATTCAGAGACAAATTAACTGTGTTGGGTAATTTGTGTGTTATCTTTGTAATCTTTCTTTCTTCAGTAGTGGATTGATTAGTGGCGGTTCGCTCGTGGTTTTTGATTACAATTGAAGGTTCTTCAATTGTGGTTTTTTCACGTAAAAATCGTTTGTGTCGATTTATTGTTTATTCCGAAAAAACAAATAATTTAAAATCACTCTCGTAAGTGCTTGTTGATTTTAGATTGAGTGTTTTGGATTTGAGATTTGAAATTTATGAATCTTGATCTAATCACGAATCACGTAGGATTTTCACCCCTTCTCTTTATTTTCTTTGGACTTTCTTTCTTAATTTCTTGCTGATATGACGGCAAATAAATTCATGTATTCTAGTTTCTTCGTGATAATGACAAATAATTATATTTTAACCATATAAAAACAATGACAAATAGTTGTACGTGTCAAATTTGTTTTCGTACATAATTTTAAGATAAACTATCATGTATGGCCATGTTGTTTACTTTGTTTTTTAAGATATATATTTTTTAATTTAGATCATGAGCGAATAATTTTTTTATTTTGTTTTTATTTTAAATGTAATCCAATTGTTACCTACCATCTATGTTTTGAGGAAAAAGGGACATTTGATATTAACACGTTGCTGACTCAGCCTCAGAACAATTTTTAGAATGGGTCTAGCTCTTCTCCAGTCCAGAAATATTGTTGGGCCATGATGGGTCTAACTCCAGCCTCATCTCGATAATTCAAATCGTTCAATGTGTAGAACTCGTTAAGTATATAATTTTTTTTTACAAAAAATCACATTAATCGGATATCGATAACCACTTGATCAGTTTGCATTTGTGTTGCAATTTATTTTTCAAATCATAATTGTCATTGAAACAAATGCAATCTGTGATTAATGAAATTGATGAATGGTTCTGTGTGCTTCAAAACAATTTCATTAATTATGTCCTCATTTCCATGAAAAGGTCACCAAGCAATTTCATTAATCTGCCATTTGTTTAGTTGTATGTTTTGAAAATAGTTTTGTAATTTTGTAATTGGAGTTTTATAGTTTGGGATGATTTGTAGTTTTTTTGTTTGTTTTGTTTTTTTTTTTTTGGGGGGGGGGGGGGGGGGGTGTAATTGAATACATGAGTATGAGAGAAATAGTGATTGAATGATATGTAGTTAGCAAATGCAATTTGCGATTCACCTTTTTTATGAAAATAAGAACATGATTAATGAAATTATTTGGTGAGAAGAACAAATTATTGTTTTGATGAAATTTGTTTTCTAATTTATCCCCTTGATACTAGATCACTACCAGACCACCTCCAATGCTGGAAAATTTACTAGAAAAATGGTCAAAAATGCCGCCGGAGGTGGCGACTAGTGGTGGTGGTGATATGGACAGATAAACAGATTACATGGATAGATAAGTGACATGCGGATAAATATTGTCACCCCTTGGATTTTCGAGATCCAAACTAAAATATATATTCTTGCACAATAAATGAAAAACAATGGATACTGAAAATAAAATATCATTCTCCTATGTGTGTATCATTTAATACATGAAACATATTTATTACATACATCCTATATTCTATATGGCATGAATCTACAATAAATTAAAAAATATCAATATGCTAACAAAAGAGATGCCTTTAGGCTTATATAAAAAATGTGTAACCCTTAGCAAAAATATAGGCACTCGACCTACAAAATATAAAGGCCATATAGGCCAACAATTAACAGAGCTATCTCTAGCTCATGCATACATCTGATGTCAACTCAAGGTCCTGGCACATTCTCAATACCTAAAAATTTATTGACAACGTAGGGTAAACATATGGTCCAATAGAAAATTCTTTATGTCTACTAATATGTATCCACAAAAGCATTTGATAATGATACTACACATATATAGGATGCTCAAATTCATTTTCTATGAATAACAATGTTTACTTTCCAAATTTCATAAATTCTCAAAGTGTTTAGTAAGAAACCTCAATTCTCAATTCATTTCATTACATTCCAATGAAATCCTCTCAAGGTATATTCATTTGTCAGTGACCATCACTAAGCACCATCTAAACACCACACTTTATCCTTTGCTAGCTGGAAGGACAAGTGAGTACCTATTCTGCGCGGATTTTCAGTCTTTCATTGTGGACTCTCTCGCCAACTTAATCTCATTCCTATATATATATTATATGGATTCACCATGACCATTCAATTTAAAATAATGATTTTCTAACCTCAATGCAACAACACATGCAATTCTCATTTTCATCTAAAATATATTCAACAACACTTTCGCTCATCAACGGATTTGCATCTCATGAATTCAACAATTCAATACACGTCACATGATCAATTTCATCCTATAATGATGATTTCTACAATGATGTCATTCTCCACCAATGGCCAATAATCAATCTTTGCAATATGCAAAAATTTCAAAATTTAAAGGTATTCAATTGAAACAAATTAGGTATGGCGATCGATTGCCCCAACTTGGTGATCGATCATTTTGCCCTCAAAGTTTGGTTTCAACTCTCCTATTCAATGCCACTAATACCAATATCAACTTCTCAACTCCCAAACGTGATTTATTATTTTAGCAACATCAAGCACGTGTGATAATGATACATATAAGCGAATCTATGTATGAGACTAAAAGGGTCGTGCCTAACATCAAACAAATATGGGTAATTGAGTCGAATAAAGACCCGAAGTGTTACAAATATGGGTACATGGATAGATAGGTCAACAAATAGATGACACTTGGACGGATAGGTGATGTGGACGGATAGACAAATAGATAGGGATAATATGGTCTCTTCAAATTATTATATACTTTTTTATCATACAAAAATACTAGACCTTGGGGCTATGGTCCCAAAAATTTTTAAATTAGACTTTGCACAAAAAAAAAAAAAAAAAAAAAAACCACCAACTTTTGCTATACAATATATATATATAATCACCAAACTGTTTGTCATTGACTAAAAAATCAAATATCACATCAAATATATTTTTTTTCATTACTCAAAAGTAGTTTATTTAGTAATTTCCCAAACACATTTGAGGCTTTTTAATTTTTATAAAAGCCAAAAATCAATTAAAAATACAAACTTAAACAAAGAGAAAAGTGGGTTTGGTAATTTGGAGAAAATGGAAGGAGTTGAGCGTCATGTTATGATTGCAAGTTATGATATTTGTAGTGTTGAATGTCACAAATGTCATAGTTAGATCCTTTTAAGTTATAATTTAAAAAGCAATAATAATAATAATAACCAAACCCCACATAAAGTACGACCAAAGATTTTTTTAAATCATAATAAAAATAATGTCATAACTATCATCTCAATAAATTTTAATCAAACATAATTAATATCACAATAACTCAAAATCAATCATTAAAAAAGTAATAATTGGAGCATAAAATACATATCTAAAAAGGTGCATGCTTCATAGAATTTGTATAATTTATAATTTTTAATTATGATAGCAATTAGCAGCAACACGTGGGTCACATGGAAATTATAAACTCACCTATAGTGTAAGAGAGAGAGAATCAAAAAACTGTAATAATTGAGTAGCCCGACATTAATCAAGATCTATGTCATTATATTTTATTTTTAATTTAAAAAATGTTATAAATTGCTAGCTTTTTTGTCCATATAGCCTATAAAGAATAGGGTGATTATTTACACACTATTAATACTTTCATTATCAGTATAAATCATTAATAGATTAAATTTATATTTCAATAATATTTTCTAATGAAATGACCATTAAAGACAACATGATGTGCATTCTATCTATTCAAAAATTTCATACTTAAAAATACAAAATACTTTTCACATATCATCATTCCTATGTGCTTTAGGGTTTTAATATATAAATATTGTATTTTTTCATCATCTTCACTATTAGCATACACTTATAATATTATTTATTATCAATTAGCTCACTTCATTCTCTTATTCATTATACTTATTTTTCAAACTCAAAACATTATTGCCTTTGAAGATTTAGGATTTAAGAATATTGAAATCAATTAGTTTCAAAGATTTGCATACAATGTATGACACTGAGATGGTTAGTTCGGATATAAACATTGAAAACGTTGATTTGAATATTGAAAATTTTAGTTTATGATTTAGTTTTTTGATTTTTTATTTATCTCGTTCGTATGTTGGGAAGCTAAGTTTGTTCGTCGTGTTCGAATAACCAAAGTTGAACTTTTATACAATGTTCGATTATTTATATTTGAACAAAACAATTTTGTTCAAATTATTAAGATTGACCAAATATTAAATGTTCATATATAAAAAACTGAACATTTTAAATTAATTTGGTTAAAATAAATTAAATTTTATTCATTGTTCGGATACAAATTTTTGAACACATTAAATTTGTTCAACTCTATATTTATGAACATGACTAATTTAATGAATTTGAAATGATGACGAGAGAGTTCAAGATTGATAATGAAGATCAATACCGGCGAAGATGGAGGCTGAATAAAACACTCTATCGGTGATTTGAAACAACGAGATGACGAGATGAGGCATGATGATAGTTCAACACCAACTATGGAGATCAACACCATTGAAGATGGAGGCCAAATGAAACCTTTGCTGGCAATGAAGATCAAGACCGACGAAGATCGTCTCCGTTGGTCTTTATTTTGAAGATAATGGGTTTTTGTTGTGTGTAGTGGTGAAGATGAAGACTTTTTTGTGTGTGTAATGGTGTGTGAAAAATCTAGAAATCTCCCAAATATTGATTTGTGATTATGTATCAATTTTAACGAGTAAATAGCAATCCCAATCAAACAATCAAAGACAAATCGACACAACGATTTAAGGTGGAAAAACCACAATTGGAGCACCTCCAATTGTGATAAAAAAAAACCACGGGCAAAAGCCACAAAACAATCTAGTAAGAAGACATAAAGGAATTACACAAGTGTACTCTCAATTACCTAAGAATCCACGCCTGAATCGAATGACCCTTATGTGCCTCTTCCACCCGTCTTTACCTCGGAATTATCTTGCCCAACGTTGAATCCACAAACGTTGATGTCGAATCACGACGATGAGCCACTTGAAATCCACCAAAGGTTCAGCCGAATTCCACGTAATCCACCGAAGAACAACACTCTCTTTTGTATTGAATAAAACAAACAATCCTTTGATGTATACTTTTCAAACCAATTTAAACTCAAAAAATCAAAGAAACTAGCAAAGAAGCTCCAGATATAAACCCTAATATCCCAAAAGAAGATCTGGAAGCCGTAAACCTAAAAACGGACTGAAACTCATATTTATAGAAAATAGGGTCGCGATGGTCGCTCGAGCGAAGGATCCCTCGCTCGAGTGGGGAGATTAAAACGTGTGTTTTTCCAAGAGTCTTCGCTCGAGCTACCAAAGTGTCACTCGAGTTGGAAATGCAACTTCACAATATTTTTACAGTTAAGGAAAACTTCTGGGACCAAGGATTCTTCACTCGAGCGCACATTCCATCGCTCGAGCGAACAAACAATTTCGATTGTATTTTTGCGTTTTGCTTCGGGGTGCTGCCCCTCGATCCCCGACATAGTTAGCGTAGTGGCAAACATAAAAGAATTAACTTTTGAAACTTTTTTGCAAGACACGATTCGGATTGGATTCACATCTAAAACTCATAGCCTGACTTAAATACAAGATCGAATAAAATTACAATAGAAAAGAGTTTTGTCAAACGGGATTACCAAGAATAAAAACCTAACAGTGTGTATTCAAAGAGTTAGTCGTGTGTTAATATAGAGTTAGTAATGGAAAGTTAAGGTATTAACTAAGATATTTTTTAAACCCTAAAAATAATTTTGTGTGTATACTAAGTAATGGTGTGTATTGAGAGTATTAGTGATATGTAAATAGAATCATCCTAAAAAAATACTAATGATTGATTATATCAAAGAATTAATTAATACAAATAATATCTTATCACATACCTTGGTGATATAAAAATGTAAAATAAAATAATATATAAGGCATGTTTTGGTAACATTTACATTTACAATTATATGCTTATGCTTATAGAATTTTTAACATTTTAATAAAAAAACTCCTTTAATATTTGTTTTTATTTCCAAAAGGTTGTAATTAGTTTGGTAACCAAAAAAAAAAAAAAAGAGTTGATTTCACTTGTTTATTTATTTATTACATTTCTTCTTTTTTTTCTCCAACCTTTTGCAACCACCCCCATTGCACATCACTACCACCAACCACTATTGCGAATGACCTCCTTTGCTAACCACCTCCCTCGGCTACAAGCCATACCTTCTACCGCTGCCAACTACCTACCTGCGATAACCACCTTTGCCAATTGATCACCACTCTGACCGTCAACAACCACCACGGTCGACAGCCACATCTAGCCACCACCAACTACCTCTCATCGATGGCAACCACCTTTAGTTACCAACTCTCGTGTCCGGTAACCAACTTCGACTGTTGACACTTACATCTTTGACTTATTTTCAAAATATAATTTTAAAATACTTATGTACTAAACACGAGTTATATGACACCAACAATATATCAATGACATGACACCAATTATATTATTGAAGCGAATTATATTTTTTTTCTAAGGTTTCATCATTGTATGGCATATTTGTTACTTAAAAAAAAATAAATAATTGCATGTGAAAAGTCCATACTTATGAGGTCATGTGTTATTTGATCTAAGATTTAATCTCTTTTGATGATAAGGGTACTCGTTGAAAAGTTGTCGTTGCAATAAAATTGGCCAAAAAAAGTCATTGGGCACTGAAGGTGGTGGTTGTGGGAATCAGGTGGACAAATAGATGTGTTAGCCAGATAAGTAACATTTGGATAGATAGGTGTCACCTTTTGAACAAATAAGTTACATTTGAATAAACAGTTGATAAGCTTTTCGACAGATAGGTGTGCTTTTGAACAGGTAATATCTTGTTGGCCCAAAAAAATTTACGCTTGCGCCTACTAGCCCAATAATTTTAGAAGTAAACATCTGACCTAAATACCATATTTTATTTCTAGATCCACTAGGATCATTTTTCGAACAAGCTAGTGAGCAATCACTTTCTCACAGAAATATAATAAACATTGCATCCTTCAAAAATGATATTTATATAAAAATAGTTGTATAGATATGACCATGTCTCATATTGGAGTTTTGGCAGCTTGAAAGTGCTCATACTTTTGGGTGTTGGCACATCTATTTGGGTAAGGAAAATGATTGATCATAAAGATTGGTTAGAAATTCGTCTGTCGAACATAGCACAACATTCAACAGGCCTGTACTCTGGAGCTATATGTTCTTCTCCCTGTTAACACACACAAAAAGTAGTCATTTTTCTTTTTTAATTTTATTCTTAAATTATTAATTTCATCTATTTAGTTATTGAAGTGTTGACTACAAATTCATAAAACCGAAGTTGCTTGATAAATTGATAACTTTATTATTTATATTATATTTTCAACATGCCCCCTTACGTGTGGCCGGGCTTTTATTCTTCATAACAAGTCAAACACGTGCAAACATTTTTTAATTATTAAGTAGGTGGTGAGATTCGAAGACATGATATATTGTCTACTCGAATACCATATTGAAGTGTTGACTACAAACTCATCTAAAAGTTCAAGTTGCTAGAGAGAAGGACAATTTTATTGTTTATATTATATTTTCAACATTAGTTTATAGAGTGTTTTATTTATTTATATTTCAATTCATATGATCTAGTTTGAGATACAATGTTAAAATTAATAGTGGCAGAATTCTAACTTAATACGTCCGTACAAAAGGTGCTTTTATAATCTGCACAATCTAACTCATATAATCAACCATTTGTCTTCTCACTCACATTATACTAGACAACTTATAACCTATAACCAAATAACCCATATTCTTCTTCACTCATTATTTCAAAATAACGAGCAAAAAAAATGAGTGTTTAATTGTGTGGTTTAAATTGTTTAAATTTTGAAATGACATTTTTACCTATCAAATTAGCTTTAGTGGTTACTAATTTAATCATTTGGCTATGGCTAAAAAGCAACTATTGGTTAAAAAAGTTATTTTGCTAAGAAGTCTTATCTCATCCGACTAATTGGTGTTTTTCGTAAAAGTGAACTTTAACTGCTCAAAAGCCTATAACAAAACCATAAACGTTAAGAATATGTCAAATAAAATAGTTTTTTTAGTATTACGTTTTTTGTTGATTTATTTTACCCAATAAACTAGTTTTTAAACTAATTTTCAACAGACAACCATCTCCAATTAGACTAATACCCTCAAATTAGAAACTCTGGGAACTAATTAAACAAAATTGATAGAAATAGAATAAAAGACGATAATTTAAGAGATAAAAGTGAAAATGACCTAAAAGAATACGATGTAAACAGAAAATAAGGGGGAGAAAAAAACAAAAAAACAAAAGAATAAAAGAATGTACTTCACCTTTGGTACTATTTTCATGTTTTTCCTTAAAAAAAAAAAAAAAAAGAAAAGAAAAGAAAAATGATGCAGAAAGCTTGTTTGGATACTTGTTTTCTTTTTTTTTTTAAATATTTTTTGAGCATCTCCTTTTTTTAGAAATACTTTTCCTAATTTTTAAGAATAACTATTTTCATGCAAAAATAAAAAGGAGAAGTGTTTTCAAATTTTTTATTATTTTTATTTTAAAAACATGAAAAGCAAAAATAAAAAATTTAAAATGATACCAAACACATTTGAAAAATATGCAAAAACAAGTGAAGAAGAGAAATATCATACCTTAGCTGTAGCAAATGTCATCCGATTGGAGTAAGTCCTTGTATAACTACACATTGGCAATGAAAAGAAAATAAATAAATAAATAAAACAACATTTGTAATAAGCTTTTAATCTAAGAAAAATGAATATGAAAAACTGAGGTGAACCCACCCAGCAACTTGGCCTTGGACCCACCATGAATGCCAGTCATCAACAATGGAATAGTTGAGAGCTTTTTTATTATTATTATTATTATTATTATTATTATATTATTATATTTTATTTTATTTTTTTGTATGTGTGTGTAGATGATCAATTTTCAGGAGACGTATAAAAATGAAGAGTTAGATAATTAAAATAAAATCCCTGACAAAACTAACTGCCAATTGGACGGGATTAGACTTCTCTCCATGGAGAAGCCAAATCCTTTTCTCTTCTTTTTGGTTTTTATTTATGAGAGCCCTTATTTGTCCCCATAAATCAGTCTTTTTTTTGGGTGAATAAAATCAGTCTGATTGTCTTCACCATTTTCTAAATTTTTTTATTACCATTTTATCTCTAATCTCTAATTAAATTATCATATAAAAATTGAAACCTTAAAATGATACAAATATAGGGTATTTATATACAAGTCTTAATTTATAAACTTATAATCCATTAAGTCCTAACTAAGATTTTTTTGAACCTTCATGTCTTATTTAATTTTTAATAATCGGAATTGCATTTTAAATAATGATTGTTCATCATTTATGATTATCTATAAAGGAACATAATGATTTGACATTTATTTTGATTTTCAAATTAAAAAAACAAAAAAAAATTTATGTGCAAAAAAAAAAAAAAAAAAAAGCTAATTTCTTTTTTAAAAAAAATTAAAAATTGAAAATTTTTTTTGGTACAAATCTGAAAATTTTGTGTCTATAAATTAGTATGATGATGGAACATTGATGTACAAAGCTGAAAAAAAAAAAAAATTTGATAATATTATTAGTTTTAAAACTAGAAAAAAAATTGCTAATATTCTCAGTTTTATTGGACAGTTGAATCAAACTAATAAATAGAAGAGCAAAAATGTTTTATCTCATATTCTGTTTTTTTTTTTATCAGTTAGTGAAACAATTATCTAGAATATTACTATGCAAAATTGATAATCTTCTTAGTTTTAAAAATTGAAAAAAACTAATTATATTTTCAGTTTTACTAAATAAGACTTATTCGTTCAAAAATTTGAAATAAAATCTGAGTTACCATAACATTTGTAAATGAGACTTTAAGGTAATTAACTCTTTTTTTATATATATATTTTTGTAAATATTTTTTAAAATCCAACTAAATTGTAATTCTCCGTAATTTTTCATAAGGAAATTACAATTTAAGTGTATTTTGAAAAATAATTACATAAATATGAAAAAAATATAATTTTAATAATTAAAATTTATAAATTTTATCATCAATTTGCAAATTTTTTTCAATCATCCACCTATGGTTATTTTCCCCCCTCAATGGTAGAGGACCACAACTTTTGTGGTTCAAATGGTTCGAATTTACCAAAACGACGTCGTTTTAAGTACAAAAAAAATCAAAATTGTCAAAATGATGTCGTTTTGACAATTTTAAACTATTTAAACCATAAAAATTGTGGCCCTCAAACATTTTTCTTTCCTTTTTTTATTCACGATGGCAAGTAGCAGCAACACGCGGGTCACGAGGACCATCCATCCGGATCCTCGGTCGCATTTACCTGTAGCAGTTTCCTGTAACGCCCCAAAACGACGTCGTTTTGGGGCAACTTTTCAAAAAAAAAAAAAAAACAGAGAGCAGCTCAGACCCATCCTTCTCTCGATCAGCTCTGTGAAGTTTTCAAAGGAGAAAACCAGGTGGGCATTCCCATCGCTCTCTCTCTCGCTCTCTCCCTCTCTCCAAGATTTCATTCCTTATTCCCACTGAACCCTATGATATGCATTCCTCATCAAGTTCTTTTCTTGGGTTTTCTGGGAACAGAGAGTAAGATTTGGTATATATCAAGCTTAGTTTTCTCACTCTTCCTTTTCTTGTTCATCTTTTTATGTGCATCTATGGAGTTTTCCCCATCGGGGTATCTTCTCTGAAATCTTGATCATCTGATGTTATCTATCAGTGAAGGTTGATAATATCCATCTCTGAATATGTATTTATATATGTATACAGAGAGATGATCAAGATCAAGGGGTTTTCTCATTTGGGATTTGGGGTTTTATAAAAAAAATCAAGTCCAAATGCAACTATATATATGATCAAGATTCAAGATGATCTTCAGAAATTTTTGTCTGCATTTGCGACTTTTGTGTGTGGAGACTGTTCATCACTTTACTTTTATGCACTTGATTTTGAAATTAATTGATTCTGTTTCTGGTTGGTGGTTGGGGTTTTTCGGATTTACAACTACTGTGAATAGTTCTGATATTATCTTGAATTCATGCAAGCTCCATAGGATCTTTATTTTTCTTTATTTGAGTCATCAGAAACATTTCTCATATGGGTTGATCATTGTTCCATTGAAAACAATTTATTTCTGGATTTAAATGTTTTGTTTTATAAACAATCTTTTATGATCTAGATGTTACTATTCCTTTGTCCAATGCATCTCATGAGTCTGATGTTCTTGTACAGTTCTTTGTCTTCACATGTCCATTGATTAACACATTCAAAAATTTTCCTTCTGTGTTCGACGCCATTAATGGGTTCTTCCTCCCTTTTGAGTTTTGTTCTTCTTTTTCTTTTTTCTTTTTTTTTCCTGAAAGTGAAATGATGGAAAGGAACAAGAAGAAGATGGAGAGAGTAGAGAGTTCATACTTTGGTTCTGGAAGAAACAGAGCATGTAAAAGTAGAGACAATGGGTCTGAGTTCTGCTCTGTTTGTTTGTTTGTTTGTTTGTTTGTTTTTTTTTTTTTTTTTTTCTTTGAAAAGTTGCTCCAAAACGACGTCGTTTTGGGGCGTTACAGGAAAGTGCTGCAGGTAAAGGCGACCGGGGATCCGGATTCCATCCACTTATGGTTATTTTCTCCTTTATTTATTTATTTATTTTTATTCATAATAGCAATTAGCAGCAGCACGTGGATCACGAGGAAAATTATAAAAAGTTAATTATTTAAAAGATCTATTTATAAATGGTATAGTAATTTAGGTCTTATTTAAAAAATTTTAAATTAATAAGTTTTATTTAATAAATTGAGAATATTATCAATTTTGCATAGTAATTTTCTAAATAATTGTTACACTAATTGATAAAAAAAAAAAAAGATCATGAAGTTAAACGTTTTTGCCCTTCTACTTATTTGTTTGGTTGAACTATTCAATAAAATTGAGAACATTATCAATTTTTTCATTTTAAAGTTTTTTTTTTTTCACATTAATGTTTCATCATCATACTCCTTTATAGATATAAAATTTTCAGTTTTACATAATAAAAATAATTCAATTTTTTTCTTAAAAACTAAAAATTAACACGATATGTCTAACGATATATTGAGATTTGAGATTATGATACAATATTGTAATATGATTGTCATATCACGAAATATTAAAATCATATCACAATATGTTATGATGTATAATATTGCTTTAGTATTGGAGAAAATTCTAAAAGTATTGAAGGGTTTTAGCAGCATCCAAAAAAGTTAATACATCTTCTCCAATTTTATGTTGTAAAAATTAGTGTTATTTGCATACTACGATATGAACACAAGTTATATATCACAATATTGTGACTTAGACGGCTTGTGATCCTCTTTATTTTATATTTGTAATAGAGAAGTTTTATTTTATCATCTAACAATGAATGTAATAATCTTTTTTAATTTAAATTAATTACAAATTTACATTCTAATTATTACCTCAGAAAACTCTTGCTTACTACTCAGATCTTGCTTACCAATCAGAAATTCCTGGGTGGCAAATGTGTAGGCTTGTGTTTATATGTTTGATTGCAAGCGTGCCAAAACTTGTAAATCTAATTCCAAATGTAGGAATGTTTAACTATTTTTGACTTCTAACACCGAAAAATGATTGTGTGTGGCTTAGAAGAGTCGTTGTTGGCTCAGATCTTGCTCCAATAAATAGGACTTTTATTAAATTTGCTAGGTGATAAAGATAGGCTAAACTAGAATTGAATTTTCATTGATTGATAAATGAAGTACAATTGACTAATCTAATTGATCTTGTAAATCATAAAGTATAAAACGCAGCAGGAAAAAACATTTAGATCATACCTATAAGTGATGGAACCTCGCGGGTAAATCATGTGCTTCTAGAATCTGAACAACGAACCCAGCAGTGGAGTGATACTATAAAATGAGTATCACCCACACAAGTCACAGTGCAAAATGGCTTGATCGTTGTTTAATGGGAGAGAGTCAGAGAGAGAGAGAGAGAGAGAGAGAGTCTGGGAAAAAGGTTATGGGTTAAAACCACATAACGTATATGATATATCAAAGATTAACCATATAATCTGATATATAACCAATATCTATCTATCCAACTATCCATATCTATTGATATGATAGATAGAGATATCCTGAATGGTTATCCAAATAAGTTTTGAATTCAAATTCAAACTTACATGAATAAGGTTCAAAAGGTTCAGGTTCAAAAGGTTCAAGAGGGTCATGCCACATGGGCGCCCTAACATCTTCCACTCGCACATGAGTTGGCATGACACCGCCACATCTCTATCTCAATCTCCCAAAAAATAAACAATCTCATACTAGCCAATGCACCGTGCGACTGTTGAGAACACCTGCATATGGGAGCTCTATACTAGAAACTCAAAATGAGCCAGCATAGAGACATCAACCCAAAAAGAACAGAAATAGTGTCTCATATACCCCAGACCGATCTAATTATACCGGTCCAAAAAACATCTCTAATCCCTCAAAAAAGAGCATGTTTGACCCTCTCAATTCTTGCAATATATTCACACTCAATCCGCCTCTCATACAGAGCGATGTGAGTTGCCGGCAGTGAATATACAACAGTGGTATAATACTAGATGATCTTCCCTTTGCCCTTATACCATTTAGTTTAGGATTGACCGCTTTCCCAGTGATGTCCCTTAAGGCCGATCATACATGACCGCAAGCAACATACTAAAGTAGCAGAAATCAACCCCTTACCTTATGACATAGTCAAAAGTCACAAAAGGTACATAAATGAAAGTCATATCAATAATGACATGTAAGACTCACACGGTGAGGAAACAGAATCCATTCTCTCACCTCATCACTCGGTCGCCAAGCACATGTAGTATGAATACATGTTACGGTGGAGTAACTCTTCCAAAAGAGTGGCGTCATACTCGATACACTGTACAGATCTTAGTCTAGTCACTTCCTAGCGCCTAACCCGAATTCTCTATTTGCTCACCTTCCAAGAGCCAAATGAGATCTCGCATCTGGCTAATCATAACAGGCACAACATGGAAAGTGGGTACTGTAGACGTCTCGAACGCCCCGGTAGGGAATGAGTCCCCCGTTCCGTTCATTTGGGCTCACTACAGTTCAGGACTCTAATTGTCACGGTTCTTAATCTGAACCAAAGAGTCCAAATCCGGCAAATCGTTTTGAGAAAACATATTTTTTTTTAGAGAAGTACCAAACATGGACTGCTTTGCCAGATACAGAGTCGCCACCTAAATATTTTATTTTTGGAAAATTTAGGAAACCCTGACTCGTTGCCTAAGGCCACGTGTCCGTCATCACCAAAGTTGCCTCGGCTCGGGAACTTGGGTACGATTGGGGAAGGTCACTTCGTGAGCACCCCGCTCGCCCGATCAAAGATCGGCCTCTACTAACCATGATATCGAGTTTTGAAAACATTGTGCGTTCTTATTCTGGTTATTAGCCTAGATTTACTATGTGATGCGCACAGCATACAAGTATAGACTGGATTGCCTGAATTGGAACAAAACATTTCATGTTTGTTTTTGAAAGATGGTTTGCTACTTGCAAATAGGCTTAAAATGCAGATTTTGCCACCCTCAGGTGGGCTTAGAAAACATGGTTTTGCCACTATCTAGTGGGCTTAAACTCGCAGTTGATGATTTGTCCAATCCAAACCCCCAACCTTCACCCACAGGCATTCAGGCAGATATATCACATAAGCAAATAGCCTCATGGTAAGCATGCTATCATGGCAGTCACTCACACACATGCAAGGATGCTAAAGCATAAAACTTACCGAGTACTCCAAGCCAAAATAGAAGCTAATTAGAAATCCATGCATGATCCTAATTATACAGAAATGCCTAATGCAACACATGCAAAAATGCAACTATAGCAGGCTCGGCTATCCTAAACATGGCATATGGAATGCTACAGCTAACAAGTACTCAATTTTGAAATTGAAATACAAATGCAGTTAGTATGATGCGCCGAGCCCGGTGCATGGAAAACAGATTAATGAATGCAAACATGCTATCATACTGTATGCTAATTGAAACATGTCCTAATCTAACCATCATAAGCTGGTAAATAAAAGGGAAGAAAGACGTGGGGTTGGAAGACATACATCACACTCACGCACACTTATTACAACATTGCCCTTGCGCAGAGGGTCTGAATAAATAATATACAGTTCCAAATGAATAGTACAGTCCGAATAAATACAAAATCCTAATTAATTTACGAATTAATCTAGGAAAGCATTAAAACTAGCATGCAAGCTAGGGATTGCCTCGGCTCCCCTCCGGATGATGAATGATGCATGTTTGGCGCGAAAATCCATCGCGATGCCCCAATTAGCCTCTGTTTGCAATTGTTCTTGGAAAGCGCGCCAAGCTCCGGAAGGCTGCTGGTTTTTAATTTGCTGCAACAGAGAGCAGGAAAGGGGCATAGCAATGTATTTTCACATATGTATGCTTGTCTCGATCCTCGTGCCACCAATCACGCATCTCGATGCACGATGGCCGAGGAGTCGAATTGCACAACTCAATATGAAATGAATGCACATATAAACACAACAAGACCAAAACTCCATCATGGATAATCCGAAGTGTCGGTGACTGGGGAATTGAGACACGTTCCGTCACTCAGAGTACGAAACGTACCTCGTTTCCCGTGCTCGGGCTAACTCCTATCCCAAACACAATGCAATATGCATGACATGCATGAATGCAACTAAGATACAACCTAGCATGCACAATGCTATGAAATGGCATACACGATGCACGAGGTAACATGGCATACACAATGCGCTAACATACAACCTAGCGTACACAATGCTATGAAATGAAATGGCATGCACAATGCATAATGGACTTACACCAACACAAGTGGACCTCAGCTACACTCAAATAAGAGGCCATTAGGATGGAAATGAGACACTCGAGATGCGCGCACACATGCACGCAAACCGAGGACCGAACCTAAGGCACAAATGCCACTCTACCAAAGCATGGCAAGGCATGGAACATGGTATGCAAACATGCAAATTTCAGCACTGAAATATGATGCTAAATAGCCCCGAATCATGAAAACATGGCATCCGATGCATGAGGTGAGACCCGAAACTCAAAACTAGGCACATGGAATGACTTACAGCTATACAAAGCATGCATTATTTGAACATGAAGTGTAAAGATAGAGTCAAGAAAGTCCCAAAACATGCATTTTTCCAGTTTAGAGTGTGGCCAAAAAGTGCCAGCAAGATGGCTTAAAATAGCATGCGATTTTGACCAACAAACATGGTTTAAATGACAAGTGTAAGATGCACATGGAATCTGACCAAACCATCAAAAATCAGTGAATAAATCATATTGAAATAGGCCCAAATAACCACTGATATGCAACCATGGCATGCCAAAATGATGAGTTGCTTTAGAGGGCCATACAAGGGATTCTTAGGTACATACGAGGTAGACATATGGCAGCCCCAAACCAACTTTGAAAATCAAATATGGTAGTCCCAAAACTCAACAAATTGACCTTAGAATGTGACTAGGAAGCATGCAAGATGGGGTCGCTTTGAAAGGCCAAAATGGCCATCAAACAAGTCAAGGTGAGAGGGGGTCACCCCCCTCTGATTTGGAGGCTCAAAACAGCAGCCAAGCCACTGAAAATCCATTGGATTTCAGTGGCTAGAAGGCCAAATGAAGCATGCAACAAGGGCTAGGATGCAAAGCTCAAAATGGGAGGCAACCAAGCATACGAGATAGCATATGACCTCAAATAAAATATAACCTTAATAAAACATGAAGATGATATCAAAACAAGCCTTTTTTCAGTTTACAACAAGTCTCAAAAATGAACACAAATAAGGCTAAAGCAACATGCAAGAGAAGGCCCTAAAAGAGAGAATAGAAGAAAGGGGCAGCAGCTGGTCCCAAATGGTCAAGACCCCTTAACAAAGTTGAAGAGGGGCTCAAAACATTGCACTTTACAGTTTACAACAAGCCACGAAAATAAACACAAGTAGGCCTAAAATATCATGCAAGAAAAGGGCGTAAAAGAGGGATAAAGAAGCAAGTGGCAGCTTCTGGCCTCAAACAGAGGAGGGCCCTTCAACAATGTTGAAGAAGGGATCAAAACATGATATTTTACAGTTTATGACCAAGTCTAAAACAGCTCACAAATAAGCCTAAAATACTATGCAAAAATAGGCCTAAAAGAGGGTTTAAACACAAGAGGCAAGAAGGAAGCCTCAAACAGGGAAAGACCCTTAATCAAACATGAAAAAGAGCTCAAAATAAGACTATTTCCAGTTAGGGTCGGAGTCCAAAAATGCTAGCAAGTATGGCTTAGATATAGAGCAAAGGAAGGCATGAAAAGAGGAGAAGAAGACTTACCCTTGTAGACCAATGGACCAGCAGCTTTTGAACCAAGAAGAGGAGCTCCTAGCCTCTGGAAAATAGCCTCAAAGTGTTGGAAAGGATGGTGGTGGTGTGGTGCTATGTGGTGGTGTAGAAATGGTGCAAGAACCTTTAGGGTTTGAAGGTTGGAAGAGAGGGAGAATGGGGGTGTAATGCAAGAGCTCCAACACAATTTTGTAACCCTTAAAACTAAAGGGGAGGGGCTGTTATATAGGCCAAGGAGTGGAGAAAGAAGGGGGAAAAATTGAATTCAAATTTCCCCCAAAAAGTTCCCCCCGATACAGAATCTGGGGGGGAAAGGAGGGCATATCTGCAAGGAACAAGCTGTGAGGAATCTGGCCGGCCAGTTTCTGGGGGCTCAGGTGGCCAGCCGGCCACCTCCCTAGCCGGCCGGCCAAGGTCAAAAGGCTCAAGCAAGATTAGCTGGCCGGCCACCCATATTGGTGGCCTCCCATGTGTGCACAACACATCCATGTGATTGAAACCTTGAAAAAGTGAACCAAGAGAGAGAAAATCCAACTTTTCAGAGGGGTTCAAAAGGGTCAGGCAGAGTTAATGCCCGGCCATGCCATATTGGTGGCCTCCCAGGTGTCTACAACACAAATATGTGGTTGAGGGTCCAAGAAAGTGGCCCGGGGGTGGTCAACATCAGCTTTCTAGCGAGAAAAACGGGCGACGGAGAGCGTTGAAGGAATAAAGCTGGTCCTCAGAACAATTTCTGGCCTCCCACCCTTCTACGACCTTCATAACAATGAAAACAAGGTCCCTGCCAAAAATGAACTCAAACCGATGCAAATCGAAGGTTCGGGGGCCAAAACGCGCGGCCCGGGGCCCCGAAAACTGACTGTTGAGCACCGGAGGTGGTGTTCGACCACGAAGTTGGTCTCTCGGACCACAGTGTCCCTTAAAAGGGAGGAAATAAGATGTATGCCAAAAACCGGAGCAAACGGAGGTGGTTAAGCCGTCCCGAACCGAGGCACACGGCCGACGGCTCTGAAAATCGGGAACCGGGCTTCGAAATGGGAAAAATGGCCTACGACCACGAAACGTAGCCTACGGCCACTGAGAGATGATCTACGAGACCTCTCCCTCCATTCGGGAAAAGAAAACGGAGCCAGGTTCGCAAACCGAGGCAAGGCACGAAAGAGTCCGGAAGTCCAGAGGCAAGGCTCGCAGCCGAGACTCTGAGACTTCTGAACGAGCATGATATGCAGCATCACCAAGTACTCAATCGGTGACGTCTGAGTCTTAAGGTTGGTCAAAAATGGGGTGTCTACAGTTGCCCCTCCTTGACAGAACTCGAAAGTCATAAATGACGGGAGTGAATGTCAAAGCCCAGAGACGACCCATTTTTGACAAGGCCGAAGACTTAGACAAACAGGCAAGATAAACAAAGATGTGCCCGCAAGCATGGGCAAAATGCAAAGCGATATGCATAAAGCCGGATGTAATTCAATAATCATGCAATGCAGCAAGCTGTAATGAAGCAAGTATTCACAAATAGATGCAACAGTTTTAAGCAAGGATGCAAAGCAACAACTACATTTCATGCAGTTAAGAATGCGGAGAATTTGTTCAACTCTCCCACGTCTCACATGGAGAAGATACGATACCTGCGCGGTTCGTCTGGTCGCAACAGCCTCAAATGAGCCATACATACAATATCGTGCCTGAAAAAATGAAGAAACTCAACAAGCACAATATATTTATCAACATATGTTCAATGTGATATCGAGCGTAGACAAATGCGGTGTTGATGGGTGAGTGCATCGCAATGCGAGAAGCAACGTGCGTGACAACGCAAGTTTAAACATGAAGGCATGATAATACCAAGGGAACGTGCATAATAATGCAAGCATATGCATGAGAATGCAAGTGATGTGCATAACAATGCAGAACAAGTGTAAACTAGGATGCACGTTTGTCACAAAACAACGAGCGGAGAAATGCGCGTTTCGGCGAGGGTGACTCGATCGCGACCTCCGATTCACCCTCCGAAAGGGTCACAACATATTCAAAAAGGATACACCTTCCTCTTGATGAGTAATGATGAGACACGCATCGAAAGTTGAAGTTGAAGTTCCGGCGGAGCGATTTCGCGACGGAAAGTGCACTTCTCTTGTACTTTTTCAGGTCTCGGGACTCCAATCATCACCAAATTTGCAGAGAGCTTGGAGGCCACCTTGGGAACACCACCGGCCACTTTTATTCCCAGGGGGAGGCTGCCGGCCATTTTTGAGGGAGAGGGGTGGCCGGCCTGTAACGCCCTCAAAAATAACCCATAACATACACAATAATAAGATACATTACTTAAGAAAATAAACCATAATTCATTCATCAGAGTATTCTTAAATAAAGACATTACATGTAATAATGAAAGTAAATGCCCTATGGGCTTACATCTTTCCAAGTTAACACTTGGACACAAAATGTGAGTACTAACTCAACTACAAATTAAGCCCTCGCTTGTAATTACATGTTATATCAAAACAAAACAAATAACTAAACTAGTCTTCAAATCCAAGTCTTCCAAGCTAAGTCCTTGGAGGTAGCTTATCACCTGAACCTGAAAATGATGTTCCCATATAGGGTGAGCCACAGCTCAGTAGAAATATACTAAACCAATTATAAGCATTGAATAAAGCAATAGCATTCAATAGGTGGTTAACCATGTGTAGACACCCCATTTTTGACTGCCCTTAAGACTTGGGCGTGTAGACACCCCATTTTTGACCGACCTTAAGACTCAGACGTCACCGATTGAGCGCTCGGTGATGTTGCATACTGTGCTCGTTCAGAAGTCTCAGAGTCGTGGCCGTGCGCCCTGCCTCCGAACTTCCGAATCCTCTTCTGTGCCTTGTCTCGGTTTGCGAACCAGACTCGGTTTTCTCTGTTTTCTTTCCTGAGGGAAGGGAGTAGTCCTGTAGACTATTTCTCGGTGGCCGTGCGCTATTTTCATGGCCGTAGGCCATTTTGCCCATTTCGGAGCCCGGTTCCCGGTTTTCGGAGCCGTCAGCCGTGTGCCTCGGTTCGGACCGCCCAACCATCTCCGATTTCTCTGGTTTTTGGCATGCATCTCATTTACTCCCTTTTGAGGGACACTGGGGTCTCAGATACCCACTTCGTGGCCGAACGCCACTTTCGGTGCCTGCAGCCCATTTTCGGGACCCCGAATCTCGCGGTTTGGGCCCCGAGCATTCATTTTGCATTAGTTTTTGTTCAAATTTGGCAGGTACCTCTGTTCTAGCACCAAGAAGATCACTGGAGGGCGGGAGGCCAGCAATTGTCTCAGAAAACCAGTTCTGCTCTTCCGGCGCCCGTTTTTCTCTCTTCCGGGCTAATGTTGAATACCCTAGGGCTATTTTCTTCGAACCAAAACCACATATCTGTGATGAGGGGACATGGGAGGACCCTAAAAAGTGGTGGTCGGCCAGTAATTGTTGTTTTCATTTTTGAGCCTCTCCTTCAAGTGCAATGTTGTGTTTCCTGTTTCAGAGTTGCCAATTTCCGACCTTGGAACCTTGTTCTACACACATGGGAGGACACCAAAAAATGGTGGTCGGCCATTAATTCAACTTTTCATTTTTGCCCTTGGCTGGCCGGCCATAAGGGGTGGCTGGCCGGCCATGGGAGGTGGCTGGCCGGCCATGGGGGGTGGCTGGCCGGCCATCTTCAAGAAAAGTGCCTGGCCGGCCAGCTTTCTGCTTTTGAACCCTTTACAGCTGTCCAGCTATTTTTTCTAAATATCCTAGCCTCCGGGGGATATTTTGGGAGGGAAAGTTTGGGTGCATTTCCCTCCCCTTTTACACCCCCTTTTGGTCCATTTAAGTGGCTGGCCATCTTCTTCTCTAGGGTTAGAAAATTTCTTCTCAAGACTTCATCTCCATTTGCCTCCATCTCCATCTCCAAAAACCTTGAAAAAGCTTCAAGTCTTGGCACCACTTGTTCATCAACACCAAGCCTCACCATCACCACATCCATTCCAGCAGCAAAGGAAGGTTTTTCAAAGGCTAAGAAGCAACAAATTGAAGCCAAGAAGCCACAAAACTTAGATCTTCAAGGGTAAGTCACTAATTCCCTTTTTCTAGCACAATTTTGAATCAATTCTTTACCCTATTTTCTTATTGTGTTGAGCTTCGACCCCTACTTAAAGTGGTCCCCTTTTGAGCTCATTTTGATCTTTGATTAAGGGCTCAACCCTGTTTGAGCCCTCTATGGCACACTTGCTTCAATAGCATCTTCTATGTCAATATTTTGCATGAAATATCTAGCTTATGAATGATCTGATTTCGAGCATGACATAAACTGTGAGTGGGCCTATTTTGAGCCCCTCTTCAACATTGAAGAAGGGATCAACCCTGTTTTGCCTCTCTATCATGCACTTGCTTCATATTTCCTTCAAATTACCGTAAACTTGCATGATTTATTTGACCTGAATTCAGTCTGTTTTGGAACATTCCATGAACTGTGAATGAGTTTATTTTGTGTCCCTCTACAATATTGTAGAAGGGATCAACTTGGTTTGGGGTCTCCATGTTACACTTGCCTTTATATCTCTCTTTGACCCCACTTTGCATGCCTTTTTGAGCTTACCTAGCTTCTGTTTTCAGCCTTCATCAGGCTAGGAAAGAGTCTTATTTTGGCCTTCTTGTCATGTTTTGTTAAGGGTATTAGGCTATTTGGTGAATGCTTTTGGTACTTCATGTTATACCCCCTTTAGTCCCTTATTTTTGCATGTCTTGCTAGCTCACCATGCTTCTGTTTTTGAGCCTTCATCAGGCTAGGAAAGTGTCTTAAAATGACCCATTCTTCATATTTTGTTAAGGGTCCAAGGCTTATTGGTGCATCCTTTTGGTATCTTATGTTATAGCCTTTGTTGGCTTTATTTTGCATGCTATGTTGAGCATATCTACATACTGAATTGGAGGATGTCATCTACTGAAGATGTGCATATTTTTGGTCCCTCTTTAATGTTCTAGAACTGTATTTTTCGGTTTGAGCATTGTATATACTACTTGCTTTGTAATTCCCCTCTTTTTCCCCATTTTTGCATGCTAATTTTGCCATACTTGTGGTTGTTGTTTAGCCTTGCTTTGTACTGAAAAAATGTTAGTTTAGGGGCTGCCTTGCTACTGTTTTACATGTCATGTGTCAATTATACATGTTTAGTAGGGCTGTAGGCCATTTCGGGTGCATTACATCGCATTTCGGGCATCGGGTGTAATTTTGTCATAATTCGAGGGCTATTTGTGCATCATTTTAGCTGCTGAAATTGGCATTTTCCATATGCCATACGTCACATCTCATTCGCATGTCGTTTCTGTGCCTTAGGGCCATGTCTCGGTTTGCGTGCCCGTGTGCACGCATTTCGAGGCACTTCATTTTTGTCTCTCGGCAGCTTATGTGAGTGCGGCCGAGGCCCTCTCATGTTAGTGTAAGCCCAATTTGCATTCCGTATGTCATTTGCATTGCGTATGCCACCGCCACGGTTTGCGTGCCCGTGGACACGCATTTCGAGGCATCTCATTTTTATCCGACGGCCTCCCGTGTGAGTGTGGCTGAGGCCCTCTCATGTTGGTATAAGCCCAATTTGCATCATGTATGTCATTTCATGCTAAAATGCATCACCTCGGTTTGCGCGCCCGTGGGCACGCATTTCGAGGCACTTCATTTTCATCCGACGGCCTCCCGTATGAGAGTGGCTGAGGCCCTCTCATGTTGGTATAAGTCCATTTTGCATTCTGTATGCCACTTTCGCATCATTGCATTTCGTATGCCATTTTCTCGGTTTGCGTGCCCGCGGGCACGCACTTCGAGACATTTCATTTTAGCCTCATTGTATATGATTTCCATGCCATTTCATGCCTTAGAATCATCGCCTCAGTATGCGTGCCCGTCTGGCACGCACTCCGAGGCGTCTCATTTTCATAGCATTGAGCATGCTAGAATTGTATATTAGCTGCATTTCATGCATACCATGCATATTGCATCGTGTTCGGGATAGGAGTTAGCCCGGGCACGGGAAACGAGGCACGTTTCGTACTCCGAGTGACGGAACGGGTCTCAATTCCCCAGTCACCGACACTCTGGATTACCCATGATGGAGTTAGGTTTTGTTGTAGCATTCATCTGCATTGCACCCTATATTGAGTTGTGCAATCCGATTCTTCGGCCATCATGCATCGATATGCGTGATTGGTGGCACGAGGATCGAGGCATGCATATATTTGTGAAATACATTGCTATGCCCTTTTCCTGCTCTCTGTTGCAGCAAAATAAGGAATCAACAACTTTTCGGAGTCTGGCACGCATTTCGAGAACAATTGCAAACAGAGGCTAAATTGGGCATCCCAATGGATTTCTGCGCAAAGGCAACCCAGCATACATCATTCATCAGAAGCAAGGCAACCCCTGGCTTACATGCCTGTTTAAAACTTTCTTAATTTAATTTGTTAATTAATTAGAAATCTGTTTATTCGGACTGTAATATTCTTTCATTTCGGACTGTATTATTATTTATTCGGACCCTCTGCGCGAGGGCATAATTGTAATAAGTGTGCGTGAGTGTGATGTATGTCTTCCAACCCCACGTCTTTCTTCCCTTTTATTTACCCGCTTACGATGGTTAGATGTAGGGCATATTTCGATTAGCATACAGTATGACGGCATGTTCGCATCATTCATCTGTTTTGCACGCACCGGGCTCGGCGCATCATACAAACTGCATTTGTATTTCAATTCCAAATTGAATACGTGTTAGCTGTAGCATTCCACATGCCATGTTTAGAATAGCGGAGCCTGCTATAGTTGCATTTTTGCATGTGTTGCATTAGGCATTACTGTATAATTAGGACCATGCATGATTACTAATCGGTTCCTGTTTTGGCTTGGAGTACTCGGTAAGTACTTATGCTTTAGCATCCTTGCATGCGTGTGAGTGTTGCCATGATAGCATGCTTACCATGAGGCTAACTGCTTATGTGATATAACTGCCTTGAATGCCTGTGGGTGGAGATTGTGTTACTTGAATTGGGACAATGCGTTGACTGTTTGTTTTAAGCCCA
Organism: Camellia japonica; assembly: GCA_030407325.1. NCBI lineage: Eukaryota > Viridiplantae > Streptophyta > Magnoliopsida > Ericales > Theaceae > Camellia > Camellia japonica. Next base: position 125,248,448 of record JAPPVO010000036.1, on the reverse strand, counting down.
CTAGATAGTGGCAAAGTCATGTTTTTCTAAGCCCACCTGAGGGTGGCAAATCCGCGTCTTAGCCTACCTGCGGGTAGCACCATCAAACCATTTTCAAACAAACAAACATGAAATGTTTTGTTCCAATTCAGGCGGCTCAGTCTATACTTATTTGCTGCGAGCATCACATAGTAACCTAGGCTAATAACCGGAATAAGAACTCACAATGTTTTCAAAATAAGATATCATGGTTAGTAGAGGCCGGTCTTTGACCGGGCGAGCGGGGGTGCTCACGAAGTGACCTTCCCCAATCGTACCCAAGTTCTCGAGCCGAGACAACTTTGGTGATGACGGACACGTGGCCTTTGGCACCGAGTCAGGGTTTCCTAAATTTCCCATTAAAAAAACATTTAGGTGGCGACTTTGTATCTGGCGAAGTAGTCCATGTTTGGCACTTCTTTCAAAAAAATCTGTTTTCAAAACGATTTGCCGGATTTGGACTCTTTGGTTCAAGATTAAGAACCATGACATTTGAGTCCTTGAATTGTAGTGACCCCAATATGAACAGAACGGGACTTAACCCTCCCGGGGCGTTCGGGGACGTCTACAGGGCGCGACTAATGGTTTGCTCTGTGTTGGAAGGTGTGCAGGGCGCAGGTTCAGTTTCTTCGGCAAGGAGAGAGGCGAATCTCAACTTCACACCCCATTTTGAACCAAAATTATTTTGGATGGTTTTGAGACCTTAAAACCCTCTCTTTCAAAACATTTTTGAAATAAAATTCCCACGATGTTCCGACGCTCGCATTTCGGTAAATGGTGCGCTTTTCGATAAATCGAGCAAGGACAAAGTGGAGATGAATGAAAAAGAGATGAAATCTTTGAAAAATCTTTCAAAACACCTTACTTCGGGGTTTGAAGTTGAAGAGAAGAGGAGAAGAGGGAGAAAACAAGTTGGAGAAGAGGTTCGGCATGAATCCGGGAAGAAGAGAGTCGAGCAGTCCTCGCTAAATCAAGCTCATCTATCTATACACTTGGAGTTAAGCTATGAGGCCATAACCATTGGGAAGAAGACTTCCGGGGCTTCATTTTGCACTCAAGAATCTCTCAAAACCAAGTCCGGGTGGGGGAGGTATGATTGGTTGAAGTTGGGCATCATCCCGGTTGGATCGAGTCTGTGCGGCTTCACCAAAAAGGGCATAACTTTTTCCACAGAAGGAATTTTAATGCAAGGTTTGCGCCATTGGAAAGCTAACTTTTGGGGCTTCAACTTGGACATCCACCGGCACTTTTTGACCTCATCAGCTACCCATCGGCACTCTATTTATCCGACCGGCAATTTATTGTGCCGACCGGCAATTAATTTTGGCCGACGACCTCATTTTCTGGCCGGTTTGCACCCTTTGCACCCTCCAGGCTTGGTACATGCCAGCTGTGCCAGCTGGAATGCACAGACCCGACCCCTCATGCATATATGTGGCCATTTTGCACCCTTTTGAGCCTTTGACCCCCCTTTTGCTTCTAGAAGCTTGAACCCTTTGGCCAAGCTTCTTGGAGAAGCTTGGCCAGCTGTTTTAGCTTCTCCAAGAAGCCTTGAGCCATTTGCACCCTTTGCCCCTTTCATTTAGCTTCTTGGAGAAGCTTGGAGCCTTTGCCTTTGCTTATATAAAGAGCTCTCCTCCTCCATTGTTGGGGGTTGGAGTTTTTGAGCAAAAAACCAGAGAGTAGACATATATATCTAACATATATATCTACAACCCTCTATATCTATCTTATCCAAGCCTCCAAACACCTTTGTTCTTGCATCATTTGCCCTACAACACCTAGCACAACACCTCCATCCTCCATTCCAGCACTTTGGAGGCCATTTGCAGAGGTTAGAAGCTCAGAAACTTGGACCAAGGGCTGCTGGTTTGCTGCTCTTCAAGGGTAAGCACCCATTTCCCTTAAACTTGCATTTTTTAGCTTCATTGGTTAGCCTTGTTTACAAGTATTTTTGAGCTTCGATGTAAACTTTAAAGAGGCTTCTCAACACTGTTGGGGACCTCCATGTATGACTTGCTTCATTACCCCTCTTTGGTCCCCATTTTTGCATGATTTGTTAGCTCATTTTGCTTCTGTTTTTCGGCCGTGATCAGAACTGATAGTGGCCATATTTTGACCCCCTTGACATGTTTCATTAAGGGTCTTTGGCTGTTTGATGCATGTTTTGTATACTTCATGTGATAGCCCTCTTGTGGCCTTAATCTTGCATTGCATTTTAAGGGTGTTTGTATATTGATTTGGGGGCTGTCATAAACTGTGAGTAGTCATATTTTTGGTCCCTCTTCAGTGTTGTCGAAGGGTCTTTTCCAGTTTGGGCTTTGCATCTACCACTTGCTTCATTACCTAGCTTGAGGGCCCGTTTTGCATGCTGTTTTTGCCCTATCTATGCTCACTGTTTGGCCATGCTTTGAACTGAAAAAATGCTTTTTTTTTGGGTCTGCCTAGCTTCTGTCTTCATGCTTCATGTTCAAATTATGCATGTTTGATATAGCCACAAGTCATTTCATGTGCTTAATATCGCATTTCGGGACCATTTCCTTGCATCGGGTGTCATGTTCGCGTATTTCGGGGCTGTTTTGCATCACTTTTAGCTACTGAAATTTGCATTGTTTGCATACCATGATCCATGCTTTGCCATGCCTTGTTAGGGTGGCATTCGTGCCTTAGGTTTGGTCCTCGGTTTGCGTGCACACGTGCACGCATTTCGAGTGTCTCATTTTCATTTAATGGCCGCTGATTTTGGCATGCTTGCGAGCTATGTTAGTTTAAGTCCATCGTTGCATGTTGTTGCATGCCGTGTTTGTTTACATGTTTAGGTTGCGCGCCTAGCATACATTGCTCATTTGCATGTTCATGTTGCATACTTAGCCGCCATGCCTAGGTTGCATTCCATTGAGCATGCATCCCTCGCCTCTTGACCAATCATGATAGGGGTTGGGGCCCTTTGATTTGTTTTTGCTTGCATTTCATTTGATATCAAAGTTGCTAACTTGGCTTTCGGGCCATCATGCATTGAAATGTGTTATTGATGGCCCGGGGGTCGAGGGCCATGCTCCCTTGAGTCTAACACATGATAGGGAGTGTGTCCATGCACACATTTGCTTGAAATTTCATGCCATGCACTGTCTGTCCCTGTTTTGTCAAAACTGTCTTCCTGCAGGAAGTTTCTGCCGACCGGCAACAATCAGTGCCGACCGGCCATTTATTTAGTGCCGATAGCCTTATCTCCAGCCGATGGATATTGTACACGGCCGTGGATATTCTATTCAGCCGATGGTGTTCTAAAGCGTGCAGGGAACCAGTTCCAGAACTTTGGCATTTTTAAGAGAAGCAGGGCAGTAAAAAACAGAGGCAACAGTGACAAGGTGCGGGTTTCCGGCAAGACGGATCGAGCATGCATCATTCGCGCATCCCGAAGCGGGGGCTGTGGCCATCTTTTCTATTCTGCATTTATTTGATAATTAAGTTTGTAATATTTATTTGGTATTTGACTGTATTATTTGGGACTGTATATTCTTTTGGTCCTCTGTGTGAGGGCATATTTGTAATAAGTGTGGGTGTGTGTGTAGTCTTCCAACCCCCATTCTTTCTTCCCTTTTATTTATCTGCTTATGATGGTAATTAGGGCATTTTTTAAAATTAGCATACCTTATGCAATGCATGCGTGCATCCACATTTGTTTCATGCATCGGGCTCGGTACATCATACAAACTGCATTGTTTTTTTTTCGATTTCCAAATTGAATACATGCTATTTGCAGCATTTCCACATGCCATCTTTAGGATAGCCGAGCCTATTGTGTTGCATCCCGCATGTGTTGCATTAGCCATCTTAACATAACTAGGATCATCATATGATTACTAACTAGTTTCTGTTTTGCTTGGAGTACTAGGTAAGCTTTTATGCTTTAGCATATCGTATGCGTGTGAATGTTGCCATAATAGCATGATTACCATGTGGCTAAATGCTTATATGAGATAAACTATTTGAATGCCTGTGGGTGGAGGTTGGATTGCTTGAGTTGGAAAAACTCGTTGAAATTCGTGTTTTAGCCTACTTGCGAGTAGCAAATTCCGAAACGCTTTCAAAACGAACGATATGCAATGCTTGTTTCCAAATTAGGCAATCTAGTCTATACTTTTTGTTTGTGGCGCATAACATAGTAATTCTAGGCTAATAACCGGAATAAGAACACATAACGTTTTCAAATCAGATATCATGGTTTAGTAGAGGCCGGTCTTTGACCGGGCGAGCGGGGGTGCTCACAAAATGACCTTCCCCAATCGTACCCAAGTTCCCGAGCTGAGGCAACTTTGGTGATGACGGACACGTTGGCCTTTGGCACCGAGTCAGGGTTTCCTAAATTTCCCATTAAAAAACATTTAGGTGGCGACTCTGTACTGGCAAAGCATCCATGTTTGGCACTCTTTTCAAAAAATCTGTTTTCAAAATCGATTTGCCGGATTTGGACTCTTTGGTTCAAGATTAAGAACCGTGACATTTGAGCCTTGAACTAGTGACCCCAATATGAACGAACGGGACTTAACCCTCCCGGGGCTTCGGGGACTCTACACCATGTTAATCAATTATATCATATCCTTAAGACACTAATGTCTATGATACTTATCAATTTCCATTATTTCAATATGGCTCAGAACCTGGCCAAACTTACAACTGTGAATTATTTAGCATATTCACATTACTTCCAAAATCAACAACACAAATGAGACTCAGGCTCATGTCAAAACACTTCATACTTCCAGATTGACACACATTTTAGTGTTGTATCAATAAAACACTTCAATATAAATAAGCACACATAAAAGTGATGCTAATAGAGTCCATCCCCTATCTCCTCCCAAACAAAATCCGGTTTAGAGGTCCATCCCCTATCTTCCCAAACCGTGGAGTACATCCCCTATCTCCTCCCACACAATATGCATATGCAATGCTCAACCAATACATGTATGTAAACACATAACATATACAACTCACAATCAATACACAAAAGTCTGTATTAATTCAACAGTCAAAATTATGACTTAACCAATGTGATTAGTTTCAGTTATCCCTAATCCACATGCAATGTCTACAACAATCATGACTATCCTCCACCGATAGCCCAAAACAGTTATTTCTAAACAGGAAAATGTATCAACAATAATAATCTCAACATTTAAATAGGCGTACTTAAATTATTTAACTACACACTTTTCAACTTATAAATCCCCAATTCCATGAATTCAACTAATATTCCCAATTTCCTCAAATGAATTAGGCCAATCAATTTATTAAAACAACTAGGTTTTTCCCAAAATTACCAAAATACCCCCCAACATATTAAAGTACCAAAACTTAGAACAATACCATAAGATGGAGTAGGAAATCCTACCTTGAAGAAATTAACCAAATGGAGAAGACGGAGATGATGATCCAAATTCCAAAGTGCTCCAAATTCACCAACTCTCATTAAAATGAAGCTCTCGACTCACTCTATCTTTTTAATAAAAACAACTAGGTAGAAACAACACCCTAAATAGATCAAACCTAAGAGAGAAGGTGAGTAGAGAAAGAGAGAAACTCGGAACTAGGGTTTTGGATCAAAAGAATGTGAAAAAACGTTTTAAAAACCGCTGCTGCGTATTTAAACTGGACAGGCTCGCTCGAGCGAAGACTTGGTCGCTCGAGCGACCAGACACAAGAAATCCACGCTCGAGCGAAGAACTTCTCGTCGAGCGAAGAACTCGAATACATACACTCGCTCGCTCGAGCGAAGAAAAGCTCGCTCGAGCCAAGAAACACAACTCTCAGGTCCTAAGCCCAGACGCAGACTCTCGCTCGAGCGACTAAACCCTGGCTCGAGCGAAGGACAAAAACAACACCTCGCTCGAGTGACCAACTCCTCGCTCGAGCGAAGGTCCAAAAATCTGGACAGCAACACTTGGTTTCCAACCCAACCAACCTGTAACAAACCTGCCCAAACACAACCCATAACTCAAATAAGAATTAAAGGACAACAACAACAATAAATAACAACTGAATCTACGGAACATAAGTCCGGGTACCACAACCAAATGGGAAAACACCGGGGTCGCTATAACCTCCCCCCCTTATGCTTAATTTCGGCTAGAAAAGGTGGCCGGCCGGCCACCTAGCCTAGATTCGGGGCAGTTTTGTCTTTTCACTCTCTTTTCTTTAAATATACTCATCCAAACACTTTATGCTCACAAGTGCAGCTCCGAAAACATCTTCTCTACCTTCCCAAACCATTTCTCTCTCAGATCCGTGCTCTATACGTGTTTTCCATTCCAACGCCCCGCCACGCAGTTGTTTTCGCGAAATCTTTCAGTTTTCGTCACTTTGGGCCGATTAAATTTTGATTTCGGAGCTTCTTTTCTCATTTTCGCCACTTGAGGTGAGTTTGTCTCAATATTTGGAAGATTTTCTCAGAGTGACTTTTGTTGACTTTTTCATTTCCCGAGAGTTGACTTTTGTTGACTTTTTTCCAATTTTGGGCTCATTTCGCTCATTTTTTGCTCCTTTTTGCAGATTTTTCGAAATGGCGGGTCATTTTCCACGTGGCGGAGGTCCTCCAGGTGCCGGGGGTGAGCCGGACATCATGTCCTTGCCCCGAGTATTCAGCCGTTTGATCCCGAGAGGTATCATCCTCGGGAGCACATCCTCCCGCAGGCGGTTTTCTACCATTTCACTGACTTTGACGACCGAGCGCCTAGGACTTGATTTTGCGAGAGCCAAAGTCTCACCTCTCTCACGAGCACGAGAGGTATTTACTTCACTTTTGCATTTTCCGCAATGTATTCTGCATTTCCCGCGCATTTTGTGCTTTCGCTATGTTTATCGGCTCATTTGAGGCACACAGCTTGTTTAGAATGCTTAGTCTATGACACCATATTCTATTTGCATCTTGAGCACATAGTTCAATCACTCTGAATTTATGAACACGCAACCCATAAATCAATTGTGGACACACGGTGCGCACTGATTGATGGTAGAGCACGTAGCCCAAACTCTGATTTTCTGAACACACAGCCCATTGTTGAGGTGAACACACAGCACACACTGATTGAGATAGAACACGCAGCCCAAACTCTAACTTTCTGAACACACACCCGAATTGAAGGTGAACATGCACACCACACTGATTAGAGTAGAACACGCAGCCCAAACTCTAATTTTCTGACACACAGCCCGAATTGAAGGTAACACTCAGCACACCCTGATTGAGAGTAGAACCGCAGCCTAAACTCTAACTTTCTGAACACACAACCCGATTTGAAGGTGAACACGTAGCACACACTGATTGAGAGTAGAACATGCAGCCCAAACTCTAACTTTCTAACACACCAGCCCGAATTGAAGGTGAACACGCAGCACACACTGATTGATAGTAGAACACGCAGCCCAAACTCTAACTTTCTGAACACAACAGCCCGATTTGAAGTGAACACCAGCACACACTGATTGAGAGTAGAACACGCAGCAGCCCGTACTCTAATTTTCTGAACAGACAGCCCATTGTTGAGGTGAACACACAGAACACACTGATTGAGAGTAAAACACGCAGCCCAAACTCTAATTTTCTGAACACACAGCCCGAATTGTGTATTTGATCTAATTTTGCACACAGTTCATACATTTTACTTGCACGCGGCTTATTCATTTTACTTGCACCCAGCTTATTCATTTCTTTCTGAAACTAAATACATATGTTCATCTTGAACGCAGGTGACTGCCCGGACCGTGCGAGGATACGGCTCTATTACGGCGAGAGAGTGGTATGCCGAGCTCCCGGAGGCTGTCCGGGATTTGGTTGATGTGGCAGGGTTCGGGCCCTTTTGTATTGGGATCTCTCGCTGTCCCGCTAGCAGGACTCTGATGGGCGCTTTGGTAGAGAGATAGTGGGACATCACCAACTCCTTTCATTTCTCTGCCACCAGGGATATGGCCATGACCCCGTTTGACTTTGTCGTACTGACGGGCCTAAATGTGGAGGTTGGGCCATCCCATACGATGAGGATATGGGCGAGTGGGAGGCCGCTTGGTTATACTTATTGGGGGCTCGCCTGCCCGTCGACAAATCTTCGGGGAGAGTCCGATACACCTGGTTCTCTTCCCATTTCAAGAGACCGGAGATGGAGCCTGCGACTCCTAGAGAGGTGGCACAGTACACCCGCGGATTCCTGATGTTCCTCTTCGGTACTACTCTGTTTGCCGATAGGGGGAACACCGTCAGGCTATATCTTTTGAGCGCTCTAATGGACCTTTCACAGGTTAGTCAGTATGATTGGGGCGGCGCCAGCTTGGCTACCATTTACTGCTATATGAGCGCGACCTCCCGCGAACGGAGAAACATGGTTGGCGGCTATTGGAGGGCCTGGGAGGTACTTTCTGCCCTCTTGCTTTACATTTCTGCTTCTCATTACTTGCACGTGGCACGCACGGCGCACTTTACATTTTGCACTTTGCTCCCAACATGTTGTATTTATATTCTGCACTCGGTATTCTGTATTCTGATGACTGTTGCTCTGTTCCTCGTAGTTATGGGTCTACGCATACTTCCCGATACTGGCTCCGGAGCTTATAGTGGAGGTGCCCCTCACGACCCCGTATTCACGCATATTCGAGGGCCAGTACCGGCCGAGACCTCGGGAGTCCCTTCTCCACTTTCGGCAGTTCTTTGACACAGTGCCGTCATCTGAGGTATTTCAGAACTCTTCGGTTCTCCAAGTCCTCATGGCTTTGATTTTTCTTGCACATTCATAATTTCTGATCAACTTATGCATTGGTTATCCGCAGATCACATGGCAGCCTTGGGCTCCTTTAGGTACAGACCTCCGATTCCAGTTTGCCGGAGCGTGGGGGGCCTGTCGGTATAGGATTTTGTTTGAGGGGCCAGTCTGGAGGGCCTGGTTTTTGGGAGATTATTTCTTGCGTCAGGTATGGGGCCACCCTAAGCAGGACGTTCCTTCAGCGCCTCCAGACGACATGCGGACCGCCGATAGGCTCTCTCCCCAAGAGGTCATTGATGCTGTACTAGGTACCGATGCCTTCCTGCATCTGGAGCAGTGGGAGTAATGCGACCTACCGCCACACCTACTTGATGCCTCCGCTGACAGTAGTCCGCACTCCTACGAGGAGATCTGCTGGTATGCCTTCATCGAGCCGGGTTCGGGCTGCAGGTGCCCCTTCCACTAGTAGGCTGGCACACCTCCAGAGGTGGGGGTGGACTAGTTCCCCCGGTTCCTCTGACTTATCATCATCCTGGATGGCCGGATATGCCGACTGAGTTGATGGGATGGCAATATGGGACCACCTCCCCGATTCCCATTCCGATAGAGCCTCTGATGCCTGGCTATCGATACGTCGATTCAGACCCTAACTCACCACCGGTATGTTCTGCTGTTTTCCATTTATCACACAGATACTTTGTCATTTGTTTAATCATTGATGTCTTGAACCTGTTTCTACAGCCACCCTCGGGAGTACATGGATGAGGTGCTTGAGATGGTAGCCTCGCTTGAGAGCATGGGTCTTGCGGAAGAGGCGCAGTTGTCCATTATGGGCTTCCAGGTACCCTTTAGTTTTCTGGCATTTATCATACTTCTGATGACATGCTGATCTTGGGACATTTTACTACATTGATAGGTTGTCTGTGTAGAGCACATCTACCACACCATATTTCATACTGTATCTGCAATGCACCACTCTCTATATCTGATATACATGTTCCGGCTGATGTATTCAAATTGCACTTTTCATTTTCAGATGCCTCCAGCGTATGCTCAGTCATAGGCCGGGCCATCTAGCCTTCCTGGGAGCTGGGCAGTCTAGGCCTTCTCGTTAGGGCAGGGAGAGGGGAGTCGTCTCACGGACGAGGCAGGCGTTAGGGCACATATCATAGATGAGGACCCGAGGAGGAGAGGAAGCTACAATCGTCAGTCAGAGACATCTGCTGACAAAGAGGTGGCTCTGATCCCGGTTTTGGTAGTGGAGGCGAGGCCGAGGAGGATCCTGAGGGCGACAGCTCTGACTCAGACGATGATGCGGTGGTGCAGAGCTACTTCGCAGAAGAGGATGAAGAGGGCCTCTTAATTCCTGCTTTTGAGAGCATTGATGCAGCTGTTCCCGTTTTTTATTTACCTTTGTACTAGTAGTTGTAGCACATTGCATTGGTTTAGCAGTTTTATTATATTTTGTAAAACTCTTACCCTTGTTTGTAAACATGATGGAATGAAACAGCTTTTGTACAAAAAGTGTGGTATTTTATGTTCTTAGCATCATATCGCATCATTTTGCACAAAATAGATTGATGGAAATATGCATGGTGTATTTGCCCAGTCAGGTAGTGAACCGACACAACAAACTAAACAACTCAACTTACTAAGAAATAACAAAACCTTAGCAAGTTTACAACTCGATAAGCAAAACAAGCAAAGTTGACAACAAAATAAGCAAGACGCAATAAAATTGTTTAAACAAAAAGTAACGACTCAAAGCACGAAACTCGACAGCTCGACAAACTTACAACTCGATAAGCAAAACGACAACTCGATAAGCAAGACTTAACAACAACTCTTCAAAAAAAACGTATTTCGGACGATCTGGGTGACGGAACGTATCCGAAACTGAGGGAAATGGAGGCCTTTGACAACCCCGATGCATGGAAATGATTGGAACTTTCCTTCTAGAGGTAAAACGGACCAAAGGAGCACATTGGAGCATGGCCGGCCACCTTTGGGAGTTGGCCGCCAGCTTTTTTGCATTTGGAAGGGATAAAGGTGGCCGGCCTGCTAGGACAGGCTTGCCGGCCGGTGTAGACACCCCCACAGAATTTTGACCGTCCTCAAGACCTGGACGTCACCGCTTGAACCCTCGGTGATTATCCATG